>CM053587.1:329102859-329131886 GCA_028646515.1 Pseudochirops corinnae
TTTGCATCATTGTTTCTTGACCAATTCTAATTTTTAAGGAATTATTTTATTTGCTTAGTTTGTTTTGCCTCCTTTTCCATTTGACCAATTCTGCATTTTAAGGAATTCTTCTCTTCAGTGAGTTTTTGTACCTCTTTTACCATTTGGCTTATTCTGTTTTATAAGGTGCTATTTTCTTTAGTATTGTTTTGAGCTTCCTTTACCAAGCTATTGATTTTTCTCATGATTTTCTTGCATAACTCTCATTTCTTTTCCCAATTTTTCCTTCTCCTATCTTATTTGATTTTTAAAATCCTTTTTGTGCTCTTCCAAGAGTTATTTTTGTGCCTAAAACCAATTCACATTTTTCTTTGAAGCTTTGGATGTAGCAGTTTTGACTTTGTTGTCTTCTTCTGAGTTTCTGTTTTGGTCTTCCTTGTTACTAGAGTAACTTTCTATGGTTAGGTTCTTTCTTATTGTTGTTTGCTATTTTTCCAACCCATTTTTTTACTTTTAACTTAAAACTGGGCTTTGCTCCCAGGGTGGAATAGGGCCCTGTTCCTAGTTTCAGGTTTTTTGTGCAGCTACTTCTTTCAGAGTTACTTCTGGGGTTCTGTAAGTTTTTAGTTCTTGCAAGGTGATACGATCTGAGGAGAGCTGTGTTTACTAAACTTCTGGCCTTGTAATCATAAGCACTCTTTTTTTATTTTTTTTGCTGTGAAACTGTGACCAGATTCCCTGCTTCCCTCTAGCTGCAAGTTCTGGTGTGTTCCTCCTTGCCCTAGGCAGTGACCCAGGACTTCAACCCAGATCCACCTATGGGTAATACAACAGAGTCCTACACCCAGGGCCAGTAAAAAGATCCCTTTAATCTACTATCTCTGGGCTGAGAGCTCTAGAAGCTGCCACCAGTGATTCAGTTGTCCCAAGGACTGCTGCTCGCTTACCTTGCCTGGTGTTGCCTGCACTGGACTGTGCACTCACTCTCATTCCAGTGTGATAGACCTTTTCTCTCATCCTTCTAAGTTGTCTTGGGCTGGAAATTTGTTTCACTCCATTCTTTTGTTAGTTCTGCCACTCTAGAATTGGTTTTGAGGCCTTATTTTAAAGTTGTTTGGAGGGGAATTTGGGAAAGCTCAGGTGAGTCCCTGCCTTTTCTCTGCTGTTCTACCAAAGACTTTCCCATGCTACAGGTTCTCAGAGCCACAGGTGATAGTTGGATGAAGGTGGATACCAAGGGTAGATTAGAAGCCCTATAAAGGGCTAAGTCCTTACACCAGAGGTGCTAGTCCTCCCTGAACACCACATACACACATATACGTGTACGTGTGTGTGTGTGTATGTGTTTGTGTATATATATATATATATATATATATATATATATATATATACACACATACATACATATATATGTGTACTAGCTGCATTAGAAGTATATATGTATGTATAGATATGGGTGTGTGTGTGTATGTGTATCTCAGAAGCAGGAATTGACCTTAGATGTTCTTGACTATGAGGTCAGTTCTTTATTTACTATACCATGCCGCCTCTTAAGGTAGATTCTCCTTTGGAATTTTTTAAAAATAGCCTGTCGTTTAAGCTGATAGATGTGAGATTTTATCAGTGTGGGGTTGTTCCTTCCTCTGGTGTAGATTATAGCCTATCTGTGAGTCTTGCTCCCATGTCCTTTTTGTGTGGTCTCATTAGGACACTTTGACCTGGTTGGAAGGCTGGAGCCCTTCCTCAGGGTCTTTCAATTTTTTTTTAGCTCTCAATGAGTATCAGTTAAGGACTATTGGAGTGTAACACCAACTTGTCTGTCTATTATTTTTGTTCTGCCCAATGCTTCTTACAGTCATTCAAAGGATCATAGTATTCAGGGCTAGAAGAGACTTAAAAGTCATTCAGTCATAAAAAAGTATTTAGTAAATGTTTACTACATACCAGATACTGTGCTGTGTATTGGTGTCTAGTATTCATTTTGCCTTTAAGCAACTCCCGTAAGTTAATTATCATGTACACATTAATTTGAGACTTCAAAATGCTAAGTGATTACTCTGTGCTCTTTTGTAGGTATTATAAAAACTCATAATTTGTCTTTCCAAGAGTCTGAGCCTTTGCAGGCTGTTTTTGCAAAGAATATGTGTCCTAATGTGTTGAAGGTTCAGCCAAGGTAATTAAGCCCTCTCAATCTCTCTGTCTTGGTCTTTACCTGCCTCTGCCTCTCCATTTTTCACTTTCAGATACTGAGAGAACTTTGGTCCCAGATTAAAAATTCATAACCTATAATTTCCAAGTCTGTTACAGTTTTTGAGGTTATAGTAAATAGCTTGGAGATATCAAAGCAAGAGGATTTAAGGAATATGCCTTGAGAATGATGAATTTAAAGTAAGATCTATCTAATTGTACAATTCCTCAATGCTTTGGTGGAAAATATCTTAAGAGTTATCCCATCTAATGTGGTTTTATACAGAATATATAATTTCCCTGTAACAGGGGGGAAACTCTCTAATAAAACATTCCTCTTACTTGAGGCCTTCTAATCTCTTTGGATTTAATTAAGTAGATTTTTTTCATCACATTTGCCATATGATTTTGGGGAAAATGCTTAATCTCCCAGTATCTTACTTTTCTGTTGGTTGAAGTGAGTGATGCAAATTTGTTTTGAACATAGGATTATTTTTAAGGTATGGGTTGGACTAGATTCTAGTAAGGTTGCTTTTATTCTCAAATTCTGTGATTCTCTGAATTTATATCAAAATTTCCAGCTAAAAGAGTCAATCATTAAAAATGCATTACCAGGGAAAGGATTCTGTGAAGATGGCCAAGTAGGTCAGAAAACTTTTAACTCTAAATTTCCTCCACAAAAAAAGACAGCACGTCACCTTAGAGGCAACATAGAACGGTAGAAATAAAGAAAAGTCGAGGTAAAGCAGTTATCTTCCTAAGACAACCTGAGGAGACCCAGGAAAGGCCCAAATTCCAGGGGGGGAGGTTTTACCTAAGTGAAGGGCAGACACCTCCAGGCAGATTCAAATGAACAAACAACAAGCCCTGGGAGAAGCTGGGTCAGGGGGCCTTGGAGAGAGAGGCCACCTAAAGCCTTAGAAACCTTCACCTCAGACAGGGGGTTGGACATCTGAGGAAGGGAAGATTGAAGAGCCCTCTGCTGTCATGGGATGCCAGGGTCAGCTGTGTAAACCAGAGCTTTCCCTGGCTGCAGCAAGTACATGACTGGTGAGTGTGGTGGTGGTGGTGGTGGGGGAACCCTGATGGCTGTGGGCGCTTGTAGGAGAGTGGAGCCCTGTTCCAGGGCAGAGGGGCAAGCTGAACTTTGCAGCCCCAGGAGGGACCACAGGGAAGAATTGCAGGACAGTGTAGCTGGGGGCCCTAGTCATGGTTTAGGGGTAGAGAGGAATGTCTGAGGTTGGGTCCACAAATAGAGCTAAAAAAATAACAGTAAGAAGGACCTGTGTGTAATTGTAGCCTTCTCTAGGGAGGGAGAAAAAAATAAGTGCAAAGCAGAGAACAAAAGAAAAACTTAGAAGGAAGCACAGAAAAGTAGAGTAGCTTTGAAAACAATGTGTAGTATTTATTACATAGTTATTGTTTTTTAAAGTAAATAGTCTGAAATGGAAATTCATGGTTTTATATTGAATCCTCTCTTTATTATGCACTATGTACATGATAGAATAAATAAGTAGAGAAGGGAAAAAGAAATCTAGCCTGTAAACCCCAAGATAACTTGTGAGTTTTCAGCGATCAAAATTTACGTCCTTTTGGGCAGAGCACCTACAGGTAAGGGTAACTGGGACAATTAACTCATTTGTCGCATGTAGTTTTATTTATGATTTTTTAAAATACAGCATTGGAGAACCAGGTTTTGATGAAATCCTTTGGGATTAAAGTGGAACTACTTGACCATCCCTTAAACCCAAATCATTGACTTTCACTGATTAACCAACAATAGGTCCCAGCCCAAGACTCACTTGGTCGTTGTATTTTGAAGGCTCAGAGTGAGTGTGAATAATGATTGTTTCTGTCAGGCCTGCACGACATCCTCTACATTTTTTACAAGCCCCCCAAAATCTTTTGGCATGTTGCAAGTGGCTGCAGGTTGTGCAGGTCCAGTTTCTGGTTTGGCTAGAAACCCTAAGAGTCTTCCCCTCCCAGACTGGTATTTTTTTGACTCGGTAAAAGAGGCCACTTTTTGCCTCATTTTTTTTTTTTTTACCTTATCCTTAATCACAGAATGGGTGTTGCCTCAGACAAACTGAGACCTGGGAAAGACCTTAGCTTAAAAAGGCCAATGTCTTCCTACTGTATCTGGGGCCATTTCCAGTTGTTCTGATCTGTATCTTGCCCCTAGACCCAGATGGCTCTGGAGGAGAGAGTGAGGCCAGTGACTTTGCACAGCCCTACCTCACTTAAATCTAATTCACTTAGAAGTCAAGATATCACCTTCCTGATGTCATCAGACCTCTTTAAGAACCCAGGACAAACAACAACTGTGTGCACGGAAATTTCTTTTTGTCTTTTTGTATTTAAGTTCAAAATGAATAAAAAAATTTTTTTTAAAGGAATTCCCTTTTACCTCCTTCTTGTGCCGAATGTGTAAAGAAATGATCAACTAAATCTATTTCATAGAGAAATGACCGGAATTTTTTTTCTTCTTGGGGTTTCTTCATCTATTCATTCAATAAGCTTGTATTCATTCAATAAGCCAATATGCCAAGCACTGTTCTAGGTGCCAGGGAAACAAAGACAAAAAAAGTCTTGTGTTTTACAGAGGCTTACTTTTCCTGGCAGGAAAATACCATGTACATAAACAGGCATCTACAAAATATGGACAGTCAATACACAGGGATTCAGAGGAGTGTTGAGGACAAGAGTTCTAAAAACAGCGTGGGATAAAGACAAAGCCTTGTGCATTTCCACTAGATAAAAACTTTAATGACGTTGTCAAGAATGGAATGAGATTTCTGGAAAAGTGTTACAAAAATGGGAATGCACACACCAAATGTAAATCTATTTAATATTATCCCAAGATTTTAGGATGTTGGATAAGGAGCTTAGAGAGGTATCTGTCCTCCTTATTACAACTGAGGACACCCAAGTCCCAAGGTTTGATGAGCCCTGCTTTGCCAAGGATTACAGGAGAGATTGGAATAGAATACAAAAAGGTTCATATTTCAAGCCCAGTGCCCTATTCTGCCTCACCATACTAGGCTATCTTCAGGAGGTGGTACAAGACTAATAATTTTAGAATTCAGTTATATGTGTGACTAGCTTTTTTGATGACATTTTATTCTATTTATTAAGGGTGCTGTGGGTTTAAAGTACCTTAATTAATGACATTTTGTTGTTTATGTGGTTTTCCATGAAGAATATAATTTTTTTGAAATCTATAATAAAATGCTCAAATTTGAAAAAGATAATTCACAGTCATTCTTTTGCTGTATGAAAATTAAAATATGAACCATAACAACCCATATTGTGAGGTAAAGATTGAGTTAACAGTTGACTATGTAAGTTGTTTTTGTTTGTTTTCCAACTAACTTTAAGATGGTTCACTGTTCTTAGGTTGTTGGCTGATATAATGATTCATTTTCCATTGAGTCAAGAAGAAATTACTTTAACTGTGACACCAATGAAAGTTTGCTTTAAGAGCTATATTGAGGACGAAGTAGGTAAGAAGCACTTTTTAATAATGCTTTTGTAGGTAATTTTGAGGCCAAGCCAATTAGAAATTATATCTATAGATTCAGAACTTTGAAGGTAATTTAATTAACATATCAAAATCAAGTGAAGACTTTTGGAAAGGAAAGGTAGATTGATTCGAATTGGAACTTCAATTGGGTACTGTTTTTAAGTTGATCTTAGGTTCACAGAAAGGAAACAAATGCCGTAGTAATGACTTTGCCCGTAGGGGGAAAAGATTCAGTATGTTTTCTGTTATATTTATAGCCCAAATAAAAGCATCTTGTGCAAATAAAATTAAGTTTTCAAATTCCCATTCTTTTTTTTAAAGAAAAAAGTAGTTTGGGCCAAGTTATAAGTGGGGGAAACTCTCTGGGTGGAAGGGAAAGGAGAAAGACTGAAAGTACATGAAAGCTGCTATGCTAAAAGGTTTGCTAATGGCATAAAGGAGCTTGACAATGGTGTAATAGAATGAGGAGTTCGGAACTCTCAAGAAAAGGTGCCAGCGTCTTTTCAGCACAACAGCTGGATTTAAGCTGTTTGACCCAGACTCAACCTGAGATGATTATTCTGTTGTTGAAGAAAAGAACAAGCACAAAGGAAGAAACTAGATTTGTTTTAAAATGAGAAACTAGTAGAACCAGGGCTTCCATTGGTTGGATCAGATTTTAGTGCCTTTTTTGGTAGTGATAAGGAGGTTTGGAAAGTGAACACCAAGCTGGCAAACATACTGCTTTATTTGCATGAGGCCACTTTGGAATAGGCCCAGTGCAGCCAGTTAGAACCTGAATGCATGGCATTGCTCACAAAAACTTAGTGTAAGGATCAAGGGGTTGTGCCCTGCTTGCCATGTCATTTCTTTAGCTAGGTCCTTGACTCACAGATGCAGGGCTAAAAGGGACCCCAGGCCCCTGGTCTAATCCAGCCCCTTCGCTTTTGAGAAGAGGGAATGGAGGCTCAGAGAGGATAAGAGTCTTGCCTGGGGCCTGTGTGACCTTGGGCCTTAGGCCTGTGGGTCTAAACCCAGGTCCTCTGACTCCAAATCTAGTAGCATTTTTTCATTGTCCCGCACTGCTTCTTGGCTATAGAGAATAACACAAGTTCCTACTATTTGTGTTTCTATACATTGAAGGTCTACCTTTTTTTTTAATTAAAATTTTTTCAATTGTCAGACATTTGATTTTTTTTTCCCCCGCCTCCCCTCCCACCCCACCCTTCCCTGTGGGAAAATAAAGAAAAAGAAAATGGAACTAGTAATTGCAACTGCAACTAGGAATTATATATTGAAAACTGAATCTCTCCTTTTTCATATCTAATCCATCACCTTTCTGTAAGGAGGTGGGTAACATTCATCGTTATTGGTCCTCAGGAATTGTAATTGACCATTGTATGGATAAAAGTCCTTGAATCTTTAAAAATTATTCATTTTTGTAATGTTGGTATTACAGTATAAATCATTTTCCTGGTTCTGCTCATTTCACTTTGTATCAACACATACGAGTCTTGGCAAATTTCTCAAAAACTATCTTTCTTCATTTCTTTCAGTACAATAATATTCTACTGCATTCAAATACCACAATTTGTTCAGCCATTCCTCAAGGTTCCAGCTGTTTCTCACTACAAAAAGAACTCATAGCTCTACTTGTTATGTAGGGTTCTCGCTCAAGTAAAAAATCATTAATTTACAATTATAAACTGTGGTTCTGACACTTTTATAGAAGGATAAAAATGTTGCTAATTCCCATATATATCTAACTGGCCATTAATGGATAGTCAGTACAAGTTCAGGTCAAATAGGGATTTTAATATGTAAGTTTACATTGCTTTTTCATAGGATTATAGGATTTTACACCTGGAAAGGACCTTGGGCTCATCTAGTCCAATTCTCTCATTATAAACAAAAGAATTTTACCTTGTAATAGAGTAATTTCTCCAACATCACACAGGAAGAGATTTTGTCATTGAACCTGGGTTTCCTACATCCTTGTTTGTTGTAGGCACTTGAAAATGAAAACTTGATTCCAAAAAGGCTCCATTTATAGGCACAAGTAAAGATTCCTTGCATTACTGGGTTGTTTAAAGGTGTATGTGTGTGGTGGGAGGGAGGCATTGTTTTTCTCTGCTCAAGATTATTTTGGAAATCAAAAGCATAAGATAGCGTCTTCTAAAATTTTTATGGAAGAAGGATAGTTTAGAATTTGAATATACATAATTGTTATTTTGACTAAACTTTCCTAACTTATCTAAGGTCCAGAAAGCACAAATTAAAATCATGCCTTTACTTAAAAAAAAAAAAAGTATTCTCTTTTAAGGATTTAATTGTTCTTAGATCAAGTCAGAAAAGAACAATTATTTCATTTTCACAAGATGGACCTCTACAGGATGTCTCAAAGTAAATGTTGCTTGTATATTTTAAATTGAATGTTTACAACACAGTGCAAAATTCACATTGAGTTAGTTTCCTTTATGGGTAAAGGGTATTTGAATATATTATGTATTCAATATAGTTCACAAAATCAGATCCATAGAACTTGAAAGGAACTTACAGAGTATCTAAACAATACTTTGCCCATAGTAGGTCTTCAATAAATGTTTAATTAAATTTAGTCTAGCTCTACCCTCTTATTTTACAGAGAAGAGAAAAGGCTCAGGGAGGTTAGCTGATTTGCCCAAGGTTTTATAGTACATAGTAGGGCTGGAGTGAGAATCCAAATCCAATGCTTCTTTCAACATGTTTACTGGTAGGTCTTTTGTCCTCCTAATTAAAACTAGCTAGTCTTATGTGTTACAAATCAGCACTGACTATACTATTATCTCTCATTTGATGAATTTTTATTATACAGAAATACAAACATGTATAAGGTCTAGATTTACTCTCCTGGCTCTCTTCATTTACAACTCAGGACCCCAGAACATGGGTCTCTGGGCCTTTGGGATTCTATGGTGTCTAATGTAGTGCCTGTTAGTGTGCTTCTCACATAAGTATTAGTTGATATTAATTAGTGAGTGAGATTTAATTAACTTTAAAACAGAGTATTTATTAAAGTAATACAGTTGGTATGGTTGGTACAAATATTCCCCTCCAAAGTCTGTGAGTCTAACACCAGTACAGAGCTCAGGCAAAGTGGGCTCAAGCTTGGTGAGCACATTTGGCACAGGAGGTAGTTCCCAGTTCCTGGAAGTTCTTTTGTTAGAATTCTCAAGCTGTTCTCCTTAAGTATGATGTCTCTTTTCTGGAATCTCCTCCCAACCTGTCCTTGGCTCCCCATGCGGACACTCCCTGCAGCTCTTCCAGGGGATGCTGCTCATGAGAAAATGGAAAGTCTAAACTCATTCTGACCCTCCAAAGCTTGCACCATCCTCCTCTGGCCAGGCCGGAGGGAGAGGAAGCAAAGGCAGGACTGTCACGTGTCATTCTTCCTTCCCATGGAGTTCCTTTTCAGGGATGGCTCTCTTTCCTCTTCACCACCAGGCACTTCAATCTCTCAGAACCTCAACTAGCTTCTGACTTTATAACTGTCCCCCGAAGGCATAAGAAATAAACGATAATACTCACTAACATTTATATAGCACTTACCATGTTCCAGGAACTTTAGAGCTAGTGTAAAGCTACATAATGTGCAAATGTTCTCATTTGATCCTCACAACAACCCTGGGAAGCAGGTGCTATGATTATCTCCAGTTTACAGATGAGGAAACTGAGGCATGTGAATGCTAAATGACTTATCCAGAGTTACACAGCATGTAAAAGTCTGAGGCTGAATTTGAACCCAGGTCTTCTAGGTTCAGCCCTATATTCACCATGCCACCTAACAGGCCATAAGTCCCCCAGGCAATCTGAACAGATATCCTGTCACCCCCGAGGTGTCCAGAGCTTGGTCACGCCCAGCAAGCAATCGAGATATGTCTTCATATGATAAATGTCTCAGGTAGAATATCCCGAACCTTACCTAGGCTGGGGTTATTAGAATGCTCTACTTAATCAAGTCCCATCCTTACAATGAAGCAAATAATTAGGAAGTAGATTAAAAAGGATTTGCCCTAATATCTTTTGAATTAGAAATTCATAGTGCATTAAAATAATTCACTTTTGAAAAACCCCATTTATGGAGTAGCTTTCTAATCGAATTCCATAGTATATGGTATTTGTCTAATCTCACCACTTACCCAATACCAATGTTGGAGTGACAATGTCGATCACATAGCTTTTTTCAAAGTAAAACTTAGTAGTGGTCAATAAATGTTCCTGAGGATGCTTTGACAACCAGAGACTATGGCACTGACTTCTTTCATCCTTGCTTTTCCTAATATTTGAACAGATTTTGCCAAGTCTATGTACACTGAAATGCATCTTGATCCTGATGAATTTGACTATTTTCAAGTTGGAGTTGACACTGAAGTAACATTTTGTCTTAAAGAATTGAGGGTAAAGACTCCTATTTCCTTCATGCTAGAGTTTGTAATTTAAGAAAAAAATTTTTTTTGCCTTTTTTTTGAGGGAGGAGGGCAGGGCAATTGGGGTTAAGTGACTTGCCCAAGGTCACATGGTTAATAAGTGTTGGGTGTCTGAGGCCAAATTTGAATGCAGGTCCTCCTGACTCCAGGGCTAGTGCTCTATTCACTGTGCCACCTAGCCACCCCTAGACTTTGTAATTATTACTTCTACTTCATAAAAATCCAATTTTTTTTTTCTTTTAGGGACTGCTGGCATTTTCAGATGCTGTAACTGCTCCTGTATCTATTTATTTTGATCTTTCTGGAAAGTAAGTCCCTTATCACATTAGTGAGTAGCAATGTATTAATTTATTAACAAATTATAATTTATTATATCTAATCATAATGTATTAAATGAATAACATGTTAAATTGATGTGTATTGTGATAAAAACTTTTATTAGAGTCTCACATTGAAAATAGCCCAGAAATTACATTATGTAGACAAAGCACTGATTATCCTATACAAGGTAATTCTGTGTAATATCATTCTTAGGCATTTATAAATTTTTATTTTTATTTTAGTATAAACCATAGTAGCTGCTTTGGTGGCACACTCCTGTAGTTACTGATGTTGAGGAGGCTGAGGCTCGTGGATTGCTTGAGTTTGGGATTTCTGAGCTGTAGTAAGGTTAAAACTGATAGGATGTCCAAATGAAGTCTGGCACCAGCAGAGTGAGCCCTTACGAATGGAGGGCCACCAAGTTTCCTCAGGAGGAGTCAGCTAGTCCCTCTCAGAAAAACAGTGCAAATGAAAGCTTCAGCTGATCTATATTGGGATGAGGCCACCGTACTTCTCTCTGACCAAGTCTCAAAATAACACCAACATCAACAATAATAAAATAAAATAAACCATAGCATATAATTTTTTAAATTCAGTGAAAGATATCTGCGTGTTTTCTATAGTGTATTTAAATGAAACGATTTCTAAAATGGGTACAATGATAGGAAACTGTACATATGACTCAAATGCATTAACTGTCTTTTTAAAAAAGCTAAAGCATATTACATGGGATTTTTAAAGCAAATCTTTACACTGTATGTTTTTACTTATGAATGGAAAAAGATGCTTCAGCTTGGCTGAATTAATAATTCCCAAATTATGTATCTCTCACTGTACTGCTAATTTCTGTGATTTACTCGAGGATGCAAGTATCCCTCATGCTGTGATTTTACCTTTCTAGACCTGTGGCTTTCAGCATCGATGAAATGGTCTTAGAAGCCACTTTTGTTTTGGCTACATTAGCTGATGTTGAAAGTAGATCTTCTCCAAGTTCCCTGCGCCTTTCACAAACACTGAAAAGGTAAAGATCTCTCTTCCCAAAGTTCTGAAAAAATCAGTGACATTCAGTTAGTGAATAAATGAAGTACACATTATAAAATTGGAAATCTTCTCCAGGTTAAAAAAATTGTAGCAAGATTAGTGAGCCATTAGCCATAATCACAAGAGAAATTAATTGCATGAGATTCTGTTCTCTTCTTTACCAAAGTTTTAACCAGCGTACCTGACTGACATTTGCTAGCCACCCAAAATTCATTTCTTTCTTGTGTCACTTTTTTCCTCAGTTGTTAAGATTAAAACTTCACAAGTAGGTCCCCAAATTCCTTACATTCTGCTCTCCTCAGATTTATAGGGACAGCCATTATGGTTCTCTCTGTTGTACTACCATATCACAATATATATAACTGGTTTGATTTACTTGGAAAACCTGTCTTTTGGAAGAGTTTAAAAAGGTCTCTCTGCCTGATCCTTGGCATTCAGCAATTGGTTGCATATTATTTCTTGTATAAAATATACTAGGAATGAATGAATATAGTCATTAAATCTAATGCTATTAATTGCCACTTTGTTTTTCTCTATCAATCTCATAGGATATATCCCAAAGTAACTGGTTCATTTAATCTCTGTTAACATTCCAGGTCAGATCTGATAAAGTCAAAGTCAGACACTGAAGGTAATCTAAGAAACATAGAGAAGGAGTCGATCACAGTCAAAGCAGCATCCAAGAGACCCTCATACAATGAGAGACAGATCAATGCCACTGAATTAGAAAGTTTTAGTATTCCTGCAGTGAAGAGACTGGATACACATATCACTGAAACAACACAAAATGATCTTAGTGTTGTGGGAGAGGTGATGCCAAAGACTCAAGTCTATAATAAGGTAAAGAGAAATTATTTGAGGCATGTCTCAATAAGAAATTCCATTCAGAAGCTCTAGAAAAAAATTAGCTGGCTAAGGCATGGAAGAAAAGAAGGATTTATTAAAACACTTATATTCTTGGCGTTGTGCTAAGTGCTGTGGCTACAAAAATAAGCAAAAAGACCATCCCCGCCCTCAAAGAGCTTATATTCTAATGAGGGAAGACAACACACAAAAGGGAGCTGAAAAGAGGATGGTGGTGGGGATAAAGGTGTTTGGTGCTCAGGCACAGCCCTGAATTTCAAGGGAAGTCAATAAAAGAGTGCAGGGTTGGACCCGGAATTATGAGTCAGGAGATCAGAGTTCCATTTCTTATTATGTATTAACATTCTTTTCTTTTTAAAATTTGAGTTCCAAATTTTCTCCCTCCCATTCCTCCCTCACTCACTGAGAAGGAAAACAATATGATATCAGTTATACATGTGAAACCATACACAACGTATTTCCATTTTAGCCATGTTGCAAAAAATAAAAATTAGAAAAGTGAGAAAAATCCACTTTGATTTGCACTCAGAGTTCATCAGTTCTTTCTCTGGAGTTAGATAGCATTTTTTCCTCATGAGTCCTTTGGAATTGTCTTGAATCATTGTATTGATCAGAGTAGCCAAGTCTTTCACAGATGATCGTTATAACTGTACTATGCACAATGATCTTCCAGTTCTCACTTCACTTTGCATCAGTTGATATAGGCCTTGCCATGTTTTTCTGGAACCACTCCCCCATCATTTCTAGCAGCAATATAGTAATTTATCACAATTATATACTACAACTTGTTCAGCTAGTCCCCTATTGATGAACATCTCTTCAATTTCTAATTTTTTGCCACCTCAAAAATAGCTGCTCTAAATATTTTTACACATGTAGGCCCTTTTCTTGATCTTTGATCTCTTTGGGATACAAACCTAGTTGTAATATGTTGGGTCAACGAAGGATTACATTTGTTCTGCTTGACCTAGAGTCAGAACTAGGAACAAGACAGGTTAGAGGGAGAGGGATTGTCACAGAGAAACCTATTTAAGAGTTAATATAAGGAAGAACTTCCTATTAGTGAGAACTATCTAAAGAAAAATGGACTCAGATTGCAATGTGTGGCAGTGAGTGGGTTTTGTCTCACTAAAGGCTTTCCAATAGAGCCTAGTTGACCACTGGTCAGCAATGTTATAGAAAGAGATTCTTAAGTACATCCCAACTCAGGTTCTATGGTTGGTTCTCTTAAGTAAATTAATTTTTCCTTGAAAATTTCCTTGAAGGAAAACTTCATCCCAACCTAGGCTGAATAGTGTCAGATGTCAAAATAGTGGAATCCAGATTAGTCAGGTTTTATGTATTGTTCACCACAATTTTAACATAACAGAATACTCTCATTTTAACTATTGTATGAGAGATGAAATTTTAAAATGTAGGTTAAAATATGAATAAGTGAAACATTAAGCATTCTTATATTAGTTATAAAAATGTATAGCATGTCTCATTTTATAGGTTTACATGAGGTTCCCCACCCACCCCACCCCACCCAAAAAAGATGCAACTAAGTCAGTTCTGGATTATTGCTTATTCAGTTAGAAGATTTTATCAATTGGAATCATTTCAGTAGAATTATAATTTTTTATTCAATCAATAGACGAATGAAACAAACATTTAATAATTGCCTATAAATGTGCAAGATATTGTTCTAGATGTCTTCCCCTTCCTGGATCCAGCATGTTATTCCTTGTAAGAAAGATTAAGTAAGAGAATACCTCACAGCCATCAAATTGGCAAAGATGACACATGAGGAAAACAACAAATATTGGGGGGGGCTATGGGAAAAACTGGAGCATGACTACACTGTTGGTAAAGCTGTGACTTGGTACAACCATTGTGGAAAGCAACTGAAAAGCAAGTCACTAAACTGTGCATGCCTTTCGACCCAGGGATAATACTCCTGGGCATATAACAGAAAGCAAAGAAAGAAGAAAAGGATCTATATGTACAAACATATTTATTATAGCAGATCTTTTCAGATTAGCAAAAACTGGAAACTTAGGGCGTGCTTTCCTACTAGGGAATGCTTAATCAGTATATGGCATATGAGTGTAATGGAGTAATTGCATCAGAACTGATAAAATGAACAGTTTCAAAAGAAACTGGGGACATATGTCTGAACTGATACAGAGAGAAGTGAGAAGAACCAGGAGAATAATTTATACAATGACTATAAAGAAAAACAACTTTAAAAGACTTTAGCACTGTGATCAGTGAAATGACCAACATGATCTAGAGAACCAAAGCTGAAGGACATTTCGCACCAGAGGTGGGATTCAAAATGAAGAATGAAAGATACATTTTAGATGTGGCCAATGAGAGAATTTGCTTCACTTGACTTGGCACATTTGTTACGAGGGTTTTCTTTTTTCTAACATAAAAGTTTGGAGGATTTTTAGAGAAAAACATCAGTTCAGTAAAACTAAACAATCCACCAACAGACTTTGCAATATTTCATGCTTAAAATCCACTACCTCTGAAATGCAGGGGAGGTAGGGAAATGCGTTTTCTCAGCTCTTCCCTAGAACCAGGTCCTATTTCCAGTTTTTTGCTACCATAAAAGGGCTGCTATGAATATATTTGTGTACATGGGACCTTTCTTTATGGTTTTTTTTTTTTAAATCTCCCCAGCATATATGGCTCACAGTGAGATCTCTGCTGGGTCAAAGGATATAGACATTTGGGACACTTACTCTACTCTGTAGAGATTAAGGGGTTCAATGATTCATAGCCATATAGCATCACCAGTGTTACTCTGTTTTCTAATGGTGGCATCAAACTGATGCAAGCACTTAGAGGCTATCCCAGCTAAGTAAAGTATAAGCTCAGGCAGATCTCACCATTTTTACAAGCCCCAGTGACAGACTGTGTGTCTTCTTATGTCTGAGGATGAGCCGTGATACATTCAGGGATGCCTACCACCATCCAACAATTTTTACAACACTGGTGTTTAAAATATATGTGAAAAGTTATGAGCAAATAGTGAAGACAGTGGAGGGGAAAATGAGTGTGGGGAAAGTTTGTCATGAGATTCAATAAGCCAGCTCATCCCAAGAGCGCTTGCAGATGCAGCTAGGAGAGTAAACACAAGACAAAAGGGGCGTGTTTGCCAGCATCTCTACACCAACAGTAACAAGCAGTGCACATTAGGCTACTGAACAGTGTATCACTGCACGCCGCCAAAATGTGGCATTTACCAGATCCATGAAAGACACAATCAGGCAGCTAGAATGATACAGCAAAAGCTCATTATTCTTTATAAACTACCAGGAGACACATCGTCACGCCACAAATACAAATACGAAAGTCTTGCGAATTCTCCCCATGAGCTGTGCCGGCACTTGGAGCATACTTAGAGACAGAACTGCTGCACAAACACAACCTCCCAGACACAACACTGACCGATAAAAATTTTAGAATAGTGTTTTAAGTAGATGCTTTGAGATTATAGAAATCTTAGAATCTTCGGACTATATGGAATAGAAAGCTTTCAAAATATAGAGACTTAGTAGGAGATATTAAAACCATGCAGAAACAGGACAAAGTACCTGTCATCCCTGTCATACTGTCTGCTATTGGAGAAATCCCGAAGATGCTCTCAATGAGTCTACAAAAGATAAACTTAACATCCCAATACTCAGTTACAAAAAAGCAGTTACTTTATCTATTTGTTTAATAGTCCACAGAATATTGGATTTAAAAGAATAATAGCAGGTTAGCAGTTTGTCCTCAGACTGTTTAAATCTGAACCCCATGAAACTGAGAACAAATTAACAACAGTCATAATCACAAATAATGTTGATCATACTAATATCAGAAAGGCTATGGCTAAATAAGGCAAGAGACTTGCCAGCATCCTAAAATTAGTTTCTATAGGAAGAACATTGAAAATAATTAACATCTCTAAAATACCAGCCATAATGCAAACTTTAAGATGTATAAAATAGGTTGCTATTGTTCAGTCCTGTTCAACTTTTCCTGACCCCATGGACCATAGTACACCAGGCCCTTCTGTCCTCCACTGTCTCCCAAAGTCTGTTCAAGCTCATGTTCATTGCTTCCATTATAATATCTATCCATCTCATCCTTTGTCATCCCCTTTTCCTTTTGCCTTCAATCTTTTCCAACAGCAGGGTCTTTTCCAATGAGCCCTGTCTTCTTATTATGTAGCCAAAGTATTTAATCTTTAGCTACAGTATTTGACCTTCCAGTGAATAGTCTGAATTAATTCCTTTAAGTATTGATTGATTTGATCTCCTTGCTGTCCAAGAGACCCTCAAAAGTCTTCTCTAGCACCACAGTTCGAAAACGTAAATTCTGTGGCACTCAGCTTTCCTTATAGTCCAACTCTCACAACCACACATTGCTACTAGAAAAACTATTTCTTTGTTGTTCCCATTTGCAAGGTTGTAGTCACTATGCATAATGTTTTCCTGGTTCTACCTACTTCACTCTGCATCAATTCATACAAGCTTCTATGTGCACCTTTGATTTTATATTTTTGTTTCAACTATATGGACCTTTGTCAACAAGGTGATGAATGTCTCTACTTTTCAATATAACAGATTTGCTGTAGTTTTTCTACCAAGAAGCAAGGCAAGTGTCTTTTAATTTCATGACTATAGTTGCTGTCTACAGTGATCTTTGAACTTAAGAATATAAAAATCTGATACTGCTTTTATTTCTTTTTCCTCTATTTTCTAGGAAGTGATGGGATAAAAATTTTAGGTGATTTTTTTAATTTTAAGCTTCAAGTTAGCTTTGACACTTTCTTCTTTCACCCTCATCAAGAGGCTTCTTAATTCTTCTTTCTGACATTAGAGTGATATTGTTTGAATATCTGAGATTGTTAAGGTCTCCTGGCAACCTTAATTCTGGCTTTTGATACATCCAACCTGAAATTTCACATGATGTACTCTGCATATAAATTAAATAAATAAGTTGACAATACGCAGCTTTGTCACACTTCTTCTCAAATCTTAAACCAGTTAATTGTTCTATGTTTGATTATAACTGCTGCTTCGTGGCCTGCAAACAGGTTCCTCAGGAGACAAGTAAGATGATCTGGTACTCCTTTTTCTTTGAGCCCTTGCCACATTTTGTTGTCATAATCAAAGGCTTTTGTCACAGTCAGTGAAACAGAAGCAAATGTTGTTCTGAAATTTCCTTACTTTCTCCATAATACAGTGAATGTTGGCAATTTGGTCTCTAGTTCCTCTACCTCCTTGAAAACTAGCTGGGTCTTCTGGTATTTCTCTGTTTACATTTTGCTAAAGCCTAGCTTGCAGAATCTTAAGCACTACTTTGCTGACTTGCCAAACGAGTGCAGTCATTTGATAATTTGAACATTTTTTGTCATTGCCATTCTTTAGGGATAAACTAATCTTTTCTAATCCAGTGACCACTGTGGAGTTTTCCAAATTCGCTGGCATACTGAGTACAGCACTTCCTTCTCTAGCTCATTTTACAGATGAGAAAACTGAAGCGAACAGGGTAAAGTGACTTGCCCAGGATCACACAGCTAGTACATCTCTGAGGCCAGATTTGAACTCAGGAAGTTGAGTCTTCTGACTCCAGGTCCAGTACTCTATCCACTGCACCACCTAACTGCCTCTGTAAAATAGCAGATTTGGAAAGAATCTTAATTAAAAAAATTTTTTTTTGCTTTTTGGAGGGCAGTTAGGGTTAAGTGACATGTCCAAGGTCACACAGCTAGTAAGTGTTAAGTGTCTGAGTCCAGATTTGAACTCAGGTCCTCCTGACTCCAGGGCCGGTGCTCTAAGCACTGCATCACCTAGCCACCCCTGTTCATTAGTTCTTAAAATACATCAATACTCTGTTATATTCATGAACCACAAACTTGTTTAGCCATTCCCCAAGTGATGTTTGTTTCCAGTTCTTTGCTTTCACAAAAAGTACTTCTATCAATATTTTGGTGTATTTGGAGCCTTTCTTTCTTATCAATCATTTTTTTGAAGCATATGTCTTCCAGTGGAATCTCTGGGTCAAAGAATAGGTCTATTTAAGTCTCTTTATTGGCATAATTCCAAATTGTTTTCTGAAATGGTTGCATGAATTTGTCCCTTAAAATTATTCCTTTTTCTATCTACTTTACAGCCTCTCCTTCTTCTACTAGTTTCTTCCCTGCTACTTATAAACATGCCACCTCTTCTCATCTTTAAAAGATCTTCATTGACCCCATCATCCTCATAAGCTATCATTCTATATCTCTCTTCCCTTTCATAACCAAATTAGTAGAAAAAGCTGTTTTTTCTTGTTTTCTCACAATCTAACTCTTTCACTTTGCCTTCACTCCACACCCCTTAACTGAAATGAGGTTCCCAACAATATTTTTGTGGCTAAATTCAAAGGCCTTTTCTCAGTTCATATCTACTTTGACACTACTGACCACCTCCTTCCCCTTTGAGATACTCTCTTCCCAGGTTTTATGACAGTGGTCTGCCCTGGTTCTCTTCCTATCTGACAGATCCTTCTTAGTCTCCTTCATAAGACCATCTACTATGATGCCTTTGTCTGGGTTCAGGGCTCTGTCCTGTGCTTTCTTCTCTCTTTAAAAAAAAATTTTTTTTAAAATTTAAATAAAAAAATTCTTAACTTAAGAAATAAAACAAGATTTCCATAACAAAGCAGAATAGGAAAAGTGAGAGAATTACACCTGAAACTACAGGTCTGTTACGTACAACTTTCTACTCCTTTCAAATATACAATGGTTATTGTGTCATTTCCTCCCCTCCTTCCCCCACTCCCCCTCTAGAGACAGCTACCATTAAACACAGGCGTGTGTGCGTGCATGTGTGTGTGCGTGCATGTGTGTACGTGCGTGTGTGTGCGTGCGTGTGTGTGTGCATGCGTGTGTGTGTACGTGCGTGTGTGTGTGTGTGTGTAGACAGACAGATAGATGTCAATTCTTTCTCTGCATGTATATAGCTTCTTCCTGCATAGGACCTTTGCAGTTAATTTGGATATTTATAATAGTCAGAATGACTTGGTCTCTCAAAGTTGTTCTTAATATTGCTGTTACTGTATACAATATTCTCTTAGTTCTGCTCATTTTACTCTTCGTTGTATCATGCAAGTCTTTGCATGTTTTTCCAAAATCATTAAGCTCATCGTTTCTTATAGTGGAGTAATATTCCATCACAAACATACACCACAATTTGTTCAGCCATTCCCAGTTGACAAACATCCCTGCAGTTCTTCGCTACCACAAAGAGAGCTGCTATAAATATTTTAGAACATATGGGTTCTTTTCCTTTTTCCCTAATCATATTGGGGAAGCAGACCTAATAGTGGTATTGCTGGGTCAAAGGGTATACATGGTTTTATAACTCTTTTAGCATAATTCCAGATTGCTCTCTAAAATGGTTGGATCAGCGCACACATCCACCAACACTGAATTAAGGTCCCAGTTTTTTCACATCCCCTCCAACATTTGTCACCTTCCCTTTCTATCATTTTAGCCAGTCTGGTAGGTGTAAAATGATATCTCAAGGTAGTTTTAGTTTGCATTTCTCTAGTCAATAATGATTTAGACACAGTGGTTCTCAACCTGTGGGTCATGACCCCTTTGGGGGTTGCTTAAGACCATTGGAAAACACATATTTCCGATGGTCATAGGAACCGAGACACCACTCCTTTTTCCATCTCCAGGTGGGTCCACCCACATGCAGATAAGCCCACATACGAGTATTAAAGTGTTGCAGCATTAGGAAGGTTGAGAACCACTGACAGAGCATTTTTTCATATGACTATAAATTGTTTTGATTTCTTCATCAGAAAACTGCCTGTTCATATCCTTTGATCATTTATCAACTGAGGAATGACTCATTCTTGCAGATTTGACAAAGTTCTTTATTTATTTGAGACATAAGACCTTTATCTGAAGAATTTTCTATAAAAATTTCCTGTAACTTTCCACTTTCCTTCTGATCTCGGCTACACTAGTTTTAATTTTAATTAATTTTTTTTTAATTTTAAATTTTAATTAATTTTTAATTTAATTAATTTTTAATTTAATGTAATCAAAATTATCCACTCATCTCACAATGCTCTTTATCTCATTTGTTCATAAATTGTTCACCTTTAATGAGTCTGATAGGTAATATGTTCTGTGTCCTTCAGATTTTCTTGTAAATAGCTCCCTTTATAGCTACGTCATGTATCCATTTTGAACTTATTTTGGTAAATGGTACAAGACACTGGTCTATGCCCAATTTCCGCCCAAGCTGCTTTCCAGCTTTCCCGGCAATTTTTACCAAATGATTAATTCTTGTCCTGAAAACTTAAGTCTTTACACATGTCAAACACTAGGTTACTGTATTTGTTTGCTGCTGTAAATTTTATGTTTACTCTGTTCCACTGCTCCACCTTTCTATTTCTTAGCCAGTACCAGATAGTTTTGATAATTTTTGCCATATAATGTAGTTTAAGATCTGATACTGCTCAGCCTCCTTCCTTTCCATTTTCCCCATTAGTTAGTGCCTTTCATATTCTTGACCTTTTGTACTTCCAAATGAATTTTATTATTTTTTCTAGGCCAGTAAAATAATTTTTTGGTAATTTAATTGGAATGGCATTGAATATGTAGATTAATTTTTGTAAAACTGTCATTTTTAGTATATTGGCCTTGGCTACCCATAAGCAATTAATATTTCTCCATTTAAATCTGATTTTATTTGTATACAAACTCTTTTGATTTCGTTCATATAATTCCTGAGTTTGTTTTGGCAGGTGTACTCCCAGGTATTTCATAATGTTTAGATTTCTTTAAGATGGGATATCTCCAGCTTTCTCTTCCTGCAGGGTCTTATTGGTGATATATGAAATTACTGATGATTTATGTGGATTTATTTTATATCCTACTACTTTGCTGAAATTATTAATCATTTCAATTAACTTTTTAGCTGAGTATTTAGGATTTTCCCAAGTATATCATTATACCATCTGCAAAAAGAGATAGTTTTATCACCCTATTCCTATTCTAATTCCTCCTATTTCTTGTTCTTCTCTTAGTGCTATTACTAAGATTTCCAATGCAAATTGAATAATACTGGTGACAGTGGGCATCCCTGTTTCATACCCAATCTTACTGGGGAAAGCTTCTAGCTTATCTCCATTACAAATAATGCTTGCTCATGCTTTTAGGTAAATGTTTTTTTTTAATCAATTTAAGGAAAATTTCACTCATAATTAAACTTTCAAGTGTTTTTAATAGAAATTAATGGTGTACTTTATCAAATGCTTTTTCTTCATCTATTGATATAATCATGACTTTTGTTACTTTTATGAGTGATATAATAAATTATTTTAAATAATTTCCCTTATGATAAACCATCTCTACACTCCTGGTATGAATCCCACTTGGTCATTAATCTTTGTAATGTACTGATGTAATTTTTTAGCTAGTGTTTTATTTATAAATAAAATTTGTATATTTATACATATATTTAAATTAAATTAATATATTTATAAATAAAATAATATAAAATAAAATAAAATAAATGAATATTTATCCATATTCATTAATGAAACCAGTCTATAATTTTCTTTCTCTGTTTTTAATTTTCCTGGTTTAGGTATCAGTATCATATTTATTTCATAAAGAGGAGTTTGCCTATTATTCTAAATAATTTAATATTGGAATTTAAATGTTAAAAAATGTAAATATTGACCTTTAAATGTTTGATAGAATTCACTTGTTAATCTATCTGGTCCTGATGCTTTTTTCTTAGGAAGCTCATTTATGACCTGTTAAATTTTTTTTTCTAAAACAGATCTGTTAAGATATTCTATTTCTTCTTCTGCTAATCTAGGCAGCTTATATTTTTGTAAATATTCTTTAATTTCACTTAAGTTGTTAAATTTATTGACACATAATTGGGCAAAATAACTCTTTATAATTGCTTTGATTTCATCTTCCTTAGTGCTATAGTCACCCTTTTCATTTTTAATAGTAGTAATTTGGTTTTCTTCTCTTCACAAAATCATATTGACCAATAATTAATCTATTTTTATTTTTTCATAAAACCAACTCCTAGTTTTATTTATTAATTCAATGGTTTTCTTACATCCAGTCTTATTAACTTCCCCTTTAATTTTTAGGATTTCCAATTTAGTGTTTAATTGGGAATTTTTAATTTGTTCTTTTTCTAGTTTTTAAAATTGTATATCCAATTCACTGGTCTGATTTTTCTCTATTTTATTGGGATATAAATTTTTCTGATTACTGCTTTTCCTGTATTCCATTGGTTTTAATATGTTGTCTCATTATTGTCATTTTCTTTAATGAAATTATTGTTTCTATGATTTGCTCTTTAACGCATTTATTCTTTAAAATTATGTAGTTTAGTCTTTAATTATTTTTTTTCTGTTTCCATGGTCCCTTATTAAATATAATTTTTATTGCATTGTGGTCTGTAAAGGTAGCATTGAATATTTCTGCTTTTGGCTACTAAATTTTTATGATCTAATATATGGTCAATATTTGTAAAGATACCATGTACCACCAAGAAAAAGGTGTATTCCTTTTTATTCCCATTAAATTCTCTCCAGATATCTATCATATCTAAAATTCTATTCACTCCCTTGACTTCTTTATTTGATTTTTGGTTAGATTTATCTAGTTCTGAGAGGGGAAGATTGAAGTTCCCCACTATTATAGTATTACTATTTATTTCCACCTATAATTCATTTAACTTTTCTTTTAACAATTTAGATGCTATTGTATTTGGTGCATAAAGGTTTAGTATTGATATTGCTTCATTATCTATATATATACCTTTATCATAATGTAGTTTCCTTGTTTATCTCTTTTAATTAAATCTATTTTAACTTTAATTTTGTCTAAGATCATGATTGTTACCCCTCCTCTTTTTTTTCATTGTGGCATAATAAATTCTACTCCAGCTCTTTATTTTAACTTTCTCATTTTTTAAATGTATTTCTTGTAAGCAGCATGTTGTTGATTCTGATTTTTAATCCATTCTGCTATCCATTTCCATTTTATGGGTAAGTTCATCCCATTCACATTCAAAGCTATAATTACTATTTGTGTATTTCCCTCCATCCTATTTTTTTCCTCACTGTTGTACTTCTCAGCCTCTTTTCACCCTATCCCTCCTCTAGTTTACTTCTAATCACTACCTCCCTAATCCACACTCTGTTAAAGAATACCCCCCCCCATCATCCTATTCCTTATTCTACTAACCCCTTTAAGAATCCTTCCCTTTTTCTCTCCTCCACCCTTGTAAGTCTTGAGCTATACACCTTCTAACCACCCCCCATCCTGTCCCCTTATCCTCTTATTTCTTTATAAATTTAGAAAACTTTCATACCTTTCTAGACGTGAATGCTGTTCCCTCTTTAACCCAGATCTGATGAGATTTCAGCACTACCAGCCCTCCACCCTCACCTTCTTCTGTCAGTTTTTTTGTTTCATGCCTCATTTGTATGAGATAGTTGCTCCTTTTTACCTTTTCCTTCTTAATTTTGTTTTTTAGAATCATCCCCATAATACTCAGCTCAGTTCCAACCTTTCTTTCAAACAACCGAAGTACTGATGACAGTCTTGAGTACTGAGAGCATTTTCACATATAAGCAAGTGCTAAGAAGTAAACAGTTTGACCTTATTGAGTCCCTCATAATTGTTCTTGATGTTTATCTTATATTTCTCCTGTATCTTATATGTTGTATTTTCCATTAAGTTCTAGTCTTTTTGTGACAAATACCTGAAAGTCTTTCTGTTCATGAAATGCCTATATTTTTTTCATTCAGGATTATACTTAACTTTGCTAGGTAAGTTATTTTTGACCATAAGTCCAACTCTTTTGCTCTTAGAAATATAGTGTTCCAAGACCTATGGTCTTTTAGTACAGTGGCTGCTAGGTCTTATATAATTCTGATTGTGGCTTTGCAGTATTTGAGCTGGTTTTTTTTTCTTATTTCTTGTAATATTTTCTCCTTAACCTGGGAAACCTGGCTATGATATTTCTGTAGGTTTTCATCATGGGATCACTTTCAGGTAGTGATTGGTGAATTTTTCCTATTTCTACTTTATCCTCTTTTTCTAGAACTCCAGGGCAATTTTCTTTAATTATTTCTTGTAATATTGTATCAAGATTCTTTTTTTGATTATAACTTTCAAGTAGTCCAATAATTCTTATATTGCCTTTTCTTGATGTATTCTCCAGATCAGTTGTTTTTTGTTTTTGCTTTTTTTTTTTTTTGGAAGGAGGAGGGCAGGGCAATTGGGGTTAAGTGACTTGCCCAAGGTAACATGGCTAGTATGTGTTAAGTGTCTGAGGCTGGATTTGAACTCAGGGCCTCCTGACTCCAGGGCTGGTGCTTTATTCACTGTGCCACCTAGCTGCTCCAGTCGTTTTTCAAATGAGATGTTTCACATTATTTTCTATTTTTTCATTCTTCTGATTTTGTTCTTGTTATTTCTTGATGTAATGTCATTCCCTTCCCCATGCCAATTCTAGTTTTCAAGGTTTTGTTTTCTTCCTTAAGATTCTGGATCTCTTTCTCCAGTTAATTGACTTTCTTTTCACAATTTTCTTGATTTTCTTGGATTGTTCTTATTTTTTCCCCCTAATTTTTCCTTTATCTCTCTGATTTTTTAAGACCTTTTTAAGTTCTCCCAAGAACTCTTTTTGGGCTTGTGATCATTTGACATTGCCCTTTGGGGTAGGAATAGCTTTTTAAAAAATCTCAGTATCTTCCTCTGAATACAAACCCAGATCTTCTCTATCACTATAGTAGCTGTCTATGGTTGGGTTCTGTCTCCTTTGCTTACTCATTTTAATTTTTATTTAATTTTTTTCTCTGGAGCTGACATTAAGAAGACAGCTATTTTAACTCTCATTAATTCACACATTAATTTGGTGAGTACAGTAAAAGATTAAGCATGTTACAGAGAAAAAAGGTGAGTTTTTAAGATCGATACATTAATAATTCCAAATGTGTCATGTAGAACACCTCCATTAGTGGTTTGGATCTGCCTGAATTTTCATTAGAAAAGTAATTAGACCTAGTAGAAACCTTTATGTCCTTCACTCTCAGACTTCAGGATTACAGTGACCTGCAAAAGGATGGCTTTTCAATTCACAATGCCATGTGTCATGGCTTGATCTTTGGAGTTTTTGACTGATTTGGACTCTTCTGTTTTCCCTTTACCCTCACCCTCCATGAGCAGGAAGTAGATGACAATATCCTTCTCAAGATGATTCTTAATACTCAAAAATATCTTGTATTTGTGAGGCTCCAAGTCATACAGCAACTATATCTGCTCCACCTTTTAGTGAGAGACTCATCTGCTGTATATCCTGGGGATCTGGAAGAAGTAGCAGCTCTAACTATGTTCCAGAGAATGTATTTTTTACTGTGTCAGGTCTGAGGGTCAGTCTGTAGGAGCGCATCTCAGTTCCTTGTAGCTCTCTGCATGGCTGATACATACCCACACACACACACACACACACACACGCATGCATGCATGCATGCATGCATATATATAGTTGGATTGTTATTTATATATATATAGTTGAATTGTAATTATAATGTCCAAACCTGGTACAAGAGGAGAAAATTGACCTCTCTCTCTTCTTTATGGGGCAGGAGACTATGGATGTGAAATAATGTATATACTGTCAGATATGACTGATGTTTTGGTTGGTTTTGATCAATTTTTTTTCTTTCTTTTTTTATTCTTTGTTACAAGGGATGGATGGTTCACTAGGTAGAAGATAGGGAGGGACACAAATTCTGATTGTTCTTTGTACCAAGTGTTTAAGTCAGGTTAATTCTTCTTAATTATAAATTCATATTCCCATCTCATGCCCTCTAGGACCTTAATGAGATCTCCTGAGGTTGACTTAACTTGCCTATTAGCTTTGATATCATCTGTCATGTGCTGCTTGCCCATTTCTTCTTTGTGGTGCTTCTTCATAAGGAAAAGCTCCTTCCTCATACCTTCCATCTCCATTCCCAACTGTCAAACACGTCCAGGATCTTCCAAAGTACCTCCACTTCAATATTCACCTCTTTCTTGGTGGACAGTTCATTTTCAAACTTGAGAGCAAAGCATATATCATATCTACATATTATCAACATGTAGTAGGATCTTAATGTTGGCAAGTTGGCACCCAACATCTGTAGTTGCAGGTTGCTGAAATCTTGTTCATCTTGAGAATAATCTTATTTCTTATAAGGTTCCCTCTTCTTATGCCATTCCATGATGTAACTTTTGAGTTTTATATTAGATGTATCCAGAGAGTAATATCCTCCAGGTAAGAAGCCAAATGGTCATTCAGATTCTGCATGGTCTGCTTCCCATTCATGCCAATTAGGAAGCTGCCTCCTTGGTTTCCACCAAAGCCTTCGTCAGATCCTCCAACTCCAGGGGTCAAGCAGAATGACCAGGTTGGACAGCAGGGGCTGCCACTCCTGCTCTGGAGGAAAGTGGTGGGGATCAGTGGGGCTCCCAGGGTGGCTTCCCTCCCCTCTGCCTGCCTGGCTGCCACTTAGTGCATCTGTGCCACCCATGGCACCTGGCCCCACTTGAAGCAGCCTCACAGCCATAGCCCTGACAGGAAGGGACTGAGGAAGGGGCTGGGACTGGGGTGGGAGGGAGAGAAGGGAAAGCAGGGAGTGGAGGCAGCCACGACTCCAGGCACTGGGCTGTCAGTCAGTGCTGCTTGCTTCCAGGGTTCAATTTTTATTTTGAGCAGCTCATTATTATAATCAGTTCTAGTCCTGGGGTATAGAGAACGGTGCCCCTGGCCTCAGGTCCTTCTTACTGCTATTTTCCAAGCTTTGTCCTAGGCCCAACCTTGGGCCCTCCTTTCCATTCCTAAGCCATGGTTAGGGCCCTCAGTCATGCTGTGATGGAATGCTCTTGCTCCCTGCAGACCCTCCAGTCACTGCAACCTTCAGCTCTCTTCTCTGACCTGGAACGAAAACCGGGAACTCAGCTCTCCTGTAAGTGCCCACAGCCAGTTCCTAGTCCATTCACCAGGCATGAGCTTGCTCCTTTCCAACATGGGCTGCTGCTCAGGACCACATCTAGTCAGCATAGTTGGGTCTGGCATCCCTCAACAGTAGAGTTCAATCTTCCTCTGCTCAGATGTCTGACCCCCACACTGTTTGTGGCCTAGGCTGAGGCTGCCTCTCAACCCAGCTCTCCCCAGGGCTTGTTTGTTATTTCAGCTGAGAAGCCCTGGAGGTTTTTGCAATTCACTTGGGCCAAACCTCAGGACCCTCAGCTCTTCTCCAGGAGGACCACTGCTCTACCCCAACTCTTATTTATTTTTGCTGCTTTACATTCACCCCAAGATGAATCTGTCTTATAAATAGTAGAGGAAATCTGAATTTTCTTACCTATTCCACCATCTTCCCAGAATTCCCTATTCCCTTCTCTTTCTAAATTCTTAATGATCCGATCAACTTCTGTGGAATCAATGATCATCTTTAAACAGATGTTTAAAGTCTACGTACCTAGTCCTCAATTCTCTTTTAAGCTCCACTGGGATATCCCATAGGCATATCAAAATCAATCTTCCCCAAGATAGAACTCCATCTTTACCCTTAAACCCAGCCCTCTTAAAATTCCTATTTTTTCAAATGACCTAGGTTTGCTGTCTCCTGTTGTTCCTCACTCATCCTGAATACCCAATCAGTTGCCAAATCTTGTCCATTCAACCTTCACAAAACTTATGGCATCAAGTACATTCACTCTGCACACACAACCACCATGCCAAATGCAGGCTTTCAATACTTCAGTTAAGATGGATCATTGCAATAACCAATAGGGCCCCCTCCATCCAGCCTTTTCTTGTAAAAACCATCCTCCAGAAAACTGTCAATTTGATATTCCTAAAGCACAGTCTTCTACTAGGTAACTCCCCTGCTCAAGGAGCTTTATGTAAGTGTCTGTTCCCTCTAGAATAAAATACATGCTTGGAATATTCTCCATTATTATTTATTCTCCATTATATATATCCTCACTCTTACCTCTTGGAACCTTTAGCTCCCTTAAAGGCTCACCTCAAATGATAACTCCTTTGAGAGACCTTTCCTGATTCCCAGTCATTACCACCTCCTCTGAAATCACTTTTGTATTTTATATATATATATATATATATAACTATAGCTGCACATATATGGATATATCACTCATGTGAACATATAGCCCAAAGAGAAATAAGCTTCTTGAGGGCAGGCAAAAGGCTCAATTGTGTATTTTACCACCAGCACCTAAGTGTCTGCCACATAATAAGCACTTCGTAAATGTGTGTTGATTGGCAACTGAATGCCAGTGACTAAGTTGGGATTCATATCTGCCCCAGGCAGCCATCACCATGGCAGTCAGGGAGAGCCAGGTGCCAACAAGGCAGAGCTCTAGAGCCGGGATTTCAACTTGGAAGTTCACAGTCCACGAGCCTCAGTTTCTTTGTATGATGGGGCTAACAATAGCACTTAAGACTATGTTGAGATAACATAAGTAAAGCCCTCTGCAGTAGTAGTGATCTCAACGTCCTGAATTTCCCTGGAAGGAGGGGGGAGTAGAATAGTACTTGGATCTTTAAATGTGATTCCTTATGCCCCCCCCC
>CM053587.1:329132386-329168677 GCA_028646515.1 Pseudochirops corinnae
AGCAGTAGCCTGAGTCCTGGCCTTTACCTATCATCTTGGGGTATTTCAGAAGTACTAGAATTCACACTTTATGATTCACTTGTCTTCCCCCTTCTTCCCCACTAGTTTTGTTCCCTGTTTTTTGGAGCAGTTTCACCTAAGCAACACAACTTCAACCACCCATGGATCAATCTGGCAACAGTGAGTGACAGTGAAGAAGATGTTAGTCATGGCCCACTCTCCCAAGTCTTCTAACATTTAATGGTGGTTCCAGAAGTTTGGCTTCCAGACCGTTGACTAGATGACCCACTCACTCACTGTCTATGCATCTGTATAATGAGTTCCTATATATGTTCTCTGTTTACTAGAGAATCTCGTAAGGGGTTCATAGTATTTAGTTCTAATAGCATTGAAAATTATATCACTTGAAATAGCAACTGTTATTAAAAGTGTTTGGTTGGAAAGGCTAGGCCATTTATTGTGATGTGATGCCTTGGGGAAGGCACAAGGTTATCATCCTTCTGTCTGTAGCCACAACTAAACATTCAGTTCTCCTCTCAACATGGAGAAATAAGGGCAGTGCCCTTTCATAATAGAGCTTCTGCATTCGTTCAGTTTTACTAAAGCATTTAAACTTTAGTAAATGGCTAATAACCTGTAGGAATCAGTGCCAATCCTTAATATATGTCAACACAGTTTGCCAATGTTGGTACTTGGGTGCAAAGATTCAAACTCTAGTAAACTGTAATGTCAGCTTTTTCCTTATTGTAGTGTTGAGAAATTTTGGGTTGAGAGTTAACTCCTCAGGCCCCAGAGAGACCACCCTGAAAAGCAAATTCTAATTACTTTATCATCTGTGAAATGTGGCTACCTATGTTCTGTTACTTTATGTTCCCCAGTCTCTTCAGTTTTATGAGTAAAGGGGTAATCTCGTTTGGTAATGACCAAGAAGAATTTTCACTAAAGGAGCCAATACCCAAAATGTCATTGCACATATACCCAGAAAAAGTAGCACTCATCACTACCCAAGAGTCTGCATTTGGGCTAGATGTGGGAATAGGGCGGAACGACCTTAACCTTTCCTTGCTTCTCCACTGATGGTGTTTACCCAATAAATACAAACCAAAGAAATTGAACAGAGAAAAACATTGCTCTGTAATATCCCCTTGGTTGGCCTCTCCCTTCCTAGCAAACTAGACTTTGTGAGATCCTAGTGTTAATTAAGCCTCTGAGAAACCAAAAAACATGACAAGGAAACTTAACTGGCAGATACTACAGAAATCCACCAATGAAGGCAGCAGGTTAGGAACAGATTTCTGGAGTCACAATGAATCTGGCTCTTACTGCCTGGTAAAGGAGTCACAGCAGCCTAACAAAACTAAGCCCTCACTGAGCTTTTCCCCTTGCACTTCTCAGGTGATAAATTCAGAGAGATATTCCTATGTGAGACTATCACTCTCCTTCCCAGGGAGCCATCCAGATCTTAGAAGAGGAAAACCTGATAAAATTACTTTTGAAATGATTAGTCGATGCTAAATTGAGGGCATTCTTACCAAAAGATGAAGGGACATAGAACCATTTCCTATGGCTATCCAAAGAAGTTTCAGGTCTTCTCTTAAGTGGACAGCTGGGGGGTCAAAGGAGGAAGAATGGCTATGTGCTCCATGACCCGGTGGGTCCTGACAAACAGCACAAGCCTTCAGACCAGGGTTTCTTTAACTTTTCCTGTTTTGGCAGCAGTGTTTGTTGGTGCCATGTAGGTGGGACATGCAGTGCAAAGTGCGCATGCTTTGTGTTCAGAATCAAGGCTACAGTGAAATTGCTCAATACAACACAGCCAAGCACTGCCAGAAACACCTCAGATTCATTATGTGTTTGATTTTTAATTAAATTAAATTCTGGTCATTGCATGTTGAGAAACCTTTTACTGTTGCCAAATTTTTCCTATATGGGGTCAAGATCCACAGTTTAAGAAGCACTGCTTCAGACTCTTGATACTCACATGCAATCACTTAAGAGCATCGATTTTAAAATCAGATTACAGAATGTCACAAGGGACTTCTTGGCAATCCATGACACCAAGTTCAAAGCTAAGACATTGAGCTCTCTGTGGGTCCATCTCCCCCAATTAGGAGGCACAGAGTTAAGATCTTTTCAAATGCTGCTATTTTATCTAATGTGTATATATTTTGAATGCAAGACTTCTGAGAAATCGAGGTGGTAGAATAGAGGTAGGAAATTAATAGTGAGAATATGACAAAGCCAATCAATGAATAAAAAGGCTGTATAAATTCCAGCTCTAAAATCTATGTGCTGCTGAAGGCAAAGAAACAGTATCTATATTACTCAGTGACAGCTTGAATTAAAAACAAACAGATGCACACATTTTAGTATAAATACTATATTTATTAAATATCTTTACAGTTTATTTAAATGTATGTACAGAACTATTCCTGCATAAGTTATACTTCAGACATCCAATTCAGGTACTTGCCTCTTGTAAGACAGGTAATGATAAGTCTCAAAAGAAAAAAAAATTCTCATTAGTACAGGTATAGATTCAATTTTGCTTTGTTATTTTAGCCAACTTTGCCATAAGCCATCGGGTACAGTTGTAATCTCTGAACAGAAATAGCTGATTTTCAGTTCAGAACTTTTTTTTCCCAAATGTCCTATAATTTGAATCCAAATCTCATGTTAGTTCTCTCTTCACCTGTTCAGTTCTATAAATGGAATCAGATTCTGATTTCTTATATTTTAAAATTTTTCTTTAAGTACAAAACATATATTACTTCTTTTCCCAGGGAAATTCGATGTGGTAGTTTGAACAAAAGACAGCAAGTAAGGTGACAAGGAATCATTAACATCTGAAAGCAAAGCCCACCTTCTCTTCACATCCTGTACACAGACTTTCCCCAAAGAAATCCCACACTTCCTGTCTGGTTACTTGGTATGGGATGTTTACTTCAGAACAGTTCCCTCAACTGAGGAAACTTTCTCCATCAAGCAAAGCACTGAACCTACTATTTTATACAAGTACAACCCTCAAACAAACATACCTGGAATGGATTCTCTTTGTGGTTTAGTACCCATCAATCATGTCAAGCCACTACATTACCCTATTACAGGACAGAAAAAAAAAAAAATGACTGTTTCCCCTTATTTTTCTTCTCCCTTCTCTCTACCCTGGGCTTTTTAAAAAAAAAAAAAAAGAAAAAAAAGCACATGGACCCCACTGTATCTCCATTCAGTAGATTTTTTTTTTTGTGCGCAGGCAGCTTAAGTTCATAGGAAGAAATAAGGTTTTGATATGTTTAGAGTGCACATTTTCAAACAGAACAAAATAAAATTTTCAAGCATGTGATAAAAATATTAATTCTTTATAATACAGTATTGCTTTATAAATATAGATGGAAAAGCTATAAACTTTACTGGTCTTTGGTGCATCCAGTGAGGGATAAATAATTTGTAATTTGTAAATTAAAAATCCAAATTTTCTCTTTTGCTATAAAAGTCCCATTACATGAGGCAAATGGCTTCACTTATACTGCTTGATTTAAGCTATAATTAGCACAGACATCAGGTTTAGAGTCACACTAAGTGGCACAGCTTGGACACTCATTCCCCAAGATGTAGGATCCCCCAAAAGGGCCCAACAATCAAGAACCACTGAGGGAAAGGGGGAAAGCAGTAACTGATTGATAACCCCCTAACAGTTACAAAAGTGGATATAACATAGCACAAGGAAGAGTGGGGAAGAGAAGGACACAGAGTGAGAAAAGACTTTGGGTCATTAATCTATAGGTCAAGTACTAGGGCATTCCACCGTAGAACTCCTCTCAACATTACGGGAACAAATTGTCAATTTTATACTCTAACAACCATTTGTCAAGCAAGACTTTAAGCTGATTAAGTAAACTGTATAAAATACCACCTGTCTAGCTCTATAAAGCCTGTTTGGGGTTAAATCTCAGCAGAGAATATCCGGCAATTTGTCAGCTCTACGAAAATTAATGCAAAAACATCCAGATCATAATGCCAAATGCCTCAGACCAGAAGAAATTTAAAACCCCACACAAAAGAAATTTAGCCATCAGCCTAAGTATGAATATATTCCTTTCCAAAAAAAAAATCCATCTGGATGCAACCTTCTGTTTCTTAAAAACATATAGACTGCAAATAGTTTGTGCAAAATAAATACCCGCCACGTGCCACACTCACTCTTCCATGTTTTATCACAGCACTACAATTTCTCATTATTCTAACACTCCCTCCCCTCCCCCCTTCCCCTCTACCAAAGAATGCTATTTTTTTTATCAAGTTAGGGTAGTTAAGGCATTCTGACATGTAATTAAAGGTGATTCAAAATATATATATCTAACATTATGCCAATTTAGGAATAGTAGATAAATTACTGAATGGCTTACAAATGAATAACTCATTCTCATTATAAATGAAATGCCTGTTACAAGCATGATGCTTTGAAATATAGTAATGACATGTACATGGTACATGTTAAACAATTTTTAAATAAAACCAAAGCCTGACATACAGTTTTGCAAATATACAGTACAACTTCACAAAAAAAATCTTTTAAAACCAGTTGAGGTAACCTCAAACATAACAGTTTTAATGCAATAAACCAGGCAGAGTAAGATCTTCTTTAGAGGAAAACAGACTTTCTACATTCTCCTCAAACAGATACTTATCTGGTTTAATTGCATTCTCATCTAAACATCAATGTTACCTGACTTTATATATATATATATATATATATTTATGTATATATGTATATATAAAACATGGCTTTAATTTAAGGATTTCTAAGTAGATATCTTTCTACCACTAAGTTAATGGAAAAAGGAAAACTGACCCAAAAATATACCTTTACAGCAGTCAACTTTTAAATGAGCCCCAAAAGTAAATGTTAACTTGTAGATAATGGAGAATTTGGATGCTGGGTAATTGAAATGGAAACGGTATACTGTAAAATGGCTATTAAGAAACTGTAAACATTAAGTTTGAATCTGACATCCCTAAATTTCTTTTAGGGAAAATTCAAATGTCAGATTTTTCACAAAGAATTTTTTTCTGGGGCCTTTAAGTGCTCTTGCAATTACACAAAGTGTTTGCTGACACAGATCAAGTTAAATTTGATGCAGTGTGTGCTACCCAAAGTGGGTCTTAACAAGTCCTACGTAACCAAAAGCCAACACAATTCAAGGGCACGGCCAGCATTTTTTCAAGTCCTTGGCCCTCCATCCAGCCTCCTGTTCTTGCACAGAGACATTGGCATACTTCCCTATAACACATTCAGATGATGAAGAGGGTTTCAGCCATAATTTTAAATCTCTGGGCTTTGAAGAGTTTATTTCACAACCTTAGGAATAATCTTTCGTTTCCCCTGACCTCCAATTAAACTTGGCAAGGAGTGGCTCCTCTCTCCTACTTCTAACCCTCTCAGCTTTTCAAAACTGTCCCAAAAGCCCATTTGATCTGGACTAATGAGCTACTAAAATTTTAGTCACTGGGGCACAATTAAGTATCATTTTAAAAAGCACAAACTTTGCATCCAAAGAATTTAAACTGATTTTCCTCTCAATTTTGTAGTAAAAGGGCTCTTGGGCTCAAGACTTTAAGATGAATCCAGAGCTTAAAATGAATTTAGAGCAATGTTTTACAGCAGAATTATAAGCCCCTGAAAAATAGGGGGTTATACCAGAAACACAGACATACTCTATCATCTTACAACAACAGACTATGCATGTGAAGGTTCATGTGTAACATTTCCTTCAACGAGTAATGTATTTTGCTAGTAGATGTGGTAGTATATGATTTGTGGTGCTTTTTTTGTTTTAAATAAATTTTACACATTCTAGTTTTGAATTACAATCTACCAACATTACTCATTTTCAATACTTCACCGACTGAATTCTGAAAAGTAGCAGCCATTTATTTGGCTCTGAAGGTCTTCCTTCCACCTCTCCCTGCAAAGGATAACTAGTGATGAAGGGCAAGCTTCAAGTCTTGCGTTTTCTTCCACTGTTGCTGGCAGACATGAGCTAGTAGTATGACAGTAGTGGTTCGTAACAAGGATCTCAACTGGATTGTAAAAAGACAGGCTACAGGCGTAAATCACTGGCCATTGAGATCAGCGGCAAAGGAAAACGCGGTCCTGCCAGCAGGAACAGTCCATACACAGGAAGAGGAAAGTCAGAGGTTGACATTGAGGTGAGTTAGTCTGTATACTCAGCTACGATGGAAAGGAGGACAGTGATATCATCGGGTTTTCCTCCTGAAAGGAAAAAGGATTACAATATCTTAGCACAAAAAAGTCAAACAAGAAGGCAGAGAGATGGCCCGAGGCATCAAAGCCTCAACTGTGGGGAGGCAGGTTCTGCCTCTCAAGAAGCTGCAGCACAGTATGACCTCCTGGAAAGAGAAGCCAAGGCAGCATCTCCCCAGCTGGTGAAGTCTCCTTGTGAGGGCAATCTGGCCCTTGGACTCCTCTCGTATTTTAGGGAAGGACCATTGAACTAGGCACTGAAAATACTGAGGTCCAGAAAGGCCCATCTGCTTGGCCCATGCAGCAAAGGCAGGAAGGGCCAAAGAGGTGCCATGATCTGCTTCAGGTGATTTTTCTCATTATGTGGATGACACTTGCCTCTGCAAAGCAGCTGTGGCACCAGTTCTTCCTTTCATACTAGGACCCTGCACCAGCCAGAAGCCCACCAGTCTCACTAGTCTGGCAGACACACGCTGATGTGAATCTGGACCAAGTGACTGCAAGAGTTCATTTGATGAGAAGCTCCAGGAGGGAGCTATGGTATCACGATGGTAAAGTTATGTAACTTTCTGTAAGTACCATGAAACAGTTTTAACATCATCTCCCTTTCTGAAGCAAACACTGTAGCAGCGAGAGAGGAAGCAGAATGTCAAACATGTGAAGGACACATGAGCAAAACTGCCTGGAATGCCTGCTCTCTTCCTGGATTTGCCCAGAGGCCTTTTGGGCTCAGTTCAAGGGATTCAGGTTCTGGTACTTGGTGACTTTCAGGTTATCCCTGTTTCATATAGCCAACAAGGTCAGGTACTGAAAGGTGGTCACCATCCCAGTGACTTTGGTCCAAAGGTATAGGTAGGGGAGGGGCAAATGAAGGGAAAGGCCAGTGTTTTTGTTGCTTAGGAGACTTCCATTCCCCTTCCATGGCCCCAAATTCCAAACACTTCCCAAAGGTTTACTTACCTCTCACATTCAATCCGTTGTCACATGCAAACTGGGCAAAAGGTGACATGTAATTTGGGTCATACGCCAGCTCATGAGCTTGCTCCGCAATGCTTCTGGCAGTCTGTTGTATACTCTCATAATTTGAATTCTGGAATGAAGGATAAAGGAATTATTTTTAAAAGGACTAACCCACTGAGGATCATAGACTTAGAACAAGGAGGGGCATAATTTCTTAATACAACGTAAGCATTACTTGGAAAAAGTACTATTTTTTAAACTCTATTTGACATCTTTCCATCACCTCCTCAGCTCCCGGGGCAGCAGCCTGCTGGCTGGCCTCTCTTTCTCCGCTCTCACTAGTCCTCCACCCAAAGCTCCACTTTCCAACTCCAGGCATTTTTCCTGACTATCCTCAAAGCCTAGAACTCTTTCCCCCTACATCTCTGCTCCTGGTTGCCTTAGAGTATCAAGTCAAGAAGCCTGGTGCCGCTTTGTTTGTACAAAATTGTTTGCATGTGGTCTCCCTTACTTGACAGGGAGCTCCCAGAGGCCAAGGCTTTTCTTTTGCCTTTCTTTGTATCCCCTGAGCTTAGCACAAGGTTTGGCACACAGGAGGCACTTCATAAAAGCCTCTTGCCTTGAATATATTCCTGCTAGTATGAGACTGACTTCTCTACTTCTTATTTAAAAAAGGCCAGCCCCCCAGGCTCAGCAGGAGAGACAAAGGGCAACCTTCCTAAACTTACAATCTTCAGGAGAGAGCTACTAACACAAACAGCGGCTTATGTACCCAAAGTGAGTAACAATGTAGAGACCAAAGGAGCAGAAAGGGCTGCCTTAATTTCCTTCTAGGGTCTAAGAGACAAAGCTTTTGGTAGGAGTTCTGATGACATAGATTCCTGAACTGCACCCAGCTCAGGGTGGACCTTGTGCAATTTGTTTGTCGTTTCCACCTCTTGCCAGATATGCTTTGACTAGTAGAAGAGAAAGAGAAGTAGGAAGGACCAAATGAGGTTAAAATTATCCTTTGCCACTTATTTTCTTAACACATCCTAACTCCACCTACTCTCCTAATGGATGGCTTGTGCATAAAGTGGCAGAGGTGTGGACACACACACAGGCACCACCCCCCCAGTCTCATCTTTCCAGTCTTTACATCTGCATTCAATTGAAAGGTCTGCACTATGATTCCTTTGCCCAAGTTGGCAAACTGGGGCTCAGCCAGCACTGTCCACCCTAGCCTGAGGCCTCTCGGCCGCTCGGGTAGAAGCTCCAGGGTTCGCGGGAAAGCTTTGCTATCCATACCTTTAACTTTTTCAGCTCCTGGAGGATCATGTAATCAGGCATGTTGTCAAAAAGCCCGTCTGTTGCTGTCAAGATGATGTCACCTAACTGGACGTCAAAAGAAGTGCTGTCAGCAGCATCTGGGCTGTGGAGATGACAAGGCCGTGAGCAAAAAAGGGAAGGAAATCATTTACAGATGTGGTACAAAGTTCACAAAGATGTGCTACTTCTTTGGTTTGCATCAATGGAATCACTTTACATTGTGAAGCTTTCTTTGATACAATTACTTTAATGCACCTGAATCTGGACCAAGTGATTGCAAGAATTCATCCAATTAGGCTCCTTTTTCATAAAGGGACAATCAGGCTTCAAGCTGGGCTACTTGTACTTTACAACAGTTTATAAAAAGTAGCTTATTTCCTATTAAAATGGGTTGTTCTTATTGGGACAAAGAAATCAGGATGGATCAAGTGCACAGGAAGCTAATGAGAATATTTTGGAAAAATGGATTTATTTTCAGAGGATGACAGACACCATCAATGAAAAACCAAGACTGACAAGAGACTAAATCTCATGTGGCTCAAAGAGAAATGAAGGGCTTTAAGATGATTCACATGTTAACAGTCTTCAAAATGCCTGGTTAAAATGAGTCATTTTCTCATTTCTAAAGGGCCTGAGGCCTAACCATCACTGAGAGGGCTGGGGCTGAGAGAATCTGGCTCTCAGAAGTCAGAATATTACATTGTGTCAGCACCCAGGTTAGAAAGCACAGAAATTCTGCAAAATGATTTCCTGTTAAGTACCTATACTATCTACCCTACAGGAGAATCTGCTGCAACATATATATATATATATATATATATATATATATATGTGTATAAGGATTATCTATGTATATGAATATATGTATGTATGCATGCATGCATGTATATGTATCTAACATGAGATGGTAGATTCTTTTTTCTCCATTCAACAAACATTAAGTTCTTTTTTTCCCCCAAAGCAAAAAAAAAAATTGAATTAACCAGCCCAGCAAAGTAACTAACAAGGAGAATCCCCCTCCCTGTATAGGGTGAATCCCAAGTGTCTAGAGAACACGTAAACCAGAGGAACTTGTGCTTCAAGGGCGATGTCCACTGTGACATCTCTCTGCCTTGACAGTCTCTGTTTATTTAGATGACAGATTCTTTGAAGCAAGGATCTGGACTTGGGATATATTTTTTTAAAGCTTTAAAAAGACTTTTAGAGGTTCCAGGGTAGGGGGGAGTTGACTTTTTAAAAGCTGAGCCAATCTTTTAGGCAGGAAAATACATCTGGAAGAAAGCAGAGATCTGAGACTAGAAAAAAAGAACCCAGGTGGGTGGTGGAAGAAATGGGAAAAGGCCCCTGTAAGGTGGATCTGTAGGTCTTTTAGCAGGATGGGTCTAATGCTTTACAATCCAAAGTGATTAAGATGTCAACACATCACCAGGTTGAGCCAGATCTCTTAAATTGCCTTTAGGGGAAAAAAAATCTGAAAGCTAATTAGGCAACAAGAAATGGAAAAGAGACTGAGGAAGGGAATGAGGAGAGCAGAGCTAAGCTGAGGAAGGAAAGACAAAAAGCTTTTGTCCAAGCCCGGCTTCTGCTAGACTTCCTTCGGATGAGATGGCTTTTGTAAAGGAGCTTCCTGCCTGCCATCTGCATGGTGCATGCACACTGACAAGTTCTCCAGTTCACCTCTTCCTGACCTTCAGAGCAAAGAGCACTGGTTCAGATGTCAGAGGACCTGGGTTCAAATCCTGCCTCTGACACTTCTACCTGTGACCTTGGGCAAAAGAAATAAAAATTTATACAAAGCTTTAAGGTTCACAGAGTGCTTTACAAATATTATCCCAGTGATTCTCAGAAACCCTGGAAGCAGGTGCTGTTATGATCCCCAATTTATAGATGGGGAAACTAAGAGAGGCTAAGTGACTTGCCCAGGGTCCCATGGTCTCGGTGGTAGGATTTGAACTCAGGTCTTCTTGCCTCCAGGCCTGGCTCTCTGTCCATCCCCCAACTACCTCGTGACCCCAACATCCAGTGAGTCACATAACCCCCTGGACCTTGGGTTCCTATTTGTAAGATTGGGGGGCAGGGGTGGGAGGAGAGGTGCTCTGCTGTCCCTTGAAGTCCTACACCTCTAACCCCAAGGTGTTTGCTACTAGAGGGAAGCACTGGTATCAGGTGACATTCAGGTATTTATGATGATGAAGACAGATCACAGATTTAATACCGAAGAAACCACACACAAGCAGAGGGACCAGTGATTCTGAGTCTCAGAGACGGAAACAGGCAGAGCCAAGGTCAGGAGCCAGGCTCCTAGACTTCATGCACAGTTCCTGACCCCTTAAAACCACCACATACAACTCCTTTTGTGATGTGAATGAAGAAGCACAGAGCACCTGTGCACCAAGGCTGGGAACCAGACACTGACAGGAGGCAGAACCACTACGTAACTAAAGATGAAAACTCCTCATTTCAGTTAAAGTTGCATGTTATGAATAAATGGAGATATTACAAACAGAAGAATGGTGAGAGGCAAGGGGATTCAGCAGTTAAAAACCCCCCCTGAAGATGTGGCCGTGAAGGAAAGGTCCAGTTCTAGATGTCTGCTAAGAATCTTCTGTAACAAATGGAACCTCAGGGCCTCAACGACCAGCAGGGCACCCGAGGCCAGTTTTAGGCTGAACTTTTGGTTGTGTTTTTTTTTCCATGAGTGTCCTTTGCTGCTCAGCCTGTGAAAGCCTTCCTTCCATTGGCCAGTTTGGTTCTCTTCTCCCAACACTCCCATCCATGAACTTGGGCTTCTGCCAGATGCAGTTTCTGCCCATTCTGACTGAACACACTGTGCTGATGGGAACCTGCCCGCACTGAACCATGAGCTGTGATCACATGCTGGCCACCTGCCCCGAGTGCCAAGGAAAGCAATGGCCACTGGCCCACAGGCAGGCTGGCCACTCCTGCCCCAGTCTGAGAGGATCCAAACAACAGGGAACAACCGGATCCTGAAATGGAAACAGGTGCCACAAACTAAATGAAAAATCAAAGCTATGGGGTGGTTGGTGGTACAGTGAATAGAGCACTGGCCCTGGAGGCAGGAGGATCGGAGTTCAAATCTGGCCCCAGACACTTGACACACTTACTAGCCGTGTGACTTTGGGCAAGTCACTTAACCCCAGCTGCCCTCCAAAAAGCAAAAAAAAAAAAAAAAAAAAAAAATCAAAGCTATTCCAATCAATGTTCCCCAGGTGCCACTGGCCAACAGTGATGCCTGGCACTTAAGAGTCTTTGGCCTTTAGATCCCCAGCTCCTGTCCCTAGGCAGGTTATTATGATCATGGGTCACTACCTCCATAAATCAATTTTTACAAATAGCCTTATTATAATTCCTCCCCCACCAAATACAGCAGTATACTTATTTCATAATCTAGTTCAAATCTCCATAAAAGTTCCCAGCAAGTTCTACAAACTGATAAAGCTGTACATGAGATCCACTTATTCAGATTAAAATGCTAGCAACAAGAATTGGTTCAATGCCTTATGATCTGGTTCTATCCAGAACAGCAGGTAAAGGGCAGTGAGCAATCACTAAAACTCCTCTCTCAGGAACAACATCTCTAATTTGACTTGGAATGAACATGAAATTGGAAATCCATTTCTCAACTAATTTTCACATTCATGTTAGGAAAAGAGCCATTTTAAGATCTTTTAACACATTACAAGTAAACAGTAGGTTCTTGGCCATTTAAAGTTTAACTTTGAAAAAGGTGGCAGAGAACGCCTCAATAAGTGCGAAAAGCACAAGAAGAAGTACATGTCCCCCTGCTCCACCCTCAATGGTCAACTGGCCCAGATGACCTCTGGGTCAAACCTGGCCAATGCTTTTGCCAGACTCCTCATCTAATGCTTCAACAGTAAAGCAAATTCAGGTTTCCTGCCTGGGCTATGGCCCTGCTCTCAAGTTGTGGATGTAAGTAACCAAAAGGGGCAGCCTTTAGGTTCCGTAAGAGCACAATCAAATATGACTCAATCTGGGCTGTTTGTTGTCAGAATGAAAAACTGTATCTGGCGAACACAACTGTCCAGATGATGCCCTCACATGCTACAGCAGAATCCAGCTCAGACAGAACAGAATGCTTTCGACCTTATCTTATCTGAGCCTCTTCACGCCAGCTCCATGAGACAGGTGCTATTATTCTTCCCATTTCAGAGGAAACTGAGGCCAAGAGAGGTCCAGAGACTTGCCCAGAGTCACAGTTTGTCAGTATCTGAAGCAGGGTTTGAACCTGGATCTTTCTGACTGACACAGGCTAGCCCTGTGTCCACATACAATGGGCACAATGGACAAGGATGCTTCTTTCTTTGAACCTCCAGGAGGAGAACCACCACCCTCAATTTATCTTCCGAGAAGCCATGAGAGGAAGAGCAGGGCCCAAGTGGCTCGGAGAAGAGACTCACCTGTCACTCAGGACGACGCCCTCTGCTTCAGGAGGCGCTATGGAAAGCTGAAATGGAGTGTTGAAGTAATGCTGCTGCTCGTCCGATCGGTGGACCACCTCCCCTCCTCGCACTACCAGAAAGCCCGAATCCCCCAGGTTGGCTGTGTGCAGGCGGTGGCTTGTCCTATCCAAAACCACTATGCAGGCAGTGCTGCTTCCTGGCAAGGAAAGAAGAAGGCGTCAGGCCCAAAGCCTTTTCCTTCATTTGCTCTGGATGTGTATTTTGATCACATGGTGGATTTCCTTTGTTCAGACCTTATTTTACACTCTCTATGTTCTGATTAGACAGGTACTGACAGTAAACCGATTAATGTCAACATGGTAGAATGGGTACAGAATTTTGGAGAATATTTTCAAAAAACAGCAACAGGAGCTAATAGATTTTGATCATTTTTTTTTAACCAAAAAGCTTCATTTTGAAGACTGATGTACCACAAATATTGGACTAGGATGGTTTCAATTTCTTTGGTTGGACTCACAGAATTTCAGAGCTAGAATGAACCTTATGGATCATTTAGTTTCTTTTATATACAATTTCTCCAGATAATACATGTTTTAAAAAAAAAAAGGTCTGTTTTGAACCATACTGTTTTAACACTGAAACAAAACCAATAAAAAGAAATGATCTGGTCTCGGTCTCAGTCTAAATATAATTCACACGGAAACAACCTTGCTATTGCAGCTAGCTGAGGTCAATTGCGATGCTCGAAAGGTCAGCATGTTGTGAAGATGAGATACTAATTTTAATATTTAAATACCAGCACAAGGTCAGCTACATTATTATCTTGACATTTCTCTTGCATCACTGGCACCTGAGCCTTCTGTAGGAGGTGCAGTCAACATTTAAGACAGGGCAGAGCTTAACCAGCATTTTAACTTCTGGTTAAGAGTAACTCATTTCTATCTGCTGAGGTCATAAAGACATTTTCCCACATGGGGTGGTGAGGACCTGATGTTGGTGACCACAAGGAAATGCTTCACATGGAACTTATGCAATGGAGAAGTGATTATTCACTTCAGAATTTTACCATATATAAATAATTCATTTCTGTGGCACTTTTAATGTTTACAAAACACTTTTCATACATGATCTCATTTGATCTTCAAAGCAGACCTGTTAAGGAGGTATTCCTGGTGTTGTTCCCATGTACAGATTAGGAAACTGAGGTTCCAAGGTGATCTGCTCAGGATCATACAGTTTAAAGTCAAGGTCAGGATCTGAATCCAGGACAGCCTGACCTGAAGAACAGTGTTCTTTTCACACCACTATTTTGCCTCTTAGGATACTGACACTGACAATGGAAATAGGGATCTCTCTTCAAATAGGGATCATCTAAGGGCAGAGACTGCTAACAGAGCAGGCATTCAATAGAGCTCCAATGACTGAACACATTAGAATGTTAAGAAAGAATACCTATGTAGTTATTTATATGTGGACACTTACTGAACCTTTAATTCTTTTTTTTTTTTGGAGGAGGAAGGCAGGGCAATTAGGGTTAAGTGACTTGACCAAGGTCACACTGCTAGTATTAAGTGTCTGAGGCTGGATTTGAACTCAGGTCCTCCTGACCGCAGGGCCAGTGCTCTATTCACTGTGCCACCTAGCCACCCCAAGAACCTTCAATTCTAAAGGCAATACAAAAGTATCTAGAGTCAGGAAGCCCTAAGTTCAAATCCAGCTGAAGACTGTGTGACTAGCTATGTGACCCTGGACAAATCACTTAACTTCTGTTCGTCTCCATTTCCTCATCTGTAAAATGGGGATCATGATAGCCTCTACCTCCCAAGTCTGTTATGAGGATTAAATGAGATAATAATTGTAAAGTGCTTAGCAGTACCTGGCACATAGCCAGGTGCTAAATAAATGCTAACTATTATTATTGCAAAGCTGACATTCCAAAGAAGAGAATGTTTTGCTGTCATTGGCAGGGCTTTTTGAGAATTCAGCAGCTATGTACATCACAGCTTAGATTCTAAATGACAACCACCCAGTGGGAGAATGGACTGCTCTGGGCAGCTTCTCCCTCCCTGGAACTTTTCAAGCAGATGCCACTTGCCAGGGAGTGGTAGAGGGCATTCTTGCGGGGGTAAGGCCTAGATGCTTTATAAGGATCCCTCCAACTCCAAAATTCCACAAACTGACCAACTAGCTTTCATTTTCAAAGTAGGTCCATTTGTTCATGAGATACATAACCCCCCAAGGCATCCTGAAGAAGAGGGCGTCAGAGATCTGCTGGAGACAAGTTAAGAAGGGTTTGTGGGGAAGACAAATCGCTAGTCATGTTATTCACTGGCAAAACTAGGCCATCACTGTCTATGCCTGTGGTCATAGGCAGCTGACAGAATCATTTAAATGTCTGTTATTCTTAACTACCCAAAGCCTCAGACAACACATTAAGGCCTCACCCTACAAAATGAAATCTGGCTTGGAGTAGACACACCTTTCTCCAGCCCAAATCATTCCTGGAGGCACGTGGGGCTCAGTCAACAGAGGGAGCCAATGCTCGATGACCAAAAGCTAAAGATTTCCCACTGAGCCAATCTTCAGGCTCTGAATAGAAAGAAGCCAGCACCGTAGTTCAGGGAGCAAGCTGGCAAATGAAGAGCAAAGGAGGATGAGAAGGCCACTGTGGCGCATTCTCGGGCAGCTCTCGGAAAGATCCCTCCTACTTCCAAAGATGGAAGTATTGGTGCTGCCATTTAGCCCCAGGTTTTGTAAACAACTGCTAAGTCTTTGGGGCAGCAAACAGAAAGAGGGATCCCTTATTAGGACTGACCTTTCACATTCTTAGGATATGTTGACTTCAGAAGATCTGCATTCTCCTCACTGGGTTTCTGAGGTAAGATGGGTGTCATTTGTCTATGAAACCACCCTGGGCCATAGTAGCTAAAACATCTCAAAAAAAACAAAACTGGTGAGTTCTTAGCCTTTTGCTGGAGTCTGACACGCCCCACAGTTTTGGGCTTTTTTAAGCAATACACATTTTTTCTGGTGGGCAATAAACATTTATGAAGCACTTACTATGTGCCAGGCCCTGTGCTAAGTTTTACAGGGCATCATCTGATCTTTACAACCCTGGGAGAGAAGCACCATGTTATCCCCTTTTCACAGATGAGGAAACAACGGCTAAGTGATCTGCCCAGGCAGTTAGGTGGCAAAGTGGACAAAGAGCTGGGGCTAGAGGCAGGAAGTTTAAATCTGGCCTCAGATACTTACTAGCTGTGTGACCCTGGACAAATCACTTCACCCCGTTTGCCTCAGTTTCCTCATCTGTAAAGCAAGTTGGAGAAGATGACAAACCACTCCAGTATCTCTGCCAAGAAAACCCCAAATGGGATCACAGAGAGTGGAATGTGACCAACAACAAGATTGGCCCAGCTCACACAGCTAGTGAATGTCTGAGCTGAATCTGAACTTGGGTCTTCCTAACTCCAGGTCCAACACTTCATTCAGCAAGCCACCAGCTGCTTCTGTACAATGAAATATCAAACATCGTGCAGCTACAACGACTGATGAGCATCTGGGGCAGAAGCCATGGTTCACTCGAGATCTGCAGGCTTCCTCTGCTAAATGATCGGAAGCTGAGTTACACAGTACTGGGGCACTTTTGAATTCAGGTGAAAGTACAGTGTGTGTCAGCAAAAAGCCCCCTTTTAAAAATGTTCTTTGGAAGAAACGTGTCCTATTTTAATGTTTTTTTATACTTAAATTTCTTCAAGATTCAGGAAAAATGTGAAAACCCTTGCAAAGCCAAGACCCAAATAAGTGTTATTGTTATAGCCTTGTGTGTGCTCCACAGTGATCTCAGAAAAGAGGGCAATCAGACAAGTGCCAAGGGGCAGCAGAGAAAAGGAAGGTGCTTAATTAATGTAGAGACAAGAAGATCAGAGTGGCACCCTGGGGCATTCCTTCCTACTCTCGAAATTTCAGGAGATTATTTTTCAGTTTGGAATATCTTCCATTAGCAACACACATGTAAATAGGTATATGTATATATGATTACAGAAGCTAGATTTTTTTAAAAAAATTTTTATTCAAAGTTTTCCTATTATCTTCATTTCTGATTATTATACTCTCCCCCTCTTACCCAGAAATTAACCCTTCAATGGCAAAGGAATCTGTTAGCAATTAATAATAATAGATATACCTTTAAGTGTTAAGTTCGTATTATTTATTTACTTAATAATCTCAAAGCCATGGCTTTAAGTAGTGATTCTCCAACCACCATATCAAGACAGAAAATAGTTGTTGAAAGCACTAGGAAATGTAGGTTCAGTCCCTGCCCTAAAAGACTTTACATTCTCCTGGAGAATACACATATACAAATAAGTAAATCCAAGGGAATGTGAGGAGGGTAAATGCCTTTTGAAGTTTTTTAATGAACAGGGAATTCACCTCTGTGTCATGCTAGTTACTGAACAATCAGTTTAGCAACTTGAATGGGACTTTAAAAAGCTCGTGCAGAAACAGGGTATTATTCACCAAGAATAAATACTGTGAAGGAATAGAGCGGAGGAGGAGAGGAGAGAAAAAGAGAGAGAGATAAGAGACAGAGGGACAGAGAGAAGGAGAGCAGTGGACTTGGAGATGAAGTAAGAGGCTGTGATTCCAAACCTATGTCAGACACTTACCAGCTAAGAGATCCCAATCAAGTCCCAACCTCTCCAAAGTTCAGCTTCCTCATCAGTAAAATGAGGCCTAATAATACTGGCTCTACCTTCCTCTAAGGGCCACCATAAAGGCCTCCAGGAGGAGTTGCAATCACAGTGTTCTGCAGGAGGAGATGGTTTTCCTGACCTTTCCCCTGCCCACCACCATTTCCCAGCAGTAAGTAAGGAGGCGGCAGGCAGTCCCAGGGCAGGGTAGAGCCTTGGCGATCTCTTTGGTTACTCTGAGCTGTGTCTCTCTATCACTCCAGCTTAGCCAAAGAGAAGAGAAGTCAGGCAGGTGAGGGAGTGTTTTTTGCTGGTGTTATGACAGAAAAAATGGAAGGTACGTAAGAGTTTTCTCTCCTTACCGAGCAAAGGTATTTTATTTTGCAGTAGCTCACAGTAACTTGTGGTGAGAATTCCAACAGGATTACTTGGGATGAACCGTCCTTCTTTTACTAAGCGTTCACACGTTCGCATTAAAGTCCCTGAGAACTGTGATGGATCAACTCCATAGTCCCTCCAGCCTCCTACACCATCTGCTACCCCTAAAAGGGAAAAGAAAAAAGATGGAAAGAGATGAGTAATGCATACTTATAAGCACTTTAAAGCTCGTCGCTCACTTTTTGTACCACAACCAAGTGAAATAAATATTGCTAAAAATTAATCCTATTTCACAGATGGGAAAACTGAGACCCAAAAGAGGGAAACTGGTTCAAAGATAAACAACTAGTAATGTCAGAGCCAGAACTTGAACCTACATCTCTCCTGACTCCAAGTCCAGTCAACTTTGAGAAATGATTCTTACAAGATTGAAAGTCTATTTTAAAATATGATGGGTAAAACTGTAGCAAAATAAAGATGCATAACCAGTAAAACAGAATGTTCCTAAATAAATTTCTCCTAATATACAGATATGTTCCTAATGAGTATGTGCATGGAACTGTTTTCCCACTCTGATGATAAAGTTGGTAAGGACAGTCATAGTCAGATGTGGGAAATCTAGTTAGCTAATAAACATTTATTAAGTGCCTTACGATGTTCTGGGCCCTGTGCTAAGAAAAGTAAAAGGCGGTACTGCTCTCAAGGTGCTCAGTCTAGTGGGAAAGGGCCAGGACTATGAAAAGCGAAAGATGCCTCTTGCCCTCTAGCTCACCGTCTAATGAAAAAAAAAAAGGCAAACAACTATGTCCGGACAAGCTACATAAAAGATAAATTGAAAAGGCAGCAGAATCACAGAGGGACATTGAGGTGGACTGGCAGAGCCAAGGAAGTGGCAGAGAGCCAACATATAGCATAGAGTTCTATGGGAGCCTTCTCCCCTCCTAGCATAGTAGGAGAAGCCAATCTCAATCTGTTCACATTGCAAATTGATATGCAGAATTTTACCCTTAGGGAATCCCAAGTTTTGAAATTCTACAGCACCTGAGCATCTCTTGTCCTAGCCCTCAGCTCCTTTCTGAACTTCTGGACCCCATTACCACCTAGCTAGTTGTCTCCCCTTGGACGTCTGCCATCAGCATCTCATACTCAACATGTCCAAAACAGTTAGTTATGTTCCCTATTTAACTTCCTACTTCTAGCAAGAGCAGTGCCATTCTCCTAGTGCTTGCTCCTCAGCTTCTAAATGTCGGGAATCACCCCTGATGCCTCTCTCCTTCACTCCCTGCACCCCATCTAGGCAGTTGGCAAATCCTGCTATGAGGCAGAACTGACACACGGCCGTTTCATCAGTTCTCTTCTCTCCATACACCCAGACTCTACCCAAGTTCAGGCCTTCATTATCTTTCTCCTTGGATCATTACAACAGCCTCTACAATGGTCTCCCTACTTTAGCCTTGGCTCTCTCCAATTGAGTCTTCACAGAGTTCTTCAAAGTCTTTAAAAGGCACTACTTCATCAAAAACTTTCAGGGGCTCTCTACGTCTGTCAGAGTATGACTCCAACTTCACTTTCTGGCCTTATTTCACATCAAATCATTTCATACTACGCCCCAATCCAACATTCCAATTCCTGTTTCCATGTATTTTAGAAATTATTCAATCCTCATTCCTCTTGCCCTCTCTACACAGACACTATTGCTCACTCTTGTCTCCTTGATTTTCTTTAGGTTTTTGGGACACTCCTCTCTCCCCTGGTTCTCCTCCTACCTGAAAATTCTTTCTCAGTCTCCTTTGCCAGATCCTCATCAAGATCACACCTTATAAAGCTCTAAGTATCCTGCAAGGGTCTCTTCACTTCTCAGCTATAAGCTTTTACTTGGTGATCTAATCAACTCCCATAGATTCAATTGTCTCTATGATGATGATTCTCAAGTTTATTTATTCATCTTAACCTCTCTGCTGTTTGTCCAACTACATATAAGACACCTCAAACTGGATATCCTATTGACTAAAAAGTCCTCTTAACGCTCAGTATGTCCAACACTGAACTTATCTTTCCTCTGTGCCATTTACATATTCTCTCTCCTAAGGATACTGCTGCCAGCCCCATGCAGGCCCTCATCTCTTTGTGCATAGGTTATTGCAATATGCTGGTAAATCAGCCTGTCTAGAGTCTCTCTTCACTGCATTCCACCCTCCATTTAGCCACTAAAGGAACAGGTCTGATTATGTCATTCAATCTCCTTCTCCTTCCATAAACTCCAGTGGCTCCCTATCACCTCCAGGATCAAACATAAAAGCCTCTATTTGGCATTTAAAGTCCTTTATAATCCGGTCCCACATTTCTAATCTCCCAACTTACAGCCACCCTGCCCCAGATACTCTTCTACCCAGTGACACAGACCCCCTTGCTTTTTTCTTCAACAAGATCCTTTCTCTCTTGATATTTTCTTGGGCCTGGGATGCTCTTCCCTCCTTATTTCAGCCTCCTGGCTTCCTTCAAGCCCCAGCTAAAATTCCACCTCCTACGGGAAGCCTTTTCCAATTCCTCTTCATTCTAATGCCTTGTTTCCTATTTATCTGGCATCTAGCTTGTTTGCATGTTCTCTCCCCCATTAGCTTCGGGGTTCAAGAACAGAAGCCATCTTTTGCTTTCCTTTGTATTCCTGGTCCTTAGCACAGGACCTGGTACATAGCACTGTAAGACATTTTTACTGATGGGCTGTCTTCGTGCTTGGCATATAATCTCTCGTCTTCATCCCTCAGAATCCTAATATGCCCTCAAGATGGTCATGTTTTAGGCCTTCCATAATCCTCTCAGGTGTTAATGTTCTTCTGCCTCACATTTTCTTCCAATTCTATATTAGTGGACCTATTATATTCCCCAGTAGAATGTGAGCCTCACCTCCTCTCACTTCTTTGTAGTCAGTGGTGAGAGAACTGATTGTGGAACAATACACATGTCAAACTTTTTTCTTTAGTATGTTAGATAAATTTATTGAACTGGTTTTTTTCCTCTTCTTTTTACATTTTGTTATGAGAGAGGGAGGGGAGAAGGATGGAAATATAGATGATGTAAAAAACAAAAGATAGCAATAGAAACTGATTTTTAAAAACAATGTAAGGCCCTCAGAGGAAAGGGCTGTTTCTTTTAGTCTTTAAACATCCAGTGCCCTTTAGGCCTTATTTGAGAGTTTTGGAGCAGTAAAGCCCTTCAGAGGTTGTCTAGTCCAACTGACAACTGGGCAAGAATCTCCTTACAACACCCCGGCTTGTGACCCTCAGAGGCATGGGAACCAACCACCTCTGAAGGTAGACCAATTCATTTCTGGACACCTAATGGTTAGTAAGTTTGTCCTCTAACCAGCCAAATTTGTCTCTTCTCAACTTTCACCTGTTGCTCCTAATTCAACTCTTTAGGGCTAAGCAGAACACGTCTACTCACCCTTCCACCACTGGTAGACAGCTAGTGTGCCTCACCTAATGAAGTGTTCTCTTCTGCAGGCTAAACATCTGCTAACTAGTCTAAGTTTGCAGACTCCCTTCTCTGAAAAGTGGGATGTCTACCTTTCTCCAATTCTCCTACTGTCCCTCATCTCCCAAAGATCCTGGACAGTGGGCTCAAGCACACCTGCCCCTTCAGTACTTTTGGATGTGGGTCATCTAAAACAGGGCATTTGAAGTCATCCATGGTGGGAGGGACTCTGGCTCTCCTACTAGCAACTTCCCAGCTTGGGTGGCCTTTTCTACGGTGTTCTTGGCAGTCCAAGGAATTCTCATTGGAAAGAAGAGAAATGGAAGTGCTTGGCTTTTTTAGGCTCCTTACAAGCATCCTGTGTGCTCCAACTTGCAGCCCTGGCCCTTCCTGAATATTCCTTTTCACCAATGTGAGTTTAAGAAAAATTATTTTATCATCCTTGCAAATCTCAACTAATTCTGAGATTTATCATTCTTCATTCTGTCTTTACAGGACAACATACTCTTGTTCTTGTATTCATCCTATTACCCGCCCTTATTTCCATTTTCTATATAGTTTTTTGCAATCTAAATGGGAATTTCCTATACGTCCACATTAGTTTACGTGGGTCTTTTAGAGGATAGCTTTCTTTTTTTCACTGGGATGATTTCTCTATTTCTTCAGGATTTTAGTCCTATCAGATTTCTATCCCTTCTGGGATGACTTTCCTTACAGGATTTTAATCAATGGGGTCCATCTGGCTAAATGGGCTCCTTTGTGCAAGGAACTACTCCAGCAACCAAATAGGTACTTAAGAAATGTTTACTAAGCTGTAGTGTAACAATCCAGACATTTTGGTGGCATTATGTTAACATAAGGACAAGGTGAACTGGAGCAACTGCCACCTTTTCAAGCAGTGACATAACTTTTGTGAACTCTCATTGAGATTCTCCTGTTTTGCTATAGTGAAGACACTTGTTTCCACCGTAAGAGGCATAATTTGAAAGAAGCAATTTGTGGTAAAATAGAGTCCCAGTAGAGGCTTGGGAATACCATCTGAGTCACTGTTTTCAAACTGTTCAAAGAAAAATTCTCTTCTCAATCAACTTCCAATCAAAGAGACACAATTAATTTTGCTGTTAAATTCAAATTGGTTTCATCTCCAAATGTCCTTGACATATAAAACACGTGAAACTGATATAAGATTTACAGTTGACCTTACCATGAACTATGTAATCTGACAGCAGGTTGCAATCCTGACCTGATAAATTTAGCACATCAACATTAATCAGATTTCTCCCAGAATAGTGCACAACCTTTCAGACACCTGTTTGCTTCTCTCTCTCTCAAGTTTTCTGTATGACAGAAAGGTCCCATTAGCTGAATCTCTTTAAGGAAAAGAGGGTCAAAGAACATAAAACCTAGATTAGTGAGTGAAAAAAAATCTTGAAAATCCACATACTTTTTATTTCCTTGTGAAGGACAAGTTACATAATGTAAAGCCTTCTGTTGAGGATTAGAATGTGGATAAAACTAAATCAACAGTATAAAATATATATTTGAAATATGATGCTATATTTTATTTTTATTAGCCATGATTGTTTCTTTGAGGAAATTGAAAGTATCCTGTATCAGAAACACAAAGCTTCAAAGCAAACTAGGACAGCTAAATTGGGATTTATTTAGACCAGAATGGGAATGCAATTCAGAATACATTTCATTGTTGGGGGTCAGGGGGAGGGAAGATGTCTAAACACTCCAGGCAAAACATGTAACCAACAGCAAAAGATCTAGGTCTCCCAAAGGGAGTACAAAAAGATAGTTTTCATAAATTAGGGTTAAACTTCTCCCATTCCCCGCTTCCCAAAAACATCAGAACCTACACAATGTCTACCACAAAACATGAGTTGGAAATCAGGTCCCTTCCTACCATCCCAAGTCTTGAAGCTCTCTGTTCAGGTATTTAGAAGAAGATGTCGGAACACTATTTTAATGACTGCATTATACTCAGAGATTGGAGGAAGGGCTCTGCCATGCTGCTTGGCCCTCCTGAGCTCCTGAGTTGGCTTTAAGATGAGCACAGAATTGGCAGGCAGAGGTTTATGATGTGAAAGCTCCCACATGAAGAGATGACTTATCCACAGACATAGTGAAGAGAGAACCTAAGTTCCCTGAGGGCAGAACTATTTCCTATTTGTCTCTGCACTCATAACACTTAGCACAGTGCCTGACACACCACTTAATAAAAGCTTAGTCACTGGGGATGATCTCTATTACCTTTACAGAGCTATAAGTATAAATCTACCAAGGTCCCCCAAAGGATCTCTCCATCTGCATGCCCACGAGCAGCCCTACAGCAGTCACTGTATAAGTATATTTGTGCACTTGTCTTAACTTAGGACTACTGTGACAGCCCAATTGGACTTCCCACTTCCAACCTCCTCTGCCCTTCCATAGCAGCCAAGATGATTTTACTTTTAAAGTTCTATCTGACTAGGCTGCCCAAGAAACCAATATGGAAGCTTCTTCTGGCCTCTAGGAGAAAATACTAACACTTCGGGTTGACATTTTAAAGCCTTTCCAAAGAGATCTAGCTAGTTCCTGCCTACCTCTCAGGAGTGGTGGACTATCTGCTTCACTATTTATGTGTTATATTACCCTTTCCCCCCAGTATAAGTTGTTTCTCATTCTGTCTTTGTATTCTCAGGGCCAAGCACAATGTTTTGCACATAGTAGGCATTTAATTCTTGTTGGAATGAAATGGACTAGACTGTAGATGCTCTGAGGGACAACGTCCTGTTTATTGTTTTCATCTTCCCCTCCATGGACTGAAGGCCAATGTGAGTGTCAAATTCATGAGATTTAGAGCCAGAAGATAGGGGGCTGATGAATCCTACTGTGACATGACCTTGGACAAGTCACAACTTCGAGGCATCAGTTCCTTTGTTTGTAAGGTCGGCTGTGTGGACTATACAACCTCTAAGTCACCTTCTAGAGCACAGAAGGGAACCAGGCAGCATCACCCCAGTCTAAGGTTTGTTTGCTGAAAGAGCTCTGACATTGATTCCAAATGGGAAGGGACGTCCTGCTGGGGAAGGGACAACAGGGGAATTCATGTGCAAAGGCTTCAGCAGTTATCAGCCCGGAGGAAACATTAAGTTCAGGCACCTAACATCATTTAGAGAGCTAAGTGTGCCCTAGCACTGAAACTGGGGAAAAGATGGGGTCCCACTAACTGCAGCTTTGATAGTCACCAGGTTTGCTGCTGCTTTAACAAAACATACAAAACAGTGAAAAATAAACCAATACTTGTTTTGTTCTTCTGTCTCTCTTTTTTGCATGTTACAAAAAAATCAGAGCTTTGGTTAAAAGTATAATCTCAAGCTGGCCACCAGGCTGCCATAAGTTTGCTAGCACCCAGAGTCCTGTATTGTAGAGATGAAAGCTTTCTGACAACTTGCTGATTGGTGAAATCCACCAAATTCAAGGAATTCACGCATCAAATTACAATTTTAGATATGAAATCCTTAACCTAAAGCATTCGTAACATGTTACAAAGGTGGCAGAAACCCCTTATCTTTCTCCTTTCACACTGAGTTTAAAAAAAAAAGAAAATTTCACTTCTAAAATCCTTCCCTCTATTCAGCCTTGCCCCCTACTGAGAAGACAAATACTACAATACCCATCACACATGTAAAGTCGTGCAGACATATTTTCATATTAGCCATATGGGGGAGGGGAAGCAAAAATAAAGAAAGTGAAAAAAAAATACTTTAATTCTCTCTCTGGAGGCAGACAGAATTTTTCATCCTGGATCCTTTGGCACTGTCACCGATTATTATATTGATGAGAGCAGTTAAGCTTTTCACAGCTGATTATTGTTACAGTACTGCTGTTACCTGTATACAATGTTCTGGTTCTGCTCACTTCAAATCAGTTTTTCTCAAACCATTCCCTTCATCATTTCTTATAGCACAACAGTATTTCATCACAATCATAGACCACTAGTTTTTCAGCCATTCCTCAACGGATGAGCATCCCCTCAAGTTTCCAATTCTTTGCCTACTTTGCTATAAATATTTTTCTGTATAAAGATCCTTTTTCTTTGATCTAGTTGGGATAAGACCTAATAGTGGTATTTCTAGGTCAAACGGCATGCACTTTTATAGCCCTCTGGATACAGCTCCAAATTGCTCTCCAGAATAGTCACAGCAGCTCACAACTCCACCAAGTTGGCATTCCTATCTTCCCACACCCCCTCCAACATTTGGCCGTTTTCCTTTTCTGTCACATAAGCCAATCTGATAGGTGTGAGGTGGCACCTCAGAGTTGTTTTAATTTGCATTTCTCTAATCAATAGTCATTTAGAACATTTTTTTCATATGACTGCTGACTTCTTCTGAAAACGATCTGTCCATATCCTTCAATCAACTGTAAAATGGCTCTTATTTTTATAATATTGTCTCAGTTCCCTATAGTTTGAGAAATGAGACCTTAATCAGAGAAACTTGCTGTAGAAAACTCCCCGCCGCCCTCCCCCCCCCAGTTTTCTGCTTTCCTTCTAATTCTGGCTACATTTTCACATTCATTTCTTATCTAGAATTTCAATATCATAATAAAAACATCATTTAGTCAACACCTTTGATACTACTAAGGGTACAGCACTGGCAGCCTAAAAGCTGTTTATAGTAAAAACAAATTCTCTCCAGGAACAGCACATAACTTCTCATGCTCAAGTTTTCCATAAACACATGTCAGTTTAAGGAAACAGCCCAATAATCTTGAGCCTCCATTAATAACTGTGCATCACATATCTTCATCAGAAGGATTTTCATTAAGACCCCCAAATCTAATCATTATTACACTGAAACAATAATCCCACACTTGAAATAACAGTGAACTTAAAAAAAAAAAAAGAAAGAAAGAACAGTAAACTGATGCTAAGGCAAGACAGAACATTCCATTTTGATATAATATTATTTCAATTGGGTTATTAGCTTTCTAAGATCAAAGTACCCAGCAGAAGTGAGCGGGGCTTGTCAGCTATTTTCGGAATCCCTTCTATAACCTGGCTTACAACACTGCATTCTGGATCCAGTGCTTCTGGAAAATACTCAACTCAAAAAGATAAGTTCAGGGAACCCCCTTAACAATCCTTGCAATACCGTTCAAAGAAAATAGAAATTCTCCTCACAAGCAATTTTTAAGCCAAATGACAAATTTCCACTTCCAGAATATGTTTATGTGTAAGTTTAAATGGGAAGGCTTGCTTTAGACAAATTCCGTAAAAATCTGTGTTCTTAATTCTAGAATTACTAGACTTAAAAAACAAAAACAAAAAAACTCTACTTCTCCAGCTGCTAACAGTCAACAAAATACGAATTTTCTTTTAAAGCTTCTAGGCAAAATGTGTTATATTTGCTTCAAGAACAAAAAAGGCTTTGACTGTCAAAATTAATTCAAAACAAAACTTGATTACGTGTTAAAAATGAGGCCTTCCAATTATATATACAAGTCCATCTACATAACTACTGAAAACCAAAGGCATATCTCTAAACTTCAACCAAACAGGAGGACTTATGAACTAGCAACAGTTTCAACTTCCCATTCTACTACCCCCAAGGTCCTAAGGAAGGATACCACATAGTACTGATTTTTAAAATCCAATTCATCTTCATATTGATAGAAGAAAAGAGTTAAAGTGAATACATTTTCTAACGCCTGATGAACAAAGGTTATTGAACGCCAATTTGTTTATCGGCTCTTTTATGGAAACCTTTAATATTTTCTGGTTTTTATATACACTTACGATAAAACCGCAGAGTTTCAATCATTACTCAAATGATACATGTTTATCCCTTACCATCTTCAATGACCTTAATGCACTTTATAGAGTTTTACAGGGAGGTGACTCTCCCATCAGTTAAATGTGTCTCCATGTATTAGAATGGGTTTTGGTACAAAACTGACATTTTTGAGGGAAACTTTGGGTAAGCCCGGATAATTAGCAGGGCAACGCTCTGACTAGTTCATAATGCTAAAAAGTACCAAGAGTTAAGTACTACAAGGAGGAAGGAATTACATATTGGCTTCAACTGACACAGCAAGTGTTTCCCTGGCAAGGGACTTTAGGTGACTTTAGGCAATACCCTCACATCCCTGGAATTCCTGTTAAAGACTTTTAATATTTACACAGGCCACAGCTATATTTCTAGTGGAGATCATAACCTAAGACATTAGAGTCACAGAATAACTGAGAACAGAAGAATTCAATTTTTCTAAGTGCTAAAAATACACTAACATTCCTTTAGGTTATAGATAATAAGATTAAAATGAGAGAAAGGATAGGAAATGCCATACCTACAAGTAATTACACAAAAGAGAATAAAAGGGAAAAGCAGGGCTTTGGCATCCTTCAGTGAAATACACAGATTATGATAACTTACCTCTTTAAAGAGCAAGTGAAGTAGTTATTCCCTGGGTAAAAACTTTCCCCACAGTGAGGGCCTACAGGTAAGCTACTCTGGGCATTAATCACAACAAGCAAGCAGGCCATTTCTAATCCCTCCAAGACTGCATATACGTCAGGAATGCAGGGAAGTCTCTAAGCAGGGCACAGCTGAAGAGCCAAAGCAGTGAACTTGGGAGACTTTATAGAAAAGCTACACAAAGAAAAGGACTTTTTCATGGTTTGCCTTTTGTATACCCAGAATCTAATAGCGCATCCTGCACAGAGGCCCTTGACGAAGCTTTGCTGGATTGAACTGACTCAATGGAGGAGGGGTCCAAGCCACTTAGGAGGTTTTCTAGCTGAAGCCTACAGGCAAATGGCAATTCTACTAAAGAAATAATTTGTCTAAGTGTCAGAAGCAAAAGAAAGGAAGAATCAAAAGATTCTGAACAAAGAGATAATTTCATTCTTTCAGCCAAAATCAGTTATTCCTTGCAAGTTACCTGCTTTCAATATATCCTAATTATTCTAATCCTTAAAAAACATTGGAAAACTGGTATATATGTGGGGTTTTCCTATTAACCCAAATGGAACATTCTCAGACCATGGGGAATATATTTACCAAATTTCATGGATAAAGTGCTAGTCTAGGGGTCAGGAGACCCAGAGTTCAAATCAGGCCTCTGACCTATATGATATATGACTCTGGGCAAGGCATTTAACCTTTCTGTGCCTCAGTTTCCTCACCTGTAAAACAGGGATGATAATAACACCCATCTCACAGAGTTGCTCCGAGGACTAAAAGAGATGAGATGCACAACACTCTGCAGACTTTTAACGGGTTCTATGAATGTTAGCTAACCGTACTTCCAGTACTTAACATTGCCGCTACTTTGACAGGCAGGGAGGTCAAGCTCTTTCTGTGAGACAGTAGCAGCGTGTCTGCCTCTGAGTGCTCCAGGCTGACTTTAAGGGACGGCCCTACACTGAGGAAGTTACAGGTCAGACCGATTTGTGGAGAAACAGTTCTTAGTTTTTTTTCAGAAGTTGCTTACAAACAGATGTACCATTACATCTACTTACAAATAAGTATTCAGATTAAGATCTACACCTAAAGAAATTCCATTTTAAGTATTACATAGGAGCTAGTATTATTACCTGAAAATAATGAAAGCCTACCAAATTAAGGCATTTAAAAGAGATTCTGACTACTCAAGAAGAATGTGAATCAGAACCCAGCAATACTAGAGGTACTATGTTGTGATCAGCTCAAGAGACAAATAAATGTTATTGCTTAGTAAGTCGAAGGATTTAGAACTGGCAGGGACCTCAAGAAACCACTTAACCTAACTTACTTTATTTCACAAAGGAGGAAAGTGACTGGGAGAGAGGCTGGCCAGGGGACTTGCCCAAGGTTGCATGGCTGACCCTTGAGCAGCAAAACCTAGAATTCGAAACCAGGTCTTTAGAAACTGGACTCAGCACTCTTTCCATCAAACTGCCAACAAGCTTAACTATCAACTATTCTCAACAACATTACTTTTGTTTTCTGACAAATTCTAGAGTTTCAATAAACCTCACTAAAAGATTTTTTTAAAAGTCCTTTTAAAAAAAGTTATTTCTGAAATACAAACATCTATTAAATGTAAGAACTCTTGTCACAATTATAAGAACTTGGACTTTTTTCAAATACAGATGCAGACAGGTGACAGTGATAATTCTTGCCTAGGTTTTCTGAGGCCATTAAAAACCAATTTTCCATTCAAATCTTTATGACACATCTTCTGTGTGACATTTAGCTCCAGGTGGAATTACATATACACACCAGAACATGGCCTTACTGTTCTTCTGGGAAATTTATTTCACAAATACCACTACTGTTAGCCTAATTTTTCATACTACTTTTCAGAAAACACCAAGCTTTCCTACGACACAAAATGAACTGACCTTCATTTATATTTAGCTTGAAGACACAGTTTATTTGTTATATTAAAGGGCATGATTTTCTGGCCTAATGCTATTGCTTCTTGATTCACACAGTGGAACAAACTCCATGTGGACATTTTTGCAACTATGTCTTGCTGAAGTTTCATGAAGTTGTGCTAAAGTTCAGATGATATAAAAAGCCAGTTAGTTAAGATCTGCAGCTACCTTCTGTTACAATCAAATTATGGATGGATACCTTTACAATCCTATCACAGTTCTAACCATTATGTAAAGACTAGTTATTCACTTTACAGCAAGATTCTTCTTGGTTCTGTAAATAGCCACTGTCCTAGGACCTTTGTACTAGCTTACAGATTAACTACATGAAAGAGACTAGAAATCTGAGAAAGAAAACTAGGCTGTCTGATGAGCAAAAGATATAAAGTATCTCTAGAATTATAATGTAAATCAATGGAAAGTAAAATGTTCCCCACTGTAAAAATTCAAATTAAACAAAACTAAAACTATATTCTACATGCGGGAAATATGTAAAAATTATTCATAAAAATCAAGTTCTAGTGCCAGTGGTGTAATCTTAAGCAGTCATAGCACAATAAGAATATTCAGAAAAATTCATCCCATGATGACTAGTCGGCTATGTTTTCTAAAGCCTTGAGATTTCCAACAGTCAGAGAACACTATTCTCTACTGAGCCCAGATTTGGACACTACCTTGATCATTCTAGTTTCTAGTGCTTATTTTTTCTTTTAATCTAATCTAATGAAATCAGGAACTGACATTCCAAACTTAAGTCTTTTAAGGTGTGACTGAAAAAAAAACCCACCTAGGAAAGGGATTATGCAACACAAGGCATGACAAAAAGTAACATAACCGATTTAAGGTAACATTTTAGAATTCTTCTTCTAGATGTAACAGAGAAGGGTCCTGTGTGTTGATCGTCTTCAGCAGTCCCCAATGGTCAAATGCACCACCCACCCAACACCAGAGGACACAGAAACTAACAGCCAACCAATCTCAAAGCTAGCTGCCACTCCCGCCTTGGCTCCTCCTCTTTATGGATGGAAGCACTTTTCTAAGGGGTTGAAGCGGATCCTCCAATCAGAAGCTTAAGTTCCCTTCCTACTTAGGGAAACATATCTGATCCTCTGCTGTGTTTTCCTACTTACTCAAGCCTCCAAGTACTATTAGAGGAGTTGAAGGGAATTAACAAGAAATAAATAAAAGGGATGGAATGATGAGGGTCAGCATCAACTCTCACTCACGCAGCCACTACCTTTAATATTCCCACCCTGGTTAAGTACAGCTGAAACCCTGGGAGACACACCTGTCCCTTCATCACAGAAGACAGGACATCTGAATGGTCTGGGAATCAGGCCCCCTTGTCTGGAAGCCTCCTCCCTGAGGCCTCCAAGCCTGAAGAGGCTCTCCTCCCTGCACGGACTGCTCCTCCCTGCTCCTGTGTGGCAGGCTATGTCAGGGAGGGCTGCTTTCGAATATGGGTTGGACTGGATGGCCACTGAGGTTCCATTCTGTGCTCATGCTCCCAAAGTTAGAACCTCCCTGTTAAAATCTACACACAGTTAAGTGGCTTAGTCCATGGAGCCTTTCCTTACCATCCCCTCCTCTGAACACTCCTTCTCCCTCTTGCACACAGCACAGGAGAAATGTTGGGAGGGCTCTTACAAAGGGTGGCCTTAAGGACTCCAGTACTTACTTTACAACATCTTCAATCACAAACTTTTGCCATGAATGTCAATTTGACTTTCAGAAACAGACACAAGTGAGCAAAGGCTGGTAAGGTACATACTGGATAGTACCATTTAAAAAAGTTTCTTTATGGAGGAGATGCCTATAAAAGTAATAAGGATTAACTAGTATAAAATAAATGGCTCTAAAGACAAGTCATCTGACAACAATCTATTAAACGTTTACTAAACACACTGTGCCAAATGCTATAGGAGATATAAAGATGAATTAAGAGGAACAAGACAAGGTTCCTCACCTTCTGGAACTGATGGGGGGAAGATGAGGATGCCCAGGGTAAGATAAATCAAATAACTATAATATAAGACAAAATATCAATCGATATTTATTAAGTGCTTACAATATGCCAAGCACCGTGCTAAGCCCTGGAGATACAAAAAGAGGCAAAAGATAGCCCCTGCCCTCAAGGAAATTATACTCCAAAGGGAGAGACAATGCAAACAAATATATATAAAAGGTGTTATATATAGGATAATGAGGCGATAATTAAAAGAGAGAAAGCACCAAAATTAAGAAGGGTTAGGGATGGCTTCCTGTAGCAGGTGGAATCTTAGTGAGGACTTGAAGGAAGCCAGGGAGGCCAGCTGGCAGGGATGAGGAGGGAAAGCCTTCTGACAAGAGTCAGCCAGAGAAAATGCCCAGAGCTGAGATGCAAAACCCTGTCTGTGTGAGAGGCAGAAGGCTGGTGTCACTGGATCAAAACAGACATTTCAGAGAGTAAAGTACAAGAAACCTGGAAGAGTAGGAGAAGACTAGGTTATGAAAGTCTTTGAATGCTTTGGATTTGCTCCTGGGCTTGGACTTTTCCAACAGACCATTCCATAAGTACATCTTAATCCCTCTCAGCTTGGGGTGGATGGGACATTGGTAACCAACAACAAAGAGGAGGTAGAGCTTTCTCGTTTTGTTTCCGTTTTCTCTGTCAAGGAAAATTATCTTTGGCCTGGAAAGGTTCAGTCTAAAATGGCCAACAATGAACTGATACCCAGATAAATAAGGGCATGCTAAGAAAGCCCTTAGCAGTCCTCAATGAATTCAAATCATCTGGTCCAGGAGAATTACATCCTGGGGTAACTGAATGGTTGAGCCATTGTCAAGGACATTGGAAAGACTGGACAGAAAAAGTCAGATGCTGTAGCAGTGCAGGACAAAATGACAAATGTCTTGATTTTCAGATAAGGGAAGAGAACAGAGTCTGCAAACTATATGCCACTTGCGCTTAACTCTGATTCCTGCAGAAATTCTGGAAAAGATCATAAAGAACATTAAGTGAACATCTAGAAAAGGAAATGGAGATCCCAAAAAGGGAGCACCAAGAGCAGGTTCTGAAAAAAATACCTTATTTCCTTTTTAGACAGGGTTACTAAATTAGGAGATCAGGGCTGCCATAGACACAGTTGACCTAGATTTTAGTTAAGCATTTGACTAATACTATTCGTGTGAAAAAGATGGGGGCCATGTGGACTAAATGATAATACAGTTAAACAGATTCAGAATTGGCTGAACAGCCAAAACTCAAAGACTCACCATTAAGAGTTCAAGATTTACTTAGGAACAGGTCTCCAGTAGAGTGCCCCAAGGATCTGTACTTGATTTCATGGTGTTGAACATCTTTATTAATGACTTGCATAATCATCGAATCTGAAGATGTCACATTAACTAGGAAGGGTGGCTGATATATCAAAAAACAGAGTAAGGATCCCCAAAACTCCTAACCGGCTAGTGCTGAATTGAATACAATGAAATTCAACAAATAAGGCTACATTTAAAGTCTTAAACTTGGGTTAAAACAATTTAACTTCCCAAGTAACAGTTCAGAGATGCATGGTTAGACAAAATGTGGTTTTTTTAGGGGGCTGAAAGTTCCCTGGGTGGTAGTATGGTAGATTTAGAGGAAAGTGTCTTAGAAGTCAGCTAGTTTAACTTCCACATGTCATAAATCAAGAAAACTGAAGTTCAGTGATTCAGAGGGGCTAAGACACACCAGTGGTAAATCAGGCACTCTGGTCACAAACCTAGCTCCCCCTCCTTGCCTCCTGTACATCCCCCTCCATTCCATTCGATTTGACTACATTTATACATTGATCACACTGACTAATTGGTGCTTGTTCCCTTACCAGACTTTATTCAGACTTTAGGTCATTCACCATCCCAAGCCACAACTGCTCTGAAACCTAGCACAATGCCAATTTAAATGAGAGGGTGAAAAGTGACCTGTCACTAAGCAAACTATGCACAAAAGCTGACATTAACAGCCATGTACATTTTTTAGGTTGATCTTTCTAGCCCTTCAACCAAGTTGGTGATACAATTTAGAGTTTCAAAAATATTACCTCCAAAGGCATTAGTTTAAAGTAAGATGTTACAGAGTATGGTGTGCTGGCCCTTTTGGAAGAGAAATTTGTATTTTAGTGTTCTGATGCTGTGTGCTGAGGGATTTCTGTTGCGTTTCAGTTATGACTCATATAGTAGGGAGCAGACTCTAGTAAAAAAAACAAAAGAGAGAGAGAAGGCACAAGGCAGGCACCAGACCAAAAAAGATTTCAAATTCATACGCTTATAATTTTTTTTTTAACTTGGCAGAATTAAAGAAGTGAAATTTACCCTGTGGTGTGGGTTGTGTAGGTTATGGGCAAGCCAAGTGATTATACGTTGGATGAAGACCAAAAAACAGGTAAATAATTCTCCTATTGTGATATCCTTAAAAAACCCTCAAATGGAGTATAAGAGAAGCCAGAGTTAGTTATAGATAGGAAGTAGGGGACAAAGTCCTGTTGGTACTGGTTAAGTTCTGTTTGAGCCAAGACTAAGTGTGGCCTATGCCAATTTTCCAGGAGCAGGGAGTGGTTCTGCTGTCTCACCACACCCACCTCTGAACCACAGTGCCTGGCTTTTCCCAAAAGAAATTCAGGGAGGACTCCCAGCAGAAGAATGTCAAACACCAAGTTCTCTGGCACACTCTAGTCACTGCATGACTAACAGGCCAAATCACTTTGGGAATAGAAGAAACAAAACAGTTATCTCTTTCTCACAAAAGAAAAGAAACACTTTCACTACCAACTGCTTTTGCTCCAAAGAGTCCAGAACTCCAGGATGCCCACAGTGAATTAGTTCTTGATTACCATGCAAGCAACAAACATTTTGATCCTCAAGAACACCTGTTTTCTGGAAATGGAAGGTTGAGGGGTCTCAGGGTGCAAAAGAGCCTTTGACTTGCAGCTCCAGTCCCGGCCCAGAGGAGAAGGGACCAACACTCACTGCTCACCTTCACCTCTTCTATAGCCTCCAGCATCAGTCCAGTCTCCCAAGGGGCTGGGATGCAGACAGCAGAACATGACCCCTCCCTAGAAAACTGGCTTTGGGCTGAGATTTGTCATCCAAGACAATGGCTAATTCAGTTCTTCAGGCAAACTGGCCACCCCTTGAATTTCTGTCCTTTCCTCCTACCTTCCTATCTCCTTGTCTCTGTCCACTCTGTTCCCTATGCCCCAACAGCCTCAATCTTCCTCTTACTCAGGTGAATTCCTCTCCACAAACTGAAGTCCAATTCAAATGGCACCACAGACCTAAGAACTCCCTCAGTCTCCCTGGTCTGTCAGAATCCCTGATCTCACCTGGCACTGTTCTACAATCCCATGCTTCTTAGGCAAAACAGTAGATGCGCTAGGGTTCTGATCTGAGAATAGAGCTTAGCATCCATCCCCAGGAAGCCCTCCCCTCCCAGATTTCCTTCCAGGTATTCTGTACAGATCTCCTATGGACCTATTTACACCTGAGTCCACGGCACTTGGCACAGGGCCTGGCACTCACTAAGTGCTGCTAATCAAATCGAGCTGAGTGGGGAAGGGGCTACAGCACTGGGCCTGGACTCAGGAGGTCAACTCTAGCCCCACTTATTGGCTGTAATTCCCTGGGCAAGTCACTCACCCTCTAGATGACTCAGTTTCTTCAACAGTAAAAAAGGGATCATAATAATCACCTACTTCCAAGACTGTTGTGAGGATCAAGGGAGATGTTTGTAAAGCATCTGGGACATCCCTAGCATGTGGCAGGTACTTAACAATGCTCACTTCCTTCCCTCTTTCCTGACTGAAGTAGACCCCCTATCCCTTTACCTTGCTTCTTTGTTCTCCATGTATATGATGCAGTGGGAAGAACCATGACCAGAAGAGCCCAGGCTCTCAAGCCCACATCTCTAGAACTTCCTGTTGTGAAGATGGGCAAACACTTTAGCTTCCTGAAGTTCCTCATCTATACCTTGGGGATAATCACACTGACAGGTTCTAATTGACACGGTCAGTGTGAAGCTGAAGTGAGATAATGCGTGCAGAAGACTTTGCAAACTTGAAAGTGGAACAAAAATGCCAGCTATTAGCATTAGCTGTATAACCATGGGTAAGCCACTTGACTGCTCCCAGCCTCAGTCTCCCCATCTGTAAAATGGGGATAAAGTCTGTAGCATCTGTCTCCCTCAGCTGCTGGGAGGGCTGAATTAGATCATGGACAGGAGCCGATGTATGGAAAGCAACGGGTCTCATTCCCTGCAGTTTTAAACAGAGGGCTCAGCCCCACAGAACTTTTCTGAAAACTCGGACTAGAAGCTTACCCCAGAGCTTGTGCAAAGTA
>CM053587.1:329169177-329209323 GCA_028646515.1 Pseudochirops corinnae
CCCCATCTGTAAAATGGGGATAAAGTCTGTAGCATCTGTCTCCCTCAGCTGCTGGGAGGGCTGAATTAGATCATGGACAGGAGCCGATGTATGGAAAGCAACGGGTCTCATTCCCTGCAGTTTTAAACAGAGGGCTCAGCCCCACAGAACTTTTCTGAAAACTCGGACTAGAAGCTTACCCCAGAGCTTGTGCAAAGTAGTCACTTGGAAGACAAATATGAATGTCTCCCCCTCCATATCCTTTCACCCTGAAGACTACAACTGGACAAGGCAGAGAGCGCAGAAGCTGGATGGGGAAGGCAGACGGCACTTACAAGTGCAATGGAAAAGAACTCCTGACAGCCCCGTGGAAATGTTACAGAATAGGAACCAAACCGACTCTGGATCGGATTTCTGGGCTCCTCACGTGCCACCTCATCCTCTGAAGGTCTTTCTCCACTAAAGGTCGGCAGGGACACCCTAAGGAAACCCAGGCAGGTTTTCACACTCTGTACCCCGACATTCACAAATCAGATAACAGTAGCTGCTCCAGGTTCAAGGAGAATTTTAAAATGCATAAAGGGAAAGTTACCAAAACCTCCCTCAAACTCTCAACTTTTCTAGTGCCTCTGAAACGCAAGGAGATCCCACACCCGACTTCAGGGTCGGGGCAGCAGCCAGGGTGACATCTGAACCCCAGTTCAAAGTCACAGTGTCCTTCACTTGACTAGGAAGCGCTGCAGGTCTCTGAGGCGTCGAGAGGAGGACACGGCCCCGAGCCGGGCATCCCCAAACCTCCCCTGCGCCCCGGCACGCACGATCAGTCCCGGCCGCCGTGCCCCCCCCCCCCCCCCCCCCCCCCCCCCCCCCCCCCCCCCCGCGCCCCCGGCTGCCCGCGGCCTTACAAATCACAGGTGCGAGCGGCGAAGGCTGCGGGCACCTGTGGCCCCAAGGCCTGGCCCAGGCCTTTCGCCACCCCGGCTCGGAGACGCGTTCGGGGGCTGGGGGCCGGCGAGCTCCAGCCGCGGTCCCGGTGCCAGTGGTTGCGTTCCCGGACGACCTTGCGGGGGATGGGACTGGGGAGGGGCGGCCCTGCGGGCCCGGTACGCACGTGCCCGCGGGAGGCCCGGTGCGGAGGATGGAGATGGCGCGGGTCGATTGCGGCCGGGGCCCCGACTCACCCAGCACGTCCGCCGAGCGGTGGCGGGCCACGAAGCAGGCGTCGTCCCCGTAGCAGACGCCCTTCTTCAGCAGGCCCTTGCGGAAGTCCTTGCCGAAGCCGCAGCCGGCCGTCACCAGCCCGTAGTCACCGCCGCCGCCGCCGGCGGCTCCCCCGCCACCGCCCGCCCGGGGGTCGGTCTGCGAAAGGCCGCCCAGCACGGCCCGGGCCACCAGGCGGCCATACGACAGGACCGAGAACATCGCCGCCGCGGCTGCGGCCACAGCCGCCCCGAGGCGGGGGCCCCGCAGGGGAAGCCCCGCGCCGGCTGCTCGCTGCAGTTGCTGCTGCTGTCGCCGCCGCCGCTGCTGCTGCTGCCGCAGCTCCTCGGCCGGGGCCGCCACTGCCGCCGGGGCACCCGCTCGCTCCTCCTCCGGGGAGCGCCGAGTCCCAGCAGAGAGTGCCCGCTGAGCCGGAGCCGGAGCCGGAGCCGGAGCCGGAGCCAGAGCCGGAGCAGGGTCAGAGCCTGGGCTGCCTCCACCTCTGCTCGACCTCAGCTCTAGCGGCCTCCACCGCGGCCGCCGCCATCTTCCGCTCCACTAAGCGTGTTCCGGGGCCAGCCGGCAGCACCGCCTACACCCCGGCCGCGGCTCCGGCCCCGCCCCCTGCCGCCGCCAACCGCCGGCGGCCAACCGCCAACGGCCGCGGCCCAGGCCTCGCCCCTGCCTCTCGCCCGCGCACCGCCCCCACTCCCGCTACCGGTCAGGGAGTAGGCTCCGCCCCCTGCCGCCCCTTCTCCCGGGATTCTCCTAGTATAAGCTCCGCCCCTTTTCTCCTTTCACCCTCACCTCCTTTCCCACTCGGTCTGTACTAAGTAGGATACGCCCCGCCCCCTCAGTCAGTTCCCTCCCTCCCCAAGTCGAACGAAGAGTAAACCCCACCCCCTCCGCTTTCCCTTCTTCCCTCCTCCTGCCTCTTTTATGCTTCCTTCCCTTCTTTCACTCTTTCCACCTCTCGAATAGGAAGCCCCGCCCTCAGTTATCTTCTTTCTTTTTCCTTCCTCTCTCTGTTCGGGGACCAACTCCTAACCTATCCCTCTCCTTAGTCAAATACATAGGCCCCGCCCTTTCCTCACAGCTTCCACCAATTGCAATTCGCTTCATCCGCCCCTCCTAGCAGATCCAAGGCGCAGGCCCCGCCCCCACCCCCTTTCACGGTTTTTACCTCTCCGGTCTTTCCCTCGCTCAGACCCTTCATCCGTCAGCCTTAGCTCGACAAGCAGACGCTGCCTCCTCCCCGCTTCTCCCTCTCTCTGCTCCCTCCCTCCCCCACTCCCTAGGGCTCAGGCTCCGTCCCGTCTCCATCACACCCCCGCGCCCGCCCCGCCCCCAGCCAGGCCCGGCCCTGTTACCCCGGGTCCCTCTAGTCTAGCCCGCCCCAAGGACAGGAGCCTCTCTCCAGGCCCTGGAGCCCGGCGGTCGCACTGCCCTCTGGGAAGTGTAGTCCTGCGGTCCCGCTTCCCATCCTCCCGGCCGGGGGCAGCGCTGCTGTGCTTCATTCTCATTGCCTCCGCGCTGCCCAAGGGCTTTAGGGCCGCCGCGTCCGAGAACTCGGGGTCTGCGGGCATTGTCCCCATTTCACAGATGGGGAGTGGAGGAGCCGAGAGGTGAGCGACGTGGCCACACCAGTGTCCGAGGCAGGAGCAGACCTTTGTGCTCCCTGACCACAGCCTAGCGGTGCCTCTCACCCAGTTTGCTCATCTGTAAAATGGACATGAAGAGCAAAAACGATGCCGCAGCCCCGACTGGAGGAGGCTGTTGGGAGGCTCGGATGGGGTGATGTGTGCAAGGTGCCCTGTGACCCCGAAATGAGCGATATAAACGTCAGGTATCATGCCCCACTCTCACCTGGCCGAAAAAGCAAACCTTAAGGGTCTACTGGTTAATACTAAACACTTATTAAGCGCCTACTTGTGCTAAACCCTTCACAAACATTTCATTTGATCCTCTCAACATCCCTGGGAGGTAGCAGCTATCATCATTTTACAGCTGAGGACACCGAGGCAGATGACAGAGAAGTGACTTTCCCAAGGTCACATAGCTGGCAAGTGTCTGGTCTGAAGCTAGATTTGAACTCGGGTCTCCCTACCTCCAGGCAGAGAGATCTATTCACTGAGCTGCCTAGGTGCAAATACTTACCGGTCTGTGCCTTTGATGTTTCCCGTGGCCTCCTCTTTTCTACCTATGGAAAGCCAGCTCAGGTGTTGTGTCTCAGATTAAGCTTTTGGATTAAGCACACCCATCGCCAGGCCCTCCAGTTGGAAAGTTATCTCTTTCTCCTCAAATGTTCCCAGGGTGCTTTTTCCAGGCTCCCTCCTTTGTTTCTATCACCTCCTACCCCGTGTTCTAGTTATCTCTGTATAGGTCCTATTTCCTCCCAGTAGACTGCCTCTTGAGGGCAGGAACTGGAGAATCTCAGCCAGCACATGGCAAAGATTGGGCACTTACTATTGACTGAATTGAATTTCCTCTCTAGTTCTAACAGTAGCAATGTCTCTCAATGGACCATCCTGTAGAATACTCTTTGTCCTAGAATCTCAGGCAACTAAGAGCTAGTTCATCTGGTATTTTAAAATGTGTACAGATAGTGAAACAGGTACCAGAAGGTTAAGTGGTTATGGAGGCCAGGTTTTCCCAAAAAAGGAGAATCCCACATTGAGCCCTATCTCCAGATAGCCTTACTCTGTATATCATTCAAGTCTGTCTCAGGAAGGCCTAATGGCTAGAAGACCCAACAGTTTGAACCTGGAGTCACAAAGAGCTGGCTTCTGTTCCCACCTCAGGGACCTACCAGGGGTTTGGTCATGGGTACGTCATCAAATTTCCTTGAGCCTTAGTGTTCTAATCTGGAAAATGGGCATATAAAGGCCTACCTCCCCTCCTTGGTTCAGGCCTTTATCACCTCCTGCCTGGATCCCAGTGTCTAAGGCCTCTCACCTATGTGTCCTTGGTCACTGTTGTAATGAGCTCAAGGAGAGGACTCTCACTAGCACCTTCGGAACTTTCAAGCACTTACTCGACAAATGTCAGTCTGCCTTGCCGGTCGACTCAATGGGGCTTTCCCCCAACTCTGTCTTTGCTGCTCAAACTAGTCCAAGGCAGCAAAGAGAGGTGAAAACAAATTCCCTTTCGCTACCCCCCTTTGTAAAAACTGCAAGCTTGGCCTGCCTGGGCACAGAGGGCTGGGTAAGAGAGTTCTCATAGCTTGGTTCCTTATTTCATTTGTGCAGCTGCTACAAAACAAGTTCATGCAAAGTCGGACGCAAATGAACAACACAATAAGCTTGTTGTTAGAAGTATCTTGTTATCAGTCAAGGGATTTAAATTAGCTAGATATATAGAATCCAATTTATAAGAGAGAATTCATAATCCAGTGAACACATGCAGGTGGCCAAAAAGATTTGTAAATACACACATCACAGAATCTGTAAGTCACTAGGGCTTTTTGTTTCTTCTCTATCCCCAGCACCCAACATTATGATTTGTATGTTGTCGTTGTTGTTCAGTTGTGTCTGATTCTCCATGACCCCATCTGGGGTTTTCTTGGCAAAGATATGGGAGTGAGTTGCTATTTCCTTCTCCAGTTCATTTGACAGAGGAGAAAACTGAGGTAAACAGGGTGAAGTGACTTGCCCAGGGTCACCCAGCTAGGAAGTGTCTGAGGCCAGATTTCAACTCAGGTCTTCTTGACTCCAGGCCCAGGACTCTATCCACTGAGCCACCTAGCTGCCCAATTTGTACTTATGTGGCATTTAAAATGCCTATTAGATTGGATTATATCGTATTCCCATTCCACTTCCCCCTTTTTTTCTTTGTTTGATAGAAACAACATGGTTTAGTGTAAAGAAAACTGTCTTTGGAGTCAAATCACTTGGTTTCACAACCTGGCTCAGGCACCTTGACCTGTATAACACTGGGCAAAAAACTTCCTGCTTTTCTGCACCTCTGTTTCTTCATCTGAAAGATGTGGGGGTGAGCTCCTCTTGTCTTTGTCCCAGCAGCACTAGCAGGCAGAAAATGATCCCCTGGGGACTTGCCATAAGACAAAACACCAGTCTGCAAATTGAGAGGATTGTCAGGGGCTGGCCAGTGTAAAACTGTCCATGCAGACCCTTATCCAAAGCTTCTGCCTGTGTTCTGTAGAGGTGGGGTGGGTGAGAAAGAGATACCATCTGAGCTTCCACATCTGGTCACCCAACTGCTACCAGCTACCCCATTTAGTAATTCTGGACGGTTGTGGTTTGGATGAGAAAAATCACCATCGTGGGTGGCTTCGATGATGCTGCGTTAGAGCTTGGGAGTTTCTGGGGACTGATTGGAGCATCAGCCAAGAGTGTGAAGCTGGAGAACTCAGTTGAAGAGAGGCTTCTCCACCACCACCACCACTTTCTTGGGAAAGTGTGGGGAGGGCCTCTTGGAGACCATGTAAACATGAAAATAGCTATTCTTCCTTCTTTCCCAGCTCCCCAGCCTGTCACCTTCCCCACTCCTAAGCCTTTGTGTACCACTTCCTTTTCTCCTGGGATATGCGTTCTCTCGAATGACCCATGAGGCTTTGGAATATGGAACTGGTGTTCTCACACAAAAGGGGATATTGTTGGGGGACCAGGATGGAGGGTTGGATTTTTTAGGTAAGATAGTGGCATGAATTGAAATGTAGAGGACCCCCCAGAAAGGATGTCTGAGGTAGAGAAGGACTGGAGTCTGATTTGATTAAGGGAGGGCCAGAGGCTAAATGAGTCCACATGGCCCTACACTGTGAAGTAAAGCCCTCCAGCTAGTTGGGTCCCTTTCTTTCCTCTTCATCTCTCCTCCCTTGCTCCTCCTTTTTTACCCACACATGCTGGGGTCCTAACCTTTCCAGCCAGAGCCTATAAGATAGAAAGGACAGTGATTGAGGGTGGGAGGGACTATGGAGGGTGTGATTCTGAGAATGAAGGTGTTGGGTGGTTTGGGCATTTGTAGAATTGCGGTTACTTTGCCTCATTTGATTCCAGCTTTTTTAAAGGCAAATACAACTAAGAGGATTGGACTAGATTACTTCTAAGGTCCCGTACAGTTGTAAATCTAAAGAAAAAATGCCTTTATTTTTGAAAGAGTTGCTCATCTAAATAAGGCAGTGCCCTTTGGATGAATGATTTTTCCCCCTGAGCTGCCTAGAATGGGAGAGGGGCCAAAGAGGAGGTGCAGTCCTGATGATTCTCCTTGGATGATCATTCTCCTTTCTGCCAGGTGTGTCAAAGTTCACTCCTTCAAATTAGGGAACATGCACACTCCGCTTCCCTCCCTTCCCTGCAACGCCTAGGCATGCTGTCAAGCCATACTGCCCCAAGGACAAACTGCATTTAAATAGCATCCCCAGCTAGGCTTTTGGCCACCTCCACATTTTCCATGCATTTTTTTTTTCATCTTCAGAACATGTTTTAGCTATTTTCGACCTTGCTGGGGAAAGCCTGGCTCCCAAGATGAGCCAGGTCCACAGAGATATCAAATGGGCCCCTTCTGTCTCCTTCCCCTCCCCCCAGCTGAGGCCTGCAGCACTTCCCAGTGGGACCTGAACCATATTAAACTGTAACTGGGAAGTATTTAACAAAATGATTAAAAATTCAATAGAACACAGATCCTGTTAACATGTGGTTTTCTAAGTCATTCTGTGGCCTGCAGTGATCCTTATCTTCCGGTTTAGTGGCTCCTATTTCTGTTTTGAGTTTGAATCCTCTGAGTCAGGGCACAAGCTTTGTAAAGTAACATTGGCCTAGATGATTCTAATGGCCCTTCTTGGTCTTAATCTATGATCCCACGCAAGTATAAAGCTTTAAATCTCTGCTGGGCTTGGTTGATATTTCCATAAATCAAATAATAATGGCCAGCACTTACATAGCACCTGAAGGTTGCCAAGCTCTAATGTGATTCTCACAATAAGTCAGGAGAGCTAAGTGCTATGATAGGCAGAGAGAGGTTAAGTGACTTGCCTAGGATCACATAGCTAGTCTGAGGCCATATTCGAACTCACCTTCCTGATTTCAAGACCAAATTTCTATACACTGTGGCACTCAGCTACCTCTATGGGGGCCTTGTCATAATAATAACTGACATTTCCACGGTGCCTTAAGGTTTACAAAGCATTAATTATCTCATTTGCTCCGTATAACAACCTTATGAGGCAGACAGGGCAGGGCTTATTATATCCATTTTACAGAGGAAACTGATACTTTAACAGGGGTGGCATGGTTTAATACAGGGGCTCTTAAACTGGGGTATATAGACTGCCATGGGCTCCATGGATAAATTTCACAGGGACCATGAACTCAACTGGTTAAAAAAAATTACATTTCGACTTTCATTGGCCTCTAACTGGAATTTGGTCTATCTTTCAACTAAAAAGAAGCCTTTCTGAATCTGTATTAATTCTAGGGCCCTCATACTTTTCATTATTTCCTATTGATCCTATATAGAGCTTGTTCAGACAGACATATCTGTCCGCATGTTGTCTCCCCCGTTAGACTGCAAGCTCCTGGAGGGCAGGAACTATCTTTTGCCTTTTTTTTAATCCTTTCTTGTTGTTTCTTCTCTGTTCTCTAAGAGAACTAAGGACATCAGGGAGGTGATGCCACGAAATGCAATTGAATTGGAGTTAAGTGAGGGAGGGCCATGCAGAGTCACCAGCCTCACGTTCTCCTGTGGAGCCATGTGGGTCCAGTGGCCAGATATAGATCAGGATGACTGGAGATGGGCCCATGCAGTAGGAGACCTTGGCCTTTTTGAGCTAAGGTCTTTAACATGTGGTACATAGTAGGAGCTTAATAAATGCTTATTTACTGATTCATTGGATTATCAAAGGGGTCCCTAAAACAAAGAGGTTTGAGAAATGCTAGATTGTGATGTTCTGGATTTGTAGTTCAAGGACCTAGGTTCAAGTTCTGTCTCTGCTTCTTGCTATCTATGTGACTAGGGTCCAGGTAGCACAGTGAATAGCAAAATAGTGAATGGGCTTAAAATCAGGAAGACCTGGGTTCAAATCCAGCCTCCAATACTAATTTTATGACCCTGGGCAAGTCGCTTAAGCTCTGTTTGCCCCAGTTTCCTCAGTCATAAAATAGGAATGATATTAACACCTCCCTCCTAGGGTTTTTATGAGTATCAAATGAGCTAATATTTTTAAAGCACTTAGCACATTGACACACAGTAGGTACAATATAAATGCTAACTATTACTATTATTACATAACTTTTCTAGGCCTCAGTTTTCCCCATCTGTAAAATGAGGGAGCTGCACAAGATAGGCTCTAAGGAAACTTCTCACTCTAAATCTATTTTTGTTCACTCATTTTCCAATCGTGCCTGACTCTTTCTGATCTCATTTGATGTTTTCTTGGCAGAGATATTACTGTGGTTCACCACTTCCTCCTCCAGCTCATTTTATAGATGAGGAAACTGGCAAACGGGGTGAAGTGACTTTCCCAGGGTCACACAAGCTACTAAGAGTCTGAAGACAGCTTTGAACTCAGGAAGATGAGTCTTCTTGACTCTAGACGTGGTGCTCTGTACACTATGGCGCCACCTAGCTGTCCCCTCTAAATCTAAAATTCTATGTAAATATAAAGCTCTAAATTTCCACTGTATTTGGTTTATATTTTTATCAGTCACATGATAAAGGGGCCTTATAATAAAAACTGACATTTACGTGGTAGATAATAAATTACAAAGTTTGCAAAGATATTTATATATATTATTTCCTTTGAGCCTTCCAGCAATCCTGAGAGGTAGGTAGGTGTTACAGGTTTTATCTTTATTTGACAGGTTTAGAAAATGAGATTCAGAGAAATGAATGGCAAGTCCAAGGTCACACAAGCTATCACGTGTCAGAGCTGGAATTCATACCCATGTCTTTGGGACTCCAGGCCTGTCACTCTCACACTGAACTGTTTCCCAAACTCTCTTTAACCAAAAGTCCTTATCTCTTTGTGTGTCCTTTGGCAGTATGGGGAGGTTTATGGACTCCTTCTTAGAATCATGTTTTTAAATGCATAAAAATAAAATACATAAGATTACGAAAGGAACCAATTATATTGACATTCAGCTATAAAATTTTTTAAAGCAAGTTCAGAGTTCAGGTTAAGAGCCCCTGCTTAATCATTTATTTCAAAGTACATAGGCTCAGAGATTTAGAAGTCCAAGGGACCTGAGAGGTCATTTAACAGAAGAGGCCCAAGGAGGTCAAATACTTGCTCAAGGTCCCATAGTCAATGAGGAATGTCATGGACTCAAGTGGTCTCCACTCTGAAGATAAAGGTTGCCTGTGTGGGCAATGCATCAGACAAGGGCAGGGTCTTAAGCGACAAATTTCTGCCCTATCCTAAGATCTCCTGGCTTTGACATTTTGCAGGACACTCCAGAGACCTACGGGTTTTCTTTCCTCCTTCTGTTACATTCCATGCAGTTCAGGGATTCTGGGGAGGTCAGCTGTCACTCTCATAGCAGAACAAGTGGGGAAAATGCTATCACAATCCATCCACCTCTGTTATTTTTGTTCCCTGTGTTCCTAGAGGCATCTCAATGCCTCTGATCAGTCAGATCACCTCTGATCTCACTTGGCCTCTTCAGGGACACAGAGTTAATTGGCTTTTATAGTAAGAGCTGTGACCTGAATATCTCAGGGTCACCCGGGAACTCTGGCAGGCTAGTCCCAGCTTGGATCTGGGATTCCCTCCAACTCCATGCTTCATTTAAGAGTCATAAGATTTTTCAGCTGAAGGGGACCTTGGAAATCACCTAGTCCCACCTGTTCCCCACAATATCCCCTCCAATCTTACAAATAAGGAAACTTATACCCTGAGAGATTATGTGATTTAGCCGAGGTCGTACAGATAGCTAGCTAATGGTAGAATCTAGGCCACCAGACTCCCAGTCCAGTGATCTTCCCCTACAATACTACAGGCCATCCTTTTGAAGCATTTGGTACATGAGGGCAGGGCAGCAGAGGGACCATGTTTTATCTCAATGTTTTAACAGGCTGAGCCTGGGTTTAGAAAAATGCTATGTCCACAGCAAATACTGAGGTGGTGTGGCAGAGTGGAGATTTGCTGTGGTCCTGAAATATCTGAGGACTGAGGAGACTGAAGTAAGAGATTCTAGCAATAAAAATTATATTTCTTTGTGGTTAAAAAACAAACTCAAAACAAAAAACTAATATACAGGTGCCAGGCACTATGCTAAGTAATTTCCAATTGTCATCTCATTTGATCCTCTCAATTCTAGGAAGTAGGCACTATTATCAGTCCCATTTTATAGATAGGGAAACTGAGGAAACTAGGCATCAAGTGATTTGCCTAAAGTCACACATCTAGTATCTGAGGTTGAATTTGAACTCAGGTCTTTTCTACTCCAGGCCCAGGGCTCTATCCACACAGCACCACCAGCTGCCCAGGAAGAAATGGGTTTAAATCTAACCCCCAAGGCTTATAAGCTGTATGACTCTGGGCAAGGTCACATAAGCTCTTTGGGCCTCATCTGTAAGATGAGAAGTTTGGAGGTGGATGACCCAAAAGATCATCAGCCTGTTTTGTTTTTATACTTTGTAACTGACCAAATCCTCAAATTGCCTACAGCTGTGTTGTGAGGGTCATTGAATAAATCAAGCTGTATCCACTGTGCAATCTAGCTGCCTCTTGAGGGTGCTGCTAAAGGAAGGAAACAGAAGAGAGACAAAGGCAGCCAGGAAGCCAAACAGAGACCCAGCTAGTGAGTCCCCATTCCGTGGGAGGAGCCTTTGCCCCTGCTACCGTTCCACTGGGCTAGGAAAGGGCCCGTCTTCTCCTTCCCTTGTTAAGGTCAAATCTTGTCAACTTGAGGACTACACCCAGAATGAATGGCAGCCAGAAGCCTCCTTTTCTTCCACCATCAGTGGCATGCTGTGTCATCAGCTTCTCTGGTTCAATAATCAATTAGCAGCCTCTTAGATGAATCACACATGGCTGGAAGCTGGCTGCCCAGAGCTTCCTCCCATATGGTCTACGAGAAGCAAGCAGAGAATATCGGAGCACATTCTTTAAGGGGCAGATGAGGAAGAGCTCTATTCCATCCTCTTTCTCTCATGCAATTCCTCGGCAATGGCTTTTATGACTGTCCTTCAGATTTCCTCTTTGGTTATATCTTGCATCCTGGCCACACCACTGCACCTCTATGTATGCCCATTTTAAAAAACAGTATTTTATTTTTCCCCATTTTAAAAATTCTTTGGAGGCAATAGTGTTCTATATCTTACTGCCATACAGAAGCATCAGTAAACTTACTAGTATTGGGGGAAGAAAAAGGGTCTTCCTTTCTTGGGAAGCTTAAAGTTAGTAGAGGGCCATCTCTAGTCATCCTGATGCCACTTGGCCCAGATGGATCCAGAGGAGAAAGTAAGATTGGTAGTTGACCTTGCATAGCCCTCCCTCAAATCCAATTCACTGGCAAGTCATGGCATCACCTTCCTGATGTGATGGTCTTCAAGAATGAAGGCCAAACAACCACCATAACAAGAGTTAGTTAAAAAAAAAAAAGAAAGAAAAAAAAAAGAACCTTACAATTTCTTGAAAGCAATCTAGCCCGTTGTCCTAGGAGTCCTACTGGAGGTACCTCAGTGACATGGTGGAGAGTAGTGCTGGGGTTGGAGGCAGAAATGTCTGAGTTCAGACCCTACCTCAGAGGCTCATTAGCTATATGACTGTGAATAAATCACTAAACCTTTTTTCAGCCTCAGTTTTCCCATCTGTAATATTAAAAGGTTTGTCTCAAAGATCTTTGATGTCCCTCACAGCTCTAAATCCAGGAGTCCACCTTCTTCTTCCTCCAGCTCAACTCTACGCCCAACAGATTGTTCATCCAAATATATGTTGAGATTTGGGCAACATGGAATCTTCACACACTTTGTTTTTCTCCTATGAATGGGCAAGCCAAATTCCTTTAAATATATCCAGATCTCTTTCAGGTAGCTTTGCAAACTTCTGGCAGGCTATTCTGACCTGGATTCTGAACCGGATCTCTTCCATCACAATGGGGAATACCTTTGGCAGCACCCAACTCCCTCTTTTGTGCCTTGCTTGTTACTGATTATCAGAGAAGGTGATCATTGAACAGGGTTATTTAAAAAAAAAAAAAGCTAATGTTCTCTAATACTTAGCACAGTACCTGGCACATAGTAGGTACTTAATAAATGTTTATAGAATAATTGATTAATGCAGCCAAAAAATATACTAATGGCAATCTTGGGCTATGCGAAGAGAGATCTTTCAGGAATAAGGAAGTGAAATGAACTTTTTATCAGGCTCTGAATTTAGAAGAATGCAATGCACACCCTAGATTGAGATTATGCCACACCCAATGAGTCATGTCTAGTTCTGGGCACCCCAATTTAGGAAGGACATAGGGGAGGGATATGGATCTAAAGAAGGACAACCAGAATGGCCAAATGCTTCAAGTCCATGAAGCTTGGTAGAAAGAAATGGTGATGTTTAGCCTGAAGAAGAGATGACTTGGGGAGTGGGGTGGAGGGAGGGCGGAGAACACAACAGTACTTGAAAACAGAAGACAGATCAGACTTGCTCTGCTTGGTCTTAGAGGGCAAAAGTAGGAATGATGGGTAAAAATTGCAGAGGTAAAATGAAGCTTGATGTAAAGAGAAAACTTCCCAACCTCTAGAGTTATCCCTAAGGGGAATGGGAATGGCCTCACTTGTGTCCCTTCAGGTCTTCAAGCAAAAGCCAGGCTACCATTCCTTAGATATGTTGCTGTGGGCAATCCCTTCCAGAGATGCATGGATTAGGTGACCACCGAGATTGTAAACTCTGAAATCACTGAATGGCACATTTGGAAAGGACCTCAGAAGCCATTGAGTCTACCCCATTTCTGTGATTTTTAAGCCTGGTGGGATTCATCGCAACTATTTTCCAAACTGAAGAAGCCTGCCCTGGAGAAAGGGTGTTTTATTTAGCGGTCAGGGTGAAGCTGGGAACTCAGATGATTTTTTATTGTGGTTTTGCCTAACTTACCAGGCCTCAGGTTACTGTTACTTAAAAATGAAAGTAATGTAGCAAAAGGATTATGTAACCTGATGGAATCTGGTCAAGATGGGTGGGGTGGAAAAATGAAGGCCATGCAAAGGTTACTTCACACCTGAGGCTTTTCCTGATCCCCTCTGCACTAGGGCCTCCCTTCCCCAAAATTATCTTCTATTTGCTCTTTTTTATATGTACTCATAACTAAGTAATGGTTGGTATTTACATAGCACTTTAGGCTTTGCAAAGAACTTTATATGTTTTTTACATACATTTTGTCCTTACCACAACCTGCCGAACGGGGATGATAAGGTAACTGAAACTGGGAGAGGTTATGTGAATTGCCCAGGATGACACTGTAAGTCACAGAGGCAGAATCTGAATTTAGGTCTTCCTGACTCTGAGGCCATGGCTCATTACACTGTGCTGTCTAGGTACCTAATATCATATGTATATATTAATTATATTATATTATGTCATATTATATCATATATTTTATATTATATTTTATATCATATCCTATCACTTCTTCTCTTCTCTTCTCCTCTCCTCTCCTCTCCCCTCCTCTCCCCTCTTCTCCTCTCCTCTCCCCTCCTCTCCTCTCTTCTCCTCTCCTCTCCTCTCCTTTCCTCTCCTCTCCTCTCCTCTCTTCTCTTCTTTCCCCTCCCCTCCCATCCCATCCCATACTATACTATACCTGTCATATATGTACATATATACACATATAGTTATATTGCACCTATGTATATGCACATGCAGACATGTACATATATGTATGCACACACAGACACCCAAAGTGCCGATATATATGCATGTGCACATATATGAATACATATGTGTAGATACATGTATAGATGTACTATATATATTTTTCCCCCTGCTAGATGTCTATGTATCTACAGTATTTACCAGTACCTGGCATATAGTAGGCACTTAATACATTCTTGATGATTGATCGATTGATTAATTAATATCACATTTGGGATTTTGATGCCCATGCTATTTCCCTATTGATTCTGTAATGAGTAAGCATGAAGATCAATTAGTTATCATTTGGAAAAGCAATCTTGACCTGTGAAGACTATACTTTCTTTCTTTGCTAATTCTCTGGCTTCCCATTTTTAATTTATGGGTCTTTCCATGCAGAGTTTGGCCTGGCTACCACAAGCCAGAAACCAAGTTATACATAGAGTTCAGTGAAATAAGCAACTTTGATTCCTTCTCCAGTACTTATAGGTTGTCAGAGTTGGATCAAAAAAGGATCTTACTATCTAGCCCAACCCTTGTATTTTACAGGTGAAAAAACTGGGACCCTACTTGGAGAAGGGACTTGCCCAAGGTCACCCAGATGGTAAAGTGGGAGAGCTGGGACTCCAAAGATAGTATTCTTTGCACCGCACCCCACTGCCTTCCTCTTTCTTTTAAACTTAGAAGTGAGTTCCTGCAAGGAAAAATACAACGGAAGTCTTATGGAAGGAGGTGTTATTCTCCCTAATTCATCTTTTTTTGAAATATAAACAAATGAAATGGCTTGACCAGAACTGGGGCTGGTTGTCATAAACTTTCCAGCTTAACTTCTGTGTCTGGGCCTCATCTGTCTATCATATAAACAATCAAAGAAGAAAGAAAAAGTGTATTTGGACATAAAGACAAGACTTATGGGTAGACACAAGAGCTGTCTTAAAGTATCTGAAGGCCTGGGGTAGCTACGTGGCACAGTGAATAGAGCACTGGCCCTGGAGTCAGGAAGACCTGAGTTCAAATCCAACCTCAGACACTTAACACTAGCCGTGTGACCTTGAGCAAATCACTTAACCCCAATTGCCCTGCCTTCCTCTCTCCAAAATGCAAAAAAAAAAAAAAAAAGTATGTGAAGGCCTGTCATAAGGAAGAGGGATGAGGATTATTTACGTTGCCCCTCAGGGGCAGAGCTAGGAGCCTGGATACAAGTCAGCGAATAGGCAGGTTTAGGCTTGATGACTGGGGAATCTCTTTCTGAAGCCCATTCTCCTATACACAGCAGACATCATTCTCCCCCAACTTTTTGTTTTTGGTTTTGATTTTTTTCTTCTGGACCTTTTAATTGGCAGAAAGAACAGAAAACTCAGGGCTGGATGACTTTGAACAATGTAACATAAAATGGAGTGATACAGTCATTCTAATGTCTTGCTGTGAAGGGGACATTTAAAAAAAGAGTCAACATTCTTTACCAGAAAGACAAGCCAAGAAACCTTTGGGAAAAGGCAGCCAGATGACACATGACCATGGGAGTCCTTGTGACCAGCTCATAAGATACCCAATAACAGCAGCTTTGTCTAGCTAAAGCATAGGTCCTTAACCTGGGACACAGGCTCCCAAGGGACCCACATATAGATTTAAGGGGATATCTGGATTTAAAAAAAAAACAAACCACCTTTTTTTTTGACAACCGTATTGCACTATAATTGGTTTTCTTTGTAATCCTATGTATTTTATTTGATGCATTTAAAGACATTATTATTATTATTATGAGAGGTCCATAGGTTTCACCAGACTTGCCAAAGCAGTCCATGACAGAACAAAGGTTATAAGAACCCCTGTATTAGACATTAGTAGGCCGCTGGAAGGCTCACGAAAGGATTGCATAGCCTTAGAGACCATAGGTGTAGCTGAGAAAAAGGAGGCACAAAGGACTGGGAGAGAGGGATTGAAATTTCAGGTTCTGCCAGGGTGTGGCACTTTGAGCCTTTGTCTTGTTTATTTTTGCTTCTGTTTTTAGTAAATCAATCCATAAATCAATAAACATTTATTAAGCTCCTACTGTGTTCTGGCTTGGCGCTATGAGCACAATAGACATACTGAGTGAGTAAATAGAATGAGTGAGTTATCATTTTGTAGTCATGCGAAGTTGGTTAAAAGTATTAAAATCCTGTGGGAATGGGAGCTGGAGCCATTTCAAAAGCTATGGATTATTGGTGCAAACCATATCCCGGACCAGGGGGTCCTAATGGTTTTTGTGCCATTTTGTGTCTGATGAAGCTCATGGACCTCTTCTCAGAATCATGTTTTTAACCACATAAAATACAATACATAGACTTACAAAGAAAAGCAACTAGATTGAAATACAGTTATCAAAATGCTAGATAAAAAAAAAATCACGAACTCCCCGTTAAGGATCTCTGCCCTTGACAGAAACTTCAAAACTGCAAGTGGGTGGCACGGGGGAAGAGTGGAGGTGGGGTGTAGGGCAGGGAGGGAGAGAAAGATGGGGTCTGAGTATGCTCAGTTGGTGGTAAGGAAATTGCTCAACCCTGGAACAGAGAAGCTGCTCACGCATATGCAGTGGAAAGGGGATGGGGTAGCTTGAACTTGGAGCCCCACCTGGTGACGTACGCAGATATTGCACCCTGGGTGCACTTTGAGTTAGGTCCTTTAGGTGGCGCATGAAGCAACTAGTGTTCTGTGTGGGTGCATCTGCTCAAGATGCCTTTATATCAGGAACATTTTCCTGATACAGTAGAGCTATTCCGTAAGGAGCTAGTGGTTTCCCCCTCCCTGGAGGCTGGATGACCACGTGGTGTTTGTTGTTAAAGAAGATAATTGTTCAGGTTCTGTAGAGTGGATGAGAGTCCTTCCCACTTTGAGATTCTGTAAATAGGGCTTTTAAACTCACAATTTTTTCTTATTAAGAAACTGATATCATTTAAGGAAAAGAAAACAGCCCTATTATTTGGTAAAGATTAAACTCAATGGTAGCTTCTTTAATTTTAAGGCTTTCAAAATTCATAACTGACAACTCAAAAGGATGATACATTTCTTGGACCAAGCTTACTTAGCCAAAATCCCTTGGATAACTGAAAAAAAGCAGAATTTGACTTTCTTAACTGAATTGTTGAAATTCTTGCATAGTCCTCTTCAGAAAAATAGCTTGACTCATTTTGTAAGATACTGGACATAGTGTCCATAAGATCTAGGTTCAAATTCCATCTCTAAGATTCTGCCTCTATGAAACCTTCTCAAACTCCCCACCAACCAAGGAAGTCATCCTTCCCTCATATGATTTCCTAGCCCTAATAAATACCTATGCTCAATTTAAAAAAATATTGTCAGAGTATAGACATCAACACTAGGCAAGGCTTGTTTTTCTTTAAAAGACAATGAAACTGTCCTCTACTATTAATTAGTCCTGGGAACTAAGATTATTGTTTGTTTTAGGCACTGAAATTTTGAATATTTTGAAAAATTGTTTAATTTGGAAGAATTTATGACCAAACACGAGACAATATAAAATGCAAAATGGATAATTTTGATTACATTAAATTGAAAAGTTTTTTTATAAACAAAGCCAATGCAACAAAAATTAGAAGGGAAGCAGAAAACTTAGAAAGAATTTTTACAACCAGTGACTCTGATAAAGGCCTCATTTCTAAAATACATAGAGAACTTAGTCAAATTTATAAGAATACAGATCATTTCCCAGTTGATAGTCAAAGGATATGAACAGGCAGTTTTCAGATGAAGAAATTAAAGCTATCTATAGAGTCATATGAAAAATGCTCTAAATCATTATTGAAATTCAAATCAAAACAACTCCCAGGTATCACATCACACCTATCAGACTGACTAACATGGCAAAACAAGAAAATGAAGGGGCGACTAGGAGCATTGGCCCTGGAGTCAGGAGGACCTGAGTTCAAATCTGACCTCTGACACAACACTTACCTACCTGTGTGACCTTGGGCAAGTCACTTAACCCCAACTGCCCTGCCCTCCCTCTTCTAAAAAAAAGCCCCTCCCCCAAAGCAAACAAACCAGGAAAATGATAAATGTTGGAGAAGATGTGGAAAAATTGGAACATTAATGTGTTGTTGGTGACTTGTGAACTGATCCAATGATTGTAGAAGGCAATTTGGAACTATGATCAAAAGGCTATAAAACTGCATAACCTTTGACACAGCAATACCACTTCTAGGTCTATATCCCAAAGAGATCATAAAAATGGCAAAAGGACCCACACATACAAAAAATATTTATAGCAGCTCTTTTTGTGGTGGCCAAGAATTGGAATTCCCCATCAGTTGGGGAATGGCTGAACAAGTTGTGGTATAGGAATACAATGGAATACTATTGTGCTATAACAAATGCGGAGCAGTCTGACTTCAGACAAACCTGGAAAGACTGATGCTGAGTGAAATGATTAGAACCAGGAGAACACTGTATACAGTAACAGCCACATTGTGCTGTGATTGACCTTGGTAGACTTAGCTCTTCTCAGCAATGCAAGAACCTGAGATAACTCCAAAAGACTCATAATAGAAAATCCCATCCACATCCAGAGAAAGAACTATGGAGTCTGAATGCAGATGGAAGCAGACTATTTGCTCTGTCTTTTTGTTATTGTTTTGTTTTGTTTCTTTTTTTTTTCGTGATTCCTCCCATTGGTTCTAATTATTCTTTACATCATAACGAATGTGAAAATATGTTTAATATGAAAGCATAAGTAGAGCCTATATCAGATTGCATGCCATCTTGGGGAGGGGGGAGAAGAAGGGGGAGAAAATTTGAAATTCAAAATATGAAGGTGAATGTTGAAAACTAAAAATAAATAAATTTTTAAAAATTAAATACAATAAAGAAGAAAAACCATTTCTCCAATGAAAAATAAAACCAGTTATCTACATTACTTCTTTTTAGTTCATTAATTTTTAGTTATATTGTTTTGATTTGTATTTCTCTATTCAATAGTGATTTGGAGCATTTTTCATATGACTCTATAGATAGCTTTTAATTTCTTCATCTAAAAACTGCTTATTTATATCCTTTGACATTTATCAATTGGGGAATGACTTGTATTCTTATAAATTTGACTCAGTTCTCTATATATTTTAGAAATGAGGCCTTTATCAGAGACACTGGCTGTAGAAATTGTTTTCCACCTTTCTGCTTCCTTTCTAATCTTGGTTGCATTGGCTTTGTCCAAAAATTTTTCAATTTAATGTAATCAAAATAATCCATTTTGTATTTCATAATGTTCTTTATATCTTGTTTGGTCATAAATTCTTCCCTTTTCCGTAGATCTGACAGGTAAACTATTCCTTGATCTCCTAGTTTGCTTTTGCATCAGCCTTTATGCCTAAATCATATACTGGGAACTAAGACTTAAATCACTGAGGTAGCTTCCTGGTTGTCCAAGTATATAAAAATCTCCAACATGAGTGAACTCATTCTTCAGGTTTTACAGGCTATTCTGACCAAGATGCACCATAATTGCAAAAGTAAAGGCAGGAAATCCAGGCCCAATAGAATCAATGTTGCATCTTTGCTGAATATCCTTTCCATGCTACAAATAAATAAACACCTTTGGGGGACATTAGATTATTCTAATCCCAAGCCACTGCAACAATGAGTTAGGCCTGGTTCAGAGTAGTTGTACATATGTCTCATCAGCCTGCTTTGGTATTGCTCTTCTGAGCCACAATATTTGTGCAGTAGGGTTGAATTGTAGTACTTACCATGGTGCTGAATACAAACAATTCAGCTCAGTGGGGAGGGATAAGTTTAGTTTCCTTGCTAAGAGGGCAGATGACACCAGGGCTATTGGTTGGTTTCTTAGTCCCATAATAATGCAGGAGCACTATGCCTAAAAGGATTATCATTTGAACCAAAAAGATCTACCCATTCTGTGGACCATAAAGAGTGTGGAGAGGCGCCTTCCAGTTTCTTGAGACTTCTTTATTGTGATCCAGCTCTCCCTTAGACTTCAAACAAAGGGTAGGAGTGGGGTGCTCCCTCGTGCTCACCTTGCATTAGCATTTATAGTGGTTATATGCCCATGACAGTGATAACACAAGACAAGCCCCACTGAGGTATGGACCTCAAGATTCCTGCTTCGTCTTCTGTCTTATATTTCCTTCTCTGAGTCCAGGCCACAAAGAAAAGTCCTGCCAGATGAGTATTTCTAGTTTTGGTGGCTAGAACCTTATATGTCAGAAAGGCTGGAGGGTACCACCTGGCAGCAGAAGGTATGTTCCACCATTGCGTTGCCATTTAAAGGTGTGGATGACCTCTAAAGAGACTTGAAAGCCCAAGTCATGATCTGACTGGCCAAAGTTCTGGGCTTTGAGTTTCTGTTTAGATAGTGCGGACTGGAATAAATGTGAAATCTGTGTAGCACTCTCACAAAGTAGTCCTAATAGCAGTAGTAGGTTGCAGTTTCTGGTTTAAGTATTTGTTAAGGACCACTTTCCCCGGTCTTTGTGTTTAATGTATTTCTTTTGTGGTAATTGGAAAAAATAGCTATTATCTACTACCTTGCAATCCCTTTTGAGGTGGCTCTAGACATGAATAATTCAAAGCATTAAGAGATTTCCTCTAGGACTGTGGGATGGGGAGCATCATAAGTCAATTGAATAAGCAAAACCTGATTCTCTTCTCTCTGGTGTTTGGTGACCCTAGAGCTAAATCCAGTCCACATGAGGCCAGCTTTGGGGTCTTTTGTGGGAGAGGGACACCCATTGGGATTTAGGTGGCATTTATATCCCTCCATCCCCCACTCCCATTTCCCAGAAGAGTGCATTGCAGACAGTAGACCAGGCATAAATATTTATTGAATGGCCAAATTTATTGAATGAATTAATTGAGTCCTCCAAGCACAGTGCAGGCTCTGGGGATGCGGGGATAAAAAATTGGAATCTTGAGAAACATATTCTATTGAAGTGGGGTGGGGATAGAAAATGTACAAAACTAAGCCTAAAAACTCAAGGAGGGAGAGAACTCTAACAACAGAGGGAATTAGGGAAGCCTTCTCGGAGGAGGTCATGACATCTGAACAGAGCCTTGAAGAATCATAGATCTGACCATGTCACTTTGTGGCTAAGGAAACTTCAGAGGCTCCCTTTGTCTTGATTTGGAGAGATTCACATTCCCCCCTCCCCCCTTTATTAGTCTCATTTCAAGATCTCAGTATCTGAAGTTTGAGCTAACCTTCTCCTCTATCCAGATCCCACTCAGGTGGGGCAGCTAGTGTGTTCTACTCAGCTTTGGGTGAGGATAAATCCTTTGAATAGATTGCCTAAAGCTGGGGTTAGCTTAGAAGTAAATGACTTAATCAAAGTTCAGGTCCAGCCCCTCATTGTAATATTCATTCTCTCATTGTTAGCCAATTCGAGTTGATTGTCCCCTTCTGAAGTACTGCTCTTCCAAAAGAGTATTTAAGCCAGGATCCTGCTACCATGATTAAACCTACTGCCATGATTGTCTTTGGTTTAAGTGAGAGGCAGGCCAAATGACCATCCTTTTATTAAAATGCTAGCAATTATTTTTTTAAATTTTATATTATTTACTTTTAGTTTACAAGATTCAATTCCACAATCCCTTGAGTTCCAAATTTTCTCCCCTCCCTCGCCCCCCCATGGTGGCATGTAATTATGTATAGGATCTACAAATACTTTCACATTGTTTGATTATATAGAAGGGCTGTAACCAATGAGTAATCACTGAGAAAAAAACAAAACAAAACAAAACATGAAAAAGAACAATAGCAAAATGCTAGCAATTATTAATAAAATTTTAAATTACCCAGAAATTATGTTTCTTGAACCTTTTTAAATCACAGCCCTAAGGATAAAATGCAAACTCTTTGGCTTTTAAAATCCTTTACAATCTGCTCCAGCCTATGTTTTCTGGACTGTTTCATACAATGTTTCTCTTCAGATAGTTTACATTCTAGTCAAAGTTGCCTGCACTATGCTCTTGGTACATGATTGGAATGCAATCCCTTCTCAATGACATCTTATAGAATCCTGAGCATCCTCTGAACTCACCTCAAGTCCTGCCTCCTACTTAGCATAGTGCCTGGAACATAGCAGATGTTTAATAAATAGATATTAAACTGAATTTAATTAGGTTTCTGAGAAGTGTCAATGAAGATAAAATCATTCCAGGAATGGGAATGATTTGAGCAAATAAGTGGAACCAGGACAAGGAATATTGAATTGGAGAACAGCTAAGTCCAGCTGCAGTAGAGTGCCTAAAATGTGTTAGTATGAACTAAAGATGAAGAAGTGCGTTGGAGCTCACCTACTGAACACTTTAAATTCAAGGCTGAGACTATAGTAGCAAAGAACTAGGAATGAAGTAAACATTCATCAACCTGGGAACAGCTAAAGAAAATGTGATATATCAATAGAACAAAATGATCTTGGTGCTGTAAGATCAGTGGACCTGAAGAATTCAGAGAAACCCAGGAAGACATATGAACTGATGCAGAAGGACGTAAGCAGAACAAGGAAAACAACAGAGGACAACAGTAATGTCAATCAAAAGGACAATCACAATACAAACAAACTGAAACTGAATACTTGTCATTGTAACAATCAAGCTTGGTCCTCAAGAAGAGAGGAAAGAACATAACTTTCCTCTCTTTGCAGAAGCTAGAGACTGTGGCTGTGGAATATTGCATTTAATGTCAGACTTTGTTGATGTTTCATTTTATTTTACTGAATTCTTTTTTTCCTCTTTCTTTCTAAATCTGTTATAAGGGATATAAGGGGGAGGGGAAGAAAAGGTGATGTGAAAATAAAAACATATCAGTTGAAAACTTTTTTTTAATGAGAAGTTTGTATTTTTTTTTCTAGACACAAGAAAGAGCCATGGAATGAATGAATGGGACACATTTTATCAATAGAGTACATTTTTTTTGGAGCAGTGGAGGATTATGTTTTAATTTCTTTGGCAGCCAATTGAATGGAATTGGGTTTGATTTAATAAGCATTTATTAAGCACCTATTACATGCCTGGCATTGAGATACACAGACCAAAATGAAGTAATGCTCTTACGCCCTAGGAGTTTGTGTTCTCTAGAGGGGATTCTATAGGTCCCAAGTAAACAAGCATAATATCATTTGGGGAAGGAAAGAATATTAACATATGTGTATGTGTGTGTGTGTGTGTGTGTGTGTGTGTGTACGCACACGTGCATGTGCACGCACAAATCAGGAAAAGCCTCTGTAGGAGGTGCCCCAGAACAGTGCTTCAAGCTAAGGATTCCAAGAGGTCAAGATGGAGGTAGGGAGGTGGAGTAATGAGTGTGTACCTGGCCTGGAGGATGGCTAGTGCAAAACCAAAGAGATGGCAGATGGAATGAAATATTCTAGGGGGGCTCAGGTAGTCCACCAGGTGCTGCAGTAGGCAGAATGTTGGGCTCAAGTCAGGAATACCTGAGTTCAAGTTCAAATCTGTAAAATGGGGCTATTTATACTACCAACCTCCTCCCAGGGTTGTTGTGAGGATTAAATGAGGTAACTATAAAGCACTTAGCACAGTACCTGGCACGTGGTAAGTACTATATAAATATTAGCTATTATTTATTATCTGCAAGCTTTTCCTCATCTGTAAAATGGCATGATTATAGCACCTTCCCAGGATTATTGTGAGGCTCAAATAACATAGTGATATACAGTTATTTCATTTTATTCCCTTAAAACTAGCAAACTTGAACAAGGAGTTAGAAGCTAAGTTCTAACTGTCTGGACAAAAGAATGAGAAAGCTTAAATATATTTTAGAGACAGCCCAATTCAAATTTTATCATTACAAGAAAGGAATTTTTTTAGTAAGATAAGAGAGTTGATGAGGTGTCAATTGATTTTACTACCTAGAAGCTCTGTGGTTTTTTTTATCATTAACATGCCATAACATAAAATGTGCCCCACAAAATATTTAGATAAGAAAAGCCTCCATTATTCAAGATAGTATCTTAGGTTCGGGGTGTCATCCTTGGCAGAAGAAAGAATGCTCTTAGATGAGCCTTGTCTGGGTTTATTTACATAGGAAGAGATTATTTTCTGAGTTCACTCAGAAAACAAAGAAGCTGTTGGATCCATTTTATGATCTCAGGATGTCTCCATTTTCCTCCTGGAAGGAGTATGTCCCAAGATAAGGGGCAATCCCATTTTCGGCCTTATTTGGTCTCTGGAGTTGCTGACACAGGAAAAGGCATTTTTAAAGCAAAGCAAAGCAGTCTGTTTTGATTAATTCAGACCTTGGCCAAAAATAAGATATTTAATGATTATTATTTCGCAAAATGTATTGCAAACCTTAATGTACTATTAATTGTAAATAAATTAAAAGAAGATATGGAGTCAATATGATTATTTCAGTAAATGACAGAAATAGAGTAAGAGACAGGACTTCAACTTGAGTCTTTTCCTAAGTCCAACCAATCTATCACTGTTTATTAAGGGCTGACTATGTACTAGGTACTGTAAGGGATGATTGAATTTTATTTCCACAGAAATTATATGAACATGATTTGAAGTCATACTGGTAGCTAATGTCAGAGATAATACTGATTGTAGCAGAAGGGCAGTGGGGGATGTTGGCCACCTGATAATCAGCATATCTAAGAGTAAGGTACCTCTTCTTTGTTCTGAGAAGGACTCACAAAGGATGAGGTTCATTAACCCAGTCTTAGATAATGGGACTTTTTATCATAGATATCCTGGGTTCAAATCTTCAAACTCACAGCTTTTGTCAAATCTTTTAGCAATTAAGAAAATCACTTTCTCATGCTATCTGATGCAGATAAATGGGGGTGGGGGGGGGGAGGGAAACTAAAAGTTCTTTTTTTTGGCCTGGCATTTCCTTCATTAAATAAAGAATAAAGTATATGGGGATGAAGAGGCGGCAGGAATTGACATGTGAAAATGAGAGATATAATTAGCAGGTGGAGTTTAGGTGTTTTCAGATAGGCTGTGAACTCTGAAATGCTGGCCAATGAGATTTGGAGTGGGAAAACTGAATCAGGATGATTATAAAAGAGTTTTTTAATTGCCTTGAGGGGTGTTTGTACCTAGGAAATGACCCTTATCCACAAGGAGTTAAAGATCAAGCCACCCATCTGACATGAAATAAAAATATTTTTTTCTAAATTCACTCATAGTCAGGTGGAATTCTTGGTAAGAAGATTATTTCTCATGTACTGATGGGGTAACAGGACCTGGACACCTAAAAGGCCCTGAACTTTCCCACATATAATCTAGCTCCTGAACTTTCCCATGCTGGCATTTCACCTGGGGCATCTGTTCCATCCCAGCCCACCTAGATCCTTAATAATCCTTTTAACTGCCCTTTTGCTGTGCCTCTCAGACCATTTAGCTTATTTCATTGTCTGCACCTGGACCACCTGTAATAGCAAGCAAAGTGGGATGTTTTGCTCTTTTTCTGTGTGTTATTCAGTTTCCCAGTCTCAAGTCTTCTGTGCCTCTGCACTGAGCCAATCAGACATGTGCAAGTGGGCTCTAGCCAATCAGATGCTGAGTAGAACTGTATATAAAGATTGCCAGTGTTGAGAAAGTAACACAGTACTCAGAGAAAGAAGCAGCTTGAGTGGGTGGAGAGAAGAGACTTCTAAGAGCTGGGAGGAGACCTCTGATGGCAGAGACTTGCCAAAGAAGTCTCTGAACTTTGAAAACAAATAGAGTTGTAGGGTAGAAATCTGCCCATGGGAAGGAGGCTTAGTTTAAGCCCCTTTTGAGAGCTGTTAAAGTGAACTGGGCTGTTAATACAGAGCCTCTGGACTTTGGAGGTGAATTGAGATGACTGCATGAGTGGTATGTGTCAGTATTGTTGTTGTCCTGTTAAGCTTTGTTTTCACAGAGGCAGAAGCTGCTGGCAGGAGCCCCTGGAGCCTGTTGTTGAGCAGGAGCAGGAAGACGTTGGAGTGGAGCAGTCCCTGTGACCTGAGACATGGAGCAGGAGTAGAGAGCTGCCTATGTGTGAATCCAGGTGAGAGTTGGGAGCAATCAACCCATAGAGAAAGAACCATGGAACTTGGAAGTCAACCTCAAGTTAAGATGAAAGAGGACTTTACTTGGTCACATGGTATTGTTCTTACAGTGACCTAGGGGTGAACAGTGGGGCATTTTCTGCTACCCTTAAGGATGCATCTATCATGCTAGGGAAGACCCTAGCCTGGGATCCCCTGATTGTGTAAACAAGTATTTGAGGGAATGCTACTGAATGCAATGATATATGCTATGTGCTATATGACACACTGAGTGTTATTATACACACACACACACACACATATGTTTTGCTTATGGATGTTGCTATGAATGTTATGCTTTACTTTATTGAACAATGTTTAGTTCGAATAGAGAGTTCATTATACTATATGATGAGATCCTTAAAATTATTCACAGCAGCTGTGATGGGTGTTACACCACTCCAGGTTATTTACCACTCCTTAATCCCATTCAGATCTTCTCACAGTCTTTTTTGTATATAAGTATCATTCCTCATCAAATTCACAGATTTACTAGGAATCTTGCCCACCACACTGGTGTTATAGTAAACCTCCCTAATTTTACTGAAAGAAAGCTTGGGAAGTGGTAGAATTCTTTTGAGGCAGACTCCCCTGTACTGCAGCATTTTGGGGTTCCCAGCATCCCAAACCAAAACAAATACTGTGCTACCCCATAGGGAAACAACAACAGCAAAAATTTAAAAAACCAAGCCCACTGCTTGCTCTCTCTACTGCATCGTATTCTAACCCCCAAGACATTAAGAAAAATATGGTTGAATATAAGATGATCACAGAATCAGAGAAACACAGTAGGAAAGCTGTCAACCCACATCCCTTTCAGTCAAGATTAATCAAATGCTATTCCAAATAGAAGGGTCTTTAGGCAGAACAGAGTACTAGCAAATGAAACTAATGAAGCACTTTTTCTCAATCCAGAGCACTATATCAACAGAACACATTTTCTCCTTGGAAGTTCCCAATATCAATAAAATCACAACTCACAGGATCATAGTCCTAGAGCTACAATGGAATTTGGAGACCATCTGGTCCAACTTCCTTATTTACAGATGAGGAAACTGAGGCCTAGAGTATTGAAGTGAATTGCCTAAGGTCACATGGCCAACAACTCTCAGAGGCAGAATTTGAACTTAGGTCTTTATGACTCTTAAGTCCATACCACTCCATCTGCTATATCACACATCATCTCATTTTTTCTTCCCAGGTGCTACAGGTATGGTTACCTCCTTTTTGTGTTTTTTGACTGAATTCTAGTACAGTGGAGAGAGTTATGGAATCAGAGGCCTGAGTTAAAATTCTTCCCGTGATGCTTACTTACTGTCTGTGTGGCCTTGGGTAAGTCACTTAACCTCATTTTCCTTATCTGGAGTAAAATGAGGAAGTTTAAACTCAATGACTTCTGAAGGGTCAGAATTGGAAGAGTCTAATTCTAAATCTATGAGATTATGAGCCATGATTTCATTGGTGAGGAAAATCCTTCAACCAATGTATATCAACAGCTGCTTTACAACTTATAGTCTAAGAGAGTTACTTGGGGAGACTGAGACTTACCTAGCAATGCAGTTATACTCACCCACATCCCCACTGCTTGTTTGTGGTTGAAGTGGGACACCGATTCAGGTTTTCCTGACTTTGAATCCACAATCCAGGCCAAGGATGTCGACTTTGACTAGGAAGGATCCCTTAGGGCTACATGTTGCCTTAGAAAACCACAAATTAACATCATATACATTGTATTGTACTTTTTTTAATTAAAATTTTCCCAATTACATTTTAATATGGCTCTGTCCACACTGGGGAGTTTTGTGGGTTGTTTGGCAACTATGTTCTTTTCTATGCTGCCTCTTATTTTATAGATGAGAAACTGAGGCTCTGGGAGTTTGTACTTATTTATGGTAACAAAGGCAGGAGGTACTGGAGGCAGGATGAAAACCGAAGTCTCTCTCTATCTAAGGCTCCAGCTTTTCTTCTCTACTACATCGGCGAGAACATTAACCCTGGAGTCAGGGACCAGCCTGTGAAAGACAGCCCTGGCATTTGCATTTGTGCAACCCTGGGTGAGTCACCTGATTCACCTGAGCCTCCATTTCTTCACTTACACTACCTACCAGGTGTATGAGAACAATTTGTTCCAAAGGCCATGAAGGTGGCTGAAACAGGATCACTGACAGCTTGGTCAGACACTGCAGACACCAAAGTCATCCACTGCATCCTGGGCCATTACCAGTTGTCCTGACTTTTGTTCTGCCACTGGACCTTGATGGAAGAAAGAGTGAGGCTGAAGACTGTGCAGCTCTGCCTCACTTAAATCTAAATAATTCCCAGGAGTCAAGATGATCCCTGTGATACATTGGTCTCATTTGAAAATAAAGGATAAATAACGATATACCAAAAGTATAAGAAAGAAAATAGAAAAGAGACTCAGACAATCCAGGGCAGGAGGAAAGATTTTCTCCTTCTGCCCTGATTTTCTGAGTGTATGTGGGTATGTATTTCCTGCTTGTGTGTGTATAGATATGTAGTGTATATATCTATATATCTATATACACATATACATATACACATAAGATGGAATCAAAGTATGTGTGTGTATACATATACACACATACACATATGTATAAAACCCCTAAAATGGATGTACACTTGTACACTGACACACACTTGTATATTGCACATGTGGATATATACAGGGACTCCCTCCCCCAAACCATTCTGAAGATCTGAGAAAGGCCTAAAACCTGGCTTGGCCAATCAGGAGAGACATTTTGGCCCACTCTGAACTTAACCTACCATAATCCCTTGCATGCTATGACAAAACAGACATGTTTGCTTTGCTCTCTGAGTGTCAGCAACTATAAGACCAGACAAAGCTGATCAGGAACATTCTTCTGTTTATGACTATCTAGGACAGGATGGAAGCCTTGAACCAGATACTATTTTGAATAATGGGACTCTTTCTTATCTTAGTATTTTATGGACATATGTTATATTAGTCATGTTAATGATAAAAGAAACACAGATAGGGGCAGCTGGGTGGTGCAGTACATAGAGCACTGACCCTGGAGTCAGGAGGACTTGAGCTCAGAATTGGTCTCAGACACTTAACATTTAACAGTTGTGTGACCTTGGGCAAGTCACTTAACCCAAATTGCCCTGCCTTCCCCCCTCCAAGAAGACAAAAAAAAAAAAAGAAACACAGACATCCTAGAACTATGATTTCAATGGACAGTTTGACACTTATTATATTTACAATCTATCCAATTAAGAAATTCCTTTCTCATATTATGGTTAATACATATGGAGACTATAATTTTGGCTCACAGGTGTCATAAGCAAGGGAGGGAAGGGAAAGAGGGAGAGATTGTAATGGTAACAGTAATTTGAAGATCTTTCCTGCCCCTTAATAGTCCTAAGGGAATTTGAAGATCTTCCCTGTCCCTTATTAGGTTGAATGTAATCACATGGAGCCCGTGGTGGGAGGAGTTTGCTGAAAAGATGGAGAAGAAAACTGGGAATCAGAGCAGTTAGAAAGGAAGAAGGAGAGAATGCAAGCAAGGAGACAGCTAGGTATGGTGTTACTCTCTGCAGTGCTATTGTATATAGATTTCTTTGTTGCTATGATGAATTCGGTTTTCTGGTGTTGGGATTTGACTTTCTGGTGTCTGAATAAATGTTTTGTTTGTCTTCCATAAGGAGAGTCTGTTATATTTGTGATTCAGAACTATGCCAGCATATTTATAGTTACTGTCCATACAGTGCTGTGAATATCACATTGGCACTACTGAGGTGAGAGGGAATTACTTTGAAGATATAAGGTCCCCTTTGTCTATCCATCCTTGGTCTCATTTCCACAGTGAATTCCCATGTATATCTAAATGCATGTTCTACTAGCTTTGAGAGTAATAAACATGTACATGCAGCCTATTCTGTTTGTCTTTCTTAGAATGAACTCAGTAAAGTCTTTCTTAGAATGAACTCAGTAAAAACTCAATTGTGTTTGTCCTTCATTCTTGAAGAGGACCATGACATCAGGGAAATGATTACATGGCTTGCAGTTGACTTGGATTTGAATGAGGGAGGGCTGTGCAAGGTCACCAGCCTCACTTTCACCTCCAGAGTCATCTGGGTCTGGTGACCAGATATTTATCAGGATGACTGGAGATGGCCCAGGATGTTATGGGAGACCCTGGCCCTTGTAGGCTAAGGTCTTTTCAAGTTCTCACTTTGAGTGGCCCCTTTAATCAAGAAAGAAAAAAAAAGTTGACAATATATGTATGTACACATGTATACACATGTGTGGGATAAACACTACATGCATACTATATGCACACACATGCATACATACCTGTGTGGACTGTTTGTACCCTTCTGAGCTTGTATCAGTCAAAGTGGAAAACGCTGTACCTTAACCTCAACGAAGTGATGTCATTTTGGTCCTCTTCCAGCATGGAGGACAATCACCACATTTACATGCATATGTATATATGTATGTATATATGTATATACATAGATAGATTGATATCTATATGTGTGTGTATACACAGAGAGAAACAGAGAAACAGAGAGAATGAGTGAGAGTAAGACAGATAGAGATAGAATCACTGAGATACAGCCAGAGTGCCAGAGTGGATAGAGGGTTGGCCGGCCTCAAAACCAGGAAGATATAGGTTCAAATTTTGCTTCTGAGATGTACTGGCTCAGTGATCCTGGTAAGTCCCTTAACCTTTCAGTGTTCTAGGCAGTTGAAGGTGTTTCCTATGTGCCAGGTACTGTGCTAAGTACTGGCAGCCCTTGAACCCAAGTCTCCTTGACTCTCTTTCTCTCTCTCTCTCCCCCCCTCCCCCCATGTCATATGAACTCTCCAGGGGTGAAATAAGTTAAGGTTAAGAACAGAGGCCAATTCAATTCAAATAATTCAAGTGCAACAAGCACTTATTAATTACTTACTTATGTGCCAGGTACTGTGCTAAGACCTAGCAATACAAAAAATAAAAGTGACACAGTCCCTTGCCCTCTGGGAGCTTTCCTTCTACTGGTTGAAACAAATCCCTGACTATGGACCTTGAAGGGTATGGAAAATCCAAATACATAAAAAAATGTAAGAGATCCCTGCCACCTCAGTCAGACGTCAAGGGAACTCCTGAGATTTAATTAGATTTAGAATATATTTATTTAATTAGATCTTTTTTTGTGAGTATATATCTTTTAAAAAATTTTAAACATTATTCTTAACACTTAAAAAATTTATTTCAAATTATTTCATTAAATGTTTCCTAATTACATGTAAACAAATTTTAACAATTGTTTTAATTTTGAATTCCAAATTCCCTCCCTCTAGTCCCTCTGCCACCCATTGAGAAGGCAAGTAATATGATATCAATTATACATATGAAATCATGTAAAACATTTCTGTATTAGCCGTGTTGCAAAAAAAAAGAAAGCAAAATGAAGTGAAAAGTGTGAACCATTGCTGAGTTCATTCTAAGAAAGACAAACAAAATTAGGCTGTATGTGCATGTTTATTTCTATCAAAGCTGGCAGAGTATACATATAGAGCATATGCATGGGAGTTCATTGTGAAAAATGAGCCCAAGGACAAATAGACAAAGGGAATCTTATATCTTTAGAGTAATTCCCTCTCATCCCTCCCTCCCTTCCTTGCTATGTCTGTGTTGGTCAAAATTATAGTATCCATATGTGTTAACCGTAATATTAGAAAGGAATTTCTTAACTGAATGGGTTATAAATGCAATAGGATCAGAGAATGTCAAGGTGTCAATTGAAATTATAGATTCAGGATATCTGTGTTTCTTTTATCATTAACATTACTCTCTCTCTCTCCATATATATACATATATATCATATATGTATATATATAAAAAACATAGCATAACATGTATCCATAAAACAGCAAGATAAGAAAAGGTCCTATTATTTGAGATACTGTCTGATTCAAGGCACCCTGCCCTGAACAGTCATAAACAGAAGAATGTTCCTGATCAGCTTTATCTGGCCTTGTGGTTGCTGACACAAGAAGAGGCATTTTGGGTTCACTCAGAGAGTAAAGCAAAGCATGTCTGTTATGCCAGAGCGCGCAAAGTTTTATGGTAGGTTAAGCTTAGAGTGGGCCAAAATGTCTTTCTCCTGATTGACGAATCCAAATTTTAGGCCTTTCTCAGGTCTTGGGGGGCTCTAAATGGTTCACAAAAGCAATATACTTCAGCCTGCAATCTAAGTTCATCTGTTCTCTCTCTCGAGGTGGATAACATTTTTCATTATGGTTGCTTTGGAATTGTCTAGGATAACTGTCTTGATCAGAGTGGCTCCGATTAACTCTTTCTTTTTTTAAATAGTGTTTGATCTTTTTTAAAAAAAATTAAATTGGTTTGTTTATTTCCTTTTAGTTTACAACATTCAGTTCCACAGTCCCTTGAGTTTCACATTTTCTTCCCCTCCATCTCCTCCACCCCCCATCATGGCAGCATGCACTTGAATATAGGATATACAAATATCTTCACATTAATCATTAGTCAGGTTGTAAAAAAGGATTATAACTGATGGAATGATTAGTGGGAAAGAGGAAACAAAACAAAACAAGAAAAAGAAACACAGCAAGCAGTTTGTTTTAATCTGCATTCAGAGACTCTGCATCTCTTTCTCTGGATGTAGATATATACTCTTTTGATCATGAGTCTTATAAACTTACATTGCTGAGAGGAGCCCAGTCTATTGAAGTTAGTCATCACATATACGTTGCGTCTGTGATTATGTACACATTTCTCCTGGTTCTGCTCTTCTCGCTCAGCATCAGTTTATATAAGTCTCTCCAGGTTATTATGAAGTCCATCTGCTCCTCATTTCTTGTAGCACAGTGATATTCCATTACATTCATATATCACAACTTGTTCAGCCATTCCCCAATTGATGGGCATCCCTTTGATTTCCAATTCTTTGTCACCACAAAAAGAGCTGCTATAAATATTTTTTGCACATATGAGTCCTCTTCCCACTTCTTTGATCTCTTTGGGATATAACCCTAGAAGTGGTATTACTGGGTCAAAGGCTATGCACTTATTTATAGCCCTTTGAGCACAGGTCCAGAATAGTTCCATTTCTCTCCAGAACGGCTGAATCAGTTCACAGCTCCACCAACACTGCATTAGTGTTCCAATTTTTCCACATCCTCTCCCGCATTTATAAGACTAACTCTTTCGTAGTTGACCTTGACTTAATTCTATCTTCAAAGAAATCTTTACAGGGTAAGTTTTGGAACACATATATACATTTATATTCTCTTTGGCTGAATGCACTGCCTTGGTCAGGCCACAAGGTGGAGCTATAGTCATCATTTTGATCATTTAGCCTAAGTACAGAAATGGAAACTGGCAGTAGAGAATGCTTTGGGATCCTTCTAGATGGGGGAAATGGATCTTTGCTCTCTTAGCATCTGATATAAATATTCAGCTGTGAAAGAGCTGCTGTTACTCAGAGGCTGAACTTTTAAGGAAACCAGAAATGATATCCTCTTGTCCCTTCTAAAAGTAGATCCTGTGAAACTCAGATGATTCTGTATGTATTCTGCATTCCTCTCTAAGGAGAGAATGCAAGAACTAGGAAGGTAGAGAAGGCTTCATTTTCAATGTGGATGGAAAAGTAAAGAGCTCTGATGTTATGGAAGGGGACTGGGTGCTAGACTTAGGATTGGGAAGTTGTATATTCAGTTGTGCCCAATTTTTTGTGACCCCATTTGGCGTTTTCTTAACAAAGATACTGGACTAATTTGCCATTTCCTTCTCTAGCTCATTAGACAGATGAGGAAACTGAGGCAAACAGGGTGAAGTGACTTGTCCAGAGTCACACAGCTAGGAAGTTATCTGAGGCTTGGATTTGAACTCAAGAAGATAAGTCTTCCTGACTCCAGGCATAGGGCTCTATCCACTGTGCCACCCAGCTGCCCCTCCCAAAATTCGTTCAGTCATTTTAGTACAGTTTTCCTAACTTCTAAAATGGTGAAGAACACTGGTACTGTTACCCTCATAGGGCTGTTGTAATAAAGGACCAAATAGTTGTGATGGATTTTGATGACCATTCTCTTCTCTGGGCTTCATCTTCCTTACCATTTGACATGGTGATTTCTCAGGTCCTTTTATGAATCTATTCATGACATTTTCCCTGAAAGTTCCCAGGCTCTGTATGGTCCAGATGGTACTTCTTCAGTCTTAGAACTGGAGAAGACTCAAGAGATCATGAAATTCAATCCTTTTATATACTGATGAGGAAACTGAAAGGCCCAGAAGAAGGGAAATAACTTGACCAAGGTCACATAACATGAAAATAGACTTTAAACCCAAGACATCAGAACCAGTGCTTTCTCCTCCTCTCCACACTTCTTCAGTGGACTTTCTGGGAACGCACCCTTCTGAAGGTGGTGAATTCAGATGGCACTCCAGGGCCTGAGCTTTAAGAGTCAAGAGGATAAAGGGACTTCTTAGGACTTGTCATGATTTTCTGCAGTAGGTATTCTAGGCCCACACACTTCCCTAGGCTTAGACAAAGCATGCTTAAAAAATCTAAAATTTATTAAACAGATTTCTCTCTCATAATTCAGGCACTCAGGTTTTGCTCCTTCCCCAACTAGGTCCAACATAGCTTCCTGTCTCCCTTCCCCACCTGGCACCCCAGCCAGCATTCCCATCCAGGTCAAGAGGTGAGGGTACTGATTTTTGTCATGTTAATAGTCTCCTTTTATTTTAGTGGGGGTATTGTCAGATTCTATCTGCTGTGCTTCATTTACGATATAAGTGACTTTGGTTTAAAATCATGAAAGTATAATCTCCTTAGAAGCAGGGATTGTTTCATTTTTTTTTTTTTTGGTACACTTATTACATTCTTGTTTGATTGATTGAAATTCTATGACTGAAATAATTTATTAATATTATAATCAGAAACAAAAAAGCAAAATAATTCAGTAAAACTGAGAGTGCTTGGTTAATCTTAAATTCATACATACATATACAACCCCCCGCCACATCCTGATGTCTACAAGGACAAGGAAATTATTCTATCTCTCCCAGCAGCTAGCACAAAGGTCAACACACAATAGATACTTAATCAAACCTTCTTTATATTACATTTATTGTTATTGCATTCCCCCCCATTCCTATTAGATTGTAAACTCCATGAGTTCCACAAACAGTAGTTGAAAATCTAAACTTCCTACCTCCCCAAGTACTTGACACAGAATTCTGCATAAAGTAAACATGCAATAAGTAGGATCATTGATGTAAGAGATGGAATCATTGTGTCCAATCTTTTCATTTTTCTTTTGAGGGGGGGAAAGGCAAGGTAATTGAGGTTAAGTGACTTGCCCAAGGTCACACAACTAGTAAGTGTTGAGAGTCTGAGGCTCCATTTGAACTCAGGTCCTCCTGATTCCAGGGTTGATGCTCTATTCACTGCATCACCTAGCTGCCCCAAACCCTTTCATTTTTCAAACGAAGTAACTGAGTCCCATAGGGGTTTAGTAGCTTGTCCTGTGACACAGTGTCATAGAAAATATTCGAGCCCAGGTCTTGCTGCCTCCAAACACAGCATGCACTCTGTCCACCCCATTAAGCCCCTCATATGTAGCTAGGTGACACTGTAGACAAAATTCTCGACCTGGAATCAGGAAGACCTGAGTTCAGATTTGACCCTTAGACACTAACTAGCTGTATGAACTTTGGGCAAGATACATAACCTCTGTTTGCTTCAGTTTCCTCATCCATAAGATGGAGATTATAATAGCACTTGCCTCACAGGATTGTTGGAAAGATCAAATGAGATAACACATAAAATGTTTTACAAACACACACACATATTATATAGCTATACGGGGTGTATGGGGTGTTCAACCCTGGTGTGAGGGCTGCCAAGTCCTTTTCAGGGATGCTCATCCAACCTTTGGTGTCCACCTTTACCCATCTCTCTGCTGTGGCTCCAATCTGTAGCACATACGGTGGCCGCACGCCAGTAAAACCGTTTCAGCATATGGCCTAAACTCAGTTGAAATGCCTCAGACCTGCTGGTGTGAGTTAGGGGTATGTCTAAGCCTGTGGAGATTTTCCAACAATCACAAAGGTAGCTGAAGCATGCTCTGTGGAGCACTTAGAGCTGGTTCAGCATCTAAGATATCAGTCATCACCAGGTCATCTCGACTTTTGTCCTGCCACAGGACCTTCAATGACTCTGGAAGAGAGAGTGAGGCTGAAGACTTTGTGCAACTCTGCCTCACTTAAATCCAATTCACTCACAAGTCAAGACATCACCTGCGATGTCATTGTATCCTTTGAAAACAAAGGACCAACAACAAGATAGCTACATAACATGACGTATTAATCTGTGTAGCCACATAAACACCAGCTGTTATTGTGATGACATTGTTTCTGTTTGTTGTTATTTCCCGAATACTTTTAGCTTCAGGAAGGTAGGACCTCTATCTTATCTAAAATTTATGTCCTCTAAGGATGGGTGCCACTGTGTGGAATTGTTGCGTCAAATCTTTTCATTTTTCTTTTTTCTTTCTTTTTTGAGGGGGAAAGGCAAGGCAACTGGGGTAAAGGGACTTGCCCAAAGTCACACAGCTAGTAAATATTGAGTGGCTGAGGTCACATTTGAACTCAGGTCTTCCTGCCCTGAATTCAAATCCTTCTTCAGACACTTAGGATCTATGGGCCAGTCACTAAATCCCTGTTTGCCTCAGTTTCCTCATCTGTAAAATGGGTATAACAGCACTTCTCCCAGGTTGTTGTGAGGACTAAATGAGTGTAACACATGTAAAACGGTCTGCAAAACTTAAAGGGCAACCTCAGTGGCAGCTATTATTATAACAATTAAGATTCGCCTCGGTTTTTGTATCTCTGGCATCTAGCACAGGCAGGGCCTGGCATACTGTCTGCAGCTTGATTGAGAGAGCTCTGCATACTGCAGAGATTTAAGATTCCCTGGTTGCTCTCTCTGTGAGCTGTGGGTCTCACTGCCTCCCTTTGCACACAGCAGGGGCTTAATAGATGCCCTGGCATCAGTTGCTGTATCTGCACGCCGGGGTCTCCCCCTGGGCACCTCTCTCCCTCCCTCCCCACACACAGCGTGCTCTGGCTGCACACAGCAGGCGCCTAATAAGTGTGGCTGTCTTTCAGGACTGTGACTGGGCTGGGCCTCAGGGCAGGCCGCAAATCCTCCACTGGGAGCCTCGGGGCCAGAGTCGGGAGGCATAGAGGCCTAGCTCGGGATGGGCCTGGAAAGAGGAGCAGCTGCAAGATGGACCACACTCCCCAACTCCCGCCAGGTCGAGAAGTGATGTCGTCTGGGCAACGGAGCGCGGGGCATCACGGGAGGAGGCGGGAGGGAGGTAGAGGGGCGGGGCTAAGCCAGCTCGAGGAGGGGGCGGGGATTGACATCCAGGATAGGAGCCTAGGGTTCAGGCCTGGGGGAGGATGACGTCAGGAGAAGTGAACCGAGAGTCGGAAGACACTAGGAAACCACAGTTGGAGGCCCAGAGCGACGGTGCTGTAGGGAGGAGAGTGCTCCAGGGAAGGCGAACAACGTTTACAAAGCGGAGGAGATTGACGTCAGAGCAGTCCGGCGAGGTTAGCTAACTGGAAGAGGATGACGTCAGGGGCTCAGCCCTCCCCTCTCCTCCCTTCTCCTTTCCCCCCCACCATACACCTGCACCTGGAAAGAGAGAAAGATTAACGTTAGGGGCACAGAGCAAATCTAGGGAGTTGGAAGGATGACGTCGGACGCTCAGAATAAAGACCGAATTATGACTTCTCGTTCATCCTTCGCTTCCCCCCACCCTCAAAAACACACACCTACCCCAGGAAAGGAGAGAGATCATTGTTAGGAAGCGATGACGTTTGAGGGGCTGAGAATGCATACTTAAGGATGGTGTTAGGGGCTTAGAGCCTTTCCCCATTCTCCCCCCCGCCCCCACAACCACACACACATACCCTAGGAAAGAAGAGAGATTAATGTTGGGGCACAGAGCACGTCTCGGGAACTGGAAGGGATGACATCTCGGGCTCAGAATAAAAAATAGAAGACACCAGGGCTTTAGAATCAATCCCACACTCCAACCCAAATTTTCCTTTGTGGAGATTAATGTCAGGAGCAACAGAGAGCACGTGTAAGGAATTGAAAGGAGATGATGTCAGGGTTCTCAAAGCCAACTGAGGGATAGAGGAGACTGACATGCTTAATAAATGTTTATTGACCAACTCTAATAAAAAAAATGCTGGATTTGAAGTCAGAGGCATGTGTTTAAATCTCAACTCTTCCATTTACTATCTGTGTGACCTTGGGCCAATCACAACCTCTCTGGGCCTCAATTTGTTGTTGTTCAGTTCTATCTGACTCTTTGTGACCCCATTTGGGGTTTTCTTGGTAAAGATCCTGGCATGGTTTGGCATTTCCTTCTCCAGCTCATTTTACAGATGAAGAAACTGAGGCAAATGGTTAAGTGACTTGGTCACACAGCTAGTGTCTGAGGTCAGATTTGAACTCAAGAAGATGAGTCTTCAGATCTTCACAAATCACAGATCCTTGAAGTACTGGAAAAAAACACTGCAAAATATTGCAAAATTTGTAAAAAGCAAGCAATTTAATCCTGTAATGGGGTGGGAGATTAGTCTAAATCAGTGCTTCTTAAACTGTGAGTCTGGACTCCATATGGGGTTTAAGAAGTGCTGAAGGGGTCTTGAATAGAAGCCCTGGCCTAAATTATCTGAAAGGCCCCTTTCTGGTGTAAGATTCCTTGATTCCAGGAAAGCTCTTACCAGGTAGTCTAAACATAGTTAACTTGGTCAATTCATTTGAAGAGAATTCAACAAACATTTATCAGATGCCTACTATATGCCAGTCACTGTGTTAGATTACTGGATAATCCAGCAATCAACTAATATTTATTGTTGTTGTCCAGTCGCTTTTCAGTCTTTACTGACTCTGTGACCCCATTTTGGGATTTCTTGGCAGAGATAATGGAGTAGTTAGCCATTTCCTTCTCCAGCTCATTTTACAGTTGAAGAAACTGAGAGAAACAGGGTGAAATGACTTGCCCACGGTCACACAGCTAGTAGCTTTCTGAGATTGGATTTAAACTCGGGTCTTCTTGACTCCAGGTCTGGCACTATCTGCTTCACTACCCAGCTGTCAAACATTTCTTAAGTGCCTACCATGTACCAGTCATTGTATTTGGTACTGGATAACCAGTCAACCACCCAATTAACAAACATTTCTTAAGTATCTACTGTGTGTCAAGTTTTAGCTCTACTATGCTTTTGAATACAAAGTCAAACATAAAATAGTTCCTGATCTCAAAGAACTTACATCCATGGATCACGGATCCAGAGCTGGAAGGGACCTCTGAGGACACCTAGTCAAACTCCTTCATTTTAAGATGAGGAAACTGAGGCCCAGGGAGAAGTTACTTGTTCAAAGTCATTTTGGTAGGAAGGAAGCAGCAGAGTCTGGATTTGAACTCAGGGCCTGTGACCTCTAGTTTCATCTGCTTTCACTTGCAACCCATCACCTCTCCGACATTCTAACAAGATCATTTGATATCTACGTCCATGCTGAATGGGCACAAAACGAATATGAGATAGTTTGGGTATGAGGAGTACTAGGAACCTGAGGAATCAGGACAGGCTTCAGGGAGAAGGTGGCAGAGCTTACATCCTACTGGGTGGTTGTAATACCCACACAAGCAAGTAAAGGTGAACACACACAAAGGAATGCAATGAATTTTCTTTTTTAATTTTCAATGTCTTTTTTTTCAACACTTTACTTTATTATTTACTTTTAGTTTACAAGATTCAATTCCATAATCCCCTGAGTTTCAGATTTTCTCCCATCCCTTCCCCACCCTCCCATGGTGGCATGCAATCATGTATAGGATCTGCAAATACTTTCACATTGTACAATAGTTTGGTTATATAGAAGGGTTGTAACCAGTGAGTGATCACTGGGAAAAACAAAGCAAAACCAGACATGAAAGAGAACGATAGCGTGTTTTGCTTCAGTCTCCATTTAAACTATAGTCTTTCTAGATCTTTCTCTGAGTTTAGATATCTCCTT
>CM053587.1:329209823-329230553 GCA_028646515.1 Pseudochirops corinnae
ATGAACTGACTAGATTAACAGAAGAGGAAATGGAACATTCAAATATAGTCATCTTAGAAAAAGAAAACCCATTAAATGAACAGGCCATAAATGAGCTTTCTAAGTAAAAATCATCAGGCCTAGATGTATTTACAAATGAATTTTACCAAACATTTAAAGATGAACTAATTCTAATAGTAAATAAATTATCTGGAACAATAGGAAAAGGAGTCCTACCAAACTCCTTTTATGAAACCAATATTGTCGTGATCCCATGAAGAACAAAACTAGAAGATTATAAACCAATTTCATTAATTAATATGAATGCAAAAACCCTAAATAAAATACTAACTAGGAGGCTACAACAATATATTACAAAAATTATAAGTGGGATTTATACCAGGAATGCAGTGATGGTTTAGTATAAGGAAAATTACTAATGTAATTAAGTATATAATAATAAAAGTTTAAAAAATGATTATATTAATAGATGCAGAAAAAGCTTTTGATAAAATACAACATTAATTCCTATTAAAAACACTTGAAAACCATAGGTGTAAATAGATTTTTTTCTTAAAATGGTAAGAAGCGCCTACCTAAGATGATTAGCAATCATTCTTTATAATGGGAATAAACTGGAAGCCTTCCCAGTAAGATTAGGAGTGAAACAAGGATGCCCATTGTCACCGATAGTATTCAACATTGTATTAGAAATGCTAGCAATAGCAACAAGGGAAGAAAAGAAATTAAAGAAATCAGAATGGGCAATGAGGAATGATGCAGATGATATAATCATATACTTGGAAAATCCTAAAGATTCAACTAAAACGTCAGTTGAAAAATTATTTTAATTATTAAATTTGTATTTTCATTCATTAGTTATTGTTTTAATTTGAAAATGAATAATTTAAGAAAAGTAGCAAGATATAAAATAAACCTACATAATTCACCAGCATTTCTATATATCACCACCCTGCAAGCACATACAATAAGAGATCCCACATTTAAAATGACTGTAAATAGTATGAAATAACTGGGAGTGAACCTGCCGAAACAAACCCCAAAACTACATGAATATGATTATAACAATTTTACACAAAGTAAGATTCAAATAATTGGAGAAATAATGTTTGTTCATGGGTAGCAGGGCCAATACGATACAGATGACAATTTAACCTGTTTGGTCAGTGCCATCCCAATTCAGTTACCACAAAATTATCTTGCTTCCCTGGAAAAAAATAACAAAATTTATTTGGAAGAAGAAAGGGTCAAGAATATAAAAGGAATTAATGAAAAAAACATAAAGGAAGAAGGTTTAGCAGTGCTAGATCTTAAACTATATTGTAAGGCTGTAATTATCGAAACTATCAGTGCTGGCTAAGAAATGCAAAGGTGGATCAGTGGAGCTCAGTAGACATGTAATACACAGCACAAATGATTACAGTATCCTTGAATCTGACAAGTGTAAATATTTAAGCTTTTGGGATAAGAACTCATGATTTGGTCAAATTGTTTTTGAGAAAACTGGAAAGATATCTGGGAGAAACTGGGCATAGACCAATGCCTTACACATTTACCAAGATAAGGCAAAATGGATACGTGATGCAGATATAAAGGGAGATACCACAAGAAAATTACAACATGGAACATATTAACTATCGGACATATGGAATGGGAAACAATTTATGAATAAAGAAAGGTTCATGAGCATTGTGAGGCATAAAATAGATCATTTAAATCACATTCAATTTAAAAAGTCTTTGTATAAACAAAACCAATGTAGCCAAAATTAGAAGGAAAGCAGAAAATTGAGGGGGAAATTTATAGTTTCGCAGTTAGAAGTGTTGTATGTCAAATATATAGAGAACTTTATAAAAATATGAATTATTCTCCAATTGACAAATGGTCAAAGGACATGAACAGGCAGTTCTTTGATGAAGAAATAAAAAATATACAGCCATATAAAAATGCTCTAATGCTCTTGATTAGAGAAATGCTAATTAAAACAACTGAGATATCATCTTACACCCATCAGGAGGGCTAAAATGATAGAAGGGGAAAGCAACAGATGTTGGAAGGGATGTGGAAAAATTTGACACCAATACATTGTTGGTGGAACTGTGAACTGAACCAACCATTTTGGAGAGCAATTTGGAATTATTCCAAAAGAGTTGTAAAACTGTATATCCCTTGACCATTCAATGATTAGAGAAAAAGGAAAAGAACTTACATGTTCTAAAATATTTATCACAGCTCTCTTTGCTGGGGTGAAGACCTGGCAATTGCAGGGATGCCTGTCAATTGGGGAGTGACTAAAGAAATTGTGGTATATGATTGTGATGGAATACTATTGTGTTATAAGAAATAATGAGCTGGTTGATTTTAGAAAAACATGGAAAATAATGAAGAGTGAAATGAACAGAACCAAGAGAATGGTGTACACAACTAACAGCAATATTTTAAGAAAAACTTTGAATGGCTAAGTCATTTTGAGTTTATAAGAACTGATAAATAGAAGTGTGAATAGTATGGTTTTGCATATATACATATGTATATATACATACTTGTGTCTAATGGTAGCCTTCTCTAGGGTAGAATGGGGGGGAAAAGAGAAAATAAATAAAGTATACATGAGAGAACAAAATGAAATGTAGAAAAAAAGCACAGAAAAGCAGGGTAGCTTTGAAAATAATGTGTAGTATTTATTACATAGTTTTTTTAAAAAAGTAAACTGTGAAATGTAGCTTCATGGATTTAAATCTAATCCTCTTTTTATGTCATGATGTGTACATGGAAATGGTTTTTTTTTTTTGTCTTTTTGTCTTTAAGTTCAAAATGAATTAAAAACCAAACAAACTTAGTACCTCCTCAAGTACCTGACACTGAATTCTACATGAAGTAAGCATTGAATAAATAGGATGATTGATTGAGAGGTGGAAGGGACCTGAGAGATCACTGAGTCCAACCCCTTCACTTTACAATGAAGAAACTGAGTTCCAGAGTTATTTAGTGGCTTGTCCAGTGACACAGGCAGTGTCATAGAGAAGATTCAAGCCCAGGTCTTGCTGTCTCCAGACACACAGCATGCACTCTGTACACCCCATTTAAGCCCCTTATATGTAGCTCAGTGACCTGGAATCAGGAAATTCTAACTTCATATCTGACCTTAGACACTAAGAAGCTGTGTAAACCCTGGGCAAATCACCAGGTCATCTCGACTTTTGTCCTGCCACAGGACCTTCAATGACTCTGGAAGAGAGAGTGAGGCTGAAGACTTTGTGCAACTCTGCCTCACTTAAACCCAATTCACTCACAAGTCAAGACACCACCTGCGATGTCAGTGTATCCTTTGAAAACAAAGGACCAACAACAATATAGCCTCATAACATGGTGTATTAATCTATGTAGCCACATAAACACCAGCTGTTATTGTGATGACATTGTTTCTGTTTGTTGTTATTCCCCGAATGCTTTTAGCTTCAGGAAGGTAGGACCTCTATCTTATTTAAAATTTATGTCCTCTAAGGATGGGTGCCACTGTGTAGAATCATTGTGTCGAACCTTCTCATTTTTCTTTTTTCTTTCTTTTTTGAGGGGGAAAGGCAAGGCAACTGGGGTTAAGGGACTTGCCCAAAGTCACACAGCTAGTAAGTATTGAGTGGCTGAGGTCAAATTTGAACTGAGGTTCTCCTGCCCTGAATTAAAATCCTCCCTCAGACATTTAGGATCTGTAGGCCAGTCACTAAATCCCTGTTTGCCTCAGTTTCCTCATCTGTAAAATGGGTATAACAGCAGCACTTCTCCCAGGTTGTTGTGAGGACTAAATGAGTGTAACACCTGTAAAACGGTCTGCAAAATTTAAAGGGCAACCTCAGTGGCAGCTATTATTATAACAATTAAGATTCGCCTCGGTTTTTGTATCTCTGGCATCTAGCACAGGCAGGGCCTGGCATACTGTCTGCAGCTTGATTGAGAGAGCTCTGCATACTGCAGAGATTTAAGATTCCCTGGTTGCTCTCTCTGTGAGCTGTGGGTCTCACTGCCTCCCTCTGCACACAGCAGGGGCTTAATAGATGCCCTGGCATCAGTTGCTGTATCTGTACGCTGGGGTCTCCCCCTGGGCACCTCCCTCCATCCCTCCCCACACACAGCGTGCTCTGGCTGCACACAGCAGGCGCCTAATAAGTGTGGCTGTCCTTCAGGACCGTGACTGGGCTGGGCCTCAGGGCAGGCCCCAAATCCTCCTCTGGGAGCCTTGGGGCCAGAATCAGGAGGGATAGAGGCCTAGCTCGGGATGGGCCTGGAAAGAGGAGCAGCTGCAAGATGGACCACACTCCCCTTGGTCAATTCATTTGAAGAGAATTCAACAAACATTTATCAAATCATTTATCAAATGCCTACTATGTGCCAGTCACTGTGTTAGATCACTGGATAATCCATCAATCAACTAATATTTATGGTTGTTGTCCAGTCGCTTTTCAGTCTTTCCTGGCTCTGTGACCCCATTTTGGGTTTTCTTGGCAGAGATAATGGAGTAATTAGCCATTTCCTTCTCTAGCTCATTTTACAGTTGAAGAAACTAAGAGAAACACGGTGTAATGACTTGCCCAGGGTCACACAGCTAGTAGCTTTCTGAGATTGGATTTAAACTCAGGTCTTCTTGACTCCAGGTCTGGCACTATCTGCTTCACTACCCAGCTGTCAAACATTTCTTAAGTGCCTACCATGTACCAGTCATTGTTTTTGGTACTGGATAACCAGTCAGCCAACCAATTAAGAAACATTTCTTAAGTATCTACTGTATGTCAAGTTTTAACTGTACTATGCTTATGAATACAAAGTCAAACACAAAATAGTTCCTGATCTCAAAGAACTTACATCCATGGATCACGGATCCAGAGCTGGAAGGGACCTCTGAGGACACCTAGTCAAACTCCTTCATTTTAAGATGAGGAAACTGAGGCCCAGGGAGAAGTTACTTGTTCAAAGTCATTTTGGTAGGAAGGAAGCAGCAGAGTCTGGATTTGAACTCAGGGTCTGTGACCTCTAGTTTCATCTGCTTTCACTTGCAACTCATCACCTCTCCCAACATTCTAACAAAATCATTTGATATCTACGTTCATGCTGAATGGGCACAAAATGAATATGAGATAGTTTGGGTATGAGGAGTACTAGGAACCTGAGGAATCAGGACAGGCTTCAGGGAGAAGGTGGCAGAGCTTACATCCTACTGGGTGGTTATAATACCCACACAAGCAAGTAAAGGTGAACACACACAAAGGAATGCAATGAATTTTCTTTTTAAATTTTCAATGTCTTTTTTGAGATAGTTTTACTTTCTTTTCATCTTCTGTTTTTCCATCGTCTTCATTTTCAGAAATATCCCACCCCCTTCCTGCCCAGTGAGTTCCCCCCACACACACATTGCAGCGAAGAAAGAAGAAAAAAGAAAGTAGGGAGAAGTGATTTAACAAAACTAACCAACAGGTCAACTGAGTCTCACAGTTTTTGAAATGTTCTTCACTGGTAACACTAAAGCTAGAGAGTGGAGGAAGGCACACTTTCTCATTTCTCTTTAAGGACGAGCTAGGTAACAAATACACAGCACTCTCATTCCTTCTTTTTTTTTTGGTGCTTCCATTTGTAAGTTTATAGTAATTGTGCACATTATTTTCCTGGTTCTGCTCACTTCACTTTTCATCAGTTCATTCAAGTCTTTCCATGATTCTCTGCATTTATTATCCCCATTGTCTCTTTCGATGTAGCAAAACTTCATTACATTCACCTACCAAAATTTGTTTAATCATAGTTGAATGGTATCTACTTTTTCCCACTTCTGTGCTGCCAGGAGAAATGCTTTTCTCATTAAGCTTCTTAGAATATATACTGGGTCTGGGATCACTGTCTTACTTACATGAACAGGGGTAAAAACTCACCATTTAACAAAAACTCCTAGGAAAACTGGAAAGCAGTCTAGCAGAAAGTAAGTTTAGCCTAGCACCTCCCATGATATAGCATGCTAAACTCCAAATGAATGCATGGTAGTTATAAAAAAAATTACATCATAAACAAATGTGAAGCACATAGAAAAAATGACTTTTAAGATATGTGGATAGGGAAAGAGTATGTGACCACACAAGTGATAGAGAGGATCACATAAGATAAAATATACAATTCTGATTATATAAAATTAATTTTTTATGCAAACAAATAAAATAAAAAAATTAGAAACAAGCAACTGAACAAAAAAAAATTTTTCCAACAAATGTCTCTGAAAAAGGTCTTGTTTCCAAGACATATAAAGAACTGATTCAAATTTATAAGGCTAAGAGTCATTCCCCAAGAGATAAATGGTCAAAGGATATGAACAAGGGGCAGTGAGGTGGCACAGTGAATACAGCACAGGCCCTGGAATCAGGAGGACCTGAGTTCAAATTCTACCTCAGACACTTGACATATTTACTGGTTATGTAACTTCGGGCAAGCCACTTAACCCCAATTGCCCTGCCTTCTTCCCTTCAAAAAGAAAAAAAAGGATATGAACAAGCAGTTTTCAAAGGAAGACATCTAAGCTAACAACAATTATGCAAAAAACATGCTCTAACTCACTAATAATTATAAAGATACCAATTAAAGCAATCCTGAGGTTACAACTCACACCTAGTCAGCAGGAAGAATGACAAAAAAGAGACCAAAATCTTGGAGGGTCTATGGGAAAACAGATATATTAGTGCATTGCTGGTGCTGTAAATTGGTCCAACCATTCTGGAAAGCAATTTGGAACTGTATCCAGAAAGTAATCAAAATCTTTGGACCCAACTATACCACTGCTAGATGTATACTCTAAAGAAATCAAAGCAATAAGTAACTAAATCCCTTGTCCAGTATCACACAACCTATTAATATATGCCCAGGTCTTCTGTCCAAGGCCATCTCCCTACCCACCACTGTATTATGGTGCCTTCCTGCAGTAATAAGGGTGTTATTAACTGAAGAGATTTTAGGTAAACAGGAAACAGAAGGAATAACACAATTAGACTTTAAGTATAGTTCTCCTCCTGTCCACTGAGGTATAATAATGCCCAAATGCTAGGATGAATTTTTCTCTTGTTAGTGACCGTGGATAGTAGGAATCTTCACAAATAGGCACATGTATAGGAAGATGAGAAAACCAATACACTGTTCATAGAGTTTCAATATAGTTAAATCATTCTGAAAAACAATTTAGATTATGTGAAAAAAGTTGCTAAACTGTTCCCTTACACTTTGATGCAGAGATCCCTTTACTAGGTGTATAGTCCAAGAGGGTAAAAAACCTATACATACCCCGACTGCATAATAAAATAGTGACCATGAGAGATTCAGAGAAATATAGGAAGATGTATATGAACTAATAAGGAACAAAGAAAGCAGAACCTAGGTTAGCAATACACACAGAAACCATAGCAAAAGACATCAGGACTTAGAATCAATACAATTACCAAGGTGGGTTCCAAAGTTCCAGGGATGAAATATATTTTCTACTAGGGACAATGGGAGATGTTGAATATTCTGTCAAACAGCAGTGTTGTGGAGGTTTATATTGTATTTCTGCTCCATATCATAAGACCTTGGTCAAGTCATTTCTTCTAGGCCTTTTAGTTTCCTTGTCTGTAAATAAGGGGATTGAACTGCATGATTTCTTGAGTCTCTTCCAATTTTAAGATCTAGGAATCCCATCTGAACCATGCAGGGTCTGGGAACTTTCAAGGAATATATCATGATGGATTCAGTGATGAAATATACTTTTTAGTACAATAGATTCATGAAAGGACATGAGAAATCATTGGGTTAAATGACGAGGAAGATGAAGCTCAGAGAAGAGAATGGTCATCAAAGTCCATCACAGCTATTTAATCCTTTATAGCAACAGTGCTGTAAGGGTGACAGTATTAGTGTTTTCCCCCCCAATTTAGAGATTAGGAAAATGTGACTGAAATGACTGCACAAGTATTGTTAGGGGTATCTGAGTGATGTAGTGCTTAGAGCCCTAAGCCTGGAGTCAGGAAGACTCATCTTCTGCGGTTCAAATCCAGTCTCAGATACTTCCTAGCTGTGTGACCCCGGGCAAGTCACTTTTCATCTTGTTTGCCTCAGTTGCCTCATCTATCAAATCAGCTGGAGAAGGACATGGCAAATCACTCTGATATGTCAGTCAAGAAAACCCCAAATGGAATCATGAAGAGTCAGCTACAACTTCCTAATCCTAGGTCTAGCACCCAATCCCCTGGGTCACCATGCTTCCATAACATCGGAGCTCTTTACTTTTCCATCCAAATAGAAAATCAAGCCCTCTCTACCTTCCCAGCTCTTACATTCCTCTCCCTAAGCTCTGTTATCAGCTGAGTTTCACAGGATCTACTTTTAGAAGGGACAAGAGGATATCACTTCTGGTTTCCTCAAAAGTTCAGACTCTGAGTTACAGCAGCTCTTTCACAGCCGAATATTTACAGCAGATGCTAAGAGAGCAAAGACCCATTTCTCCCATATAGAGGGATCCCAAAACATTCACTACTGTCAGTTTCCATTTCTGTACTTAGGCAAAATGATCAAAATGATGGCTATTACCTCCACCCTGTGGCCTGACTCGGGAAGTGCATCCAACCAAAGAGAACGTAAGTACATATGTATCCCAAAACTTACCCTGTAAGGATTTCTTTGAAGATAGAATTAAGTCAAGATCAACTATGAAAGACTAAGTCTTAGCCACTCTGATCAAGACAATTATCCTAAACAATTCTAAAGGACCCATAATGAGAAATGGTATCCACCTCCAGAGACAAAACTGATGAACCCAGAATGCAGGCTTGAATGGAATGTAAGTGAAAACTTCTCAGGTAACATTCCAGAAATCTGAACAGTGTTGTAATAAAATACCAAAGACTTAGTAAACTCGGCTGGGAGCCTGGGACCCTTGCCCTACTTCCCTGGTCATAAGTTGAAGTTTTTGCTAAGCTTAGCTAGTGTGTGGGAGGGCAAAGCATAGACCCTGCAAATTTAACCACAGGCGAATGTCCCAGACTTGTTTCCACTGACCACCATCTGACCTGTACAAATATAAAATTGGAAATCCTGTTGCGGAACTCCAGGAGGTCACCATGTCCTAAAATCCCCATGATTCATAAAATACTGTCTGCTTTCATATCTATATTGATATTGGTAGGACATTTATCTTCTGCTTTCATATCTAAGTTGATACTCATGACATATTTTGTCTGCTTTCATGTCCGCTAGACATGTACCTTCTGATTTTTGATATTACTGACATTTCACCTGCAGCACCAGCAGAGTTTTTTGGTTAAGATTGTGTGCCTCAGCTCCTAATTAATGGGAACAGGTGGATGGCTAGGTGGTGCAGTGAATAGAGCACCAGCCCTGGAGTCAGGAGGACCTGAGTTCAAATCTACCCTCAGACACTTAACACAAAAACTAGCCATGTGACCTTGAGCAAGTCACTTAACCCCCAATCACCCTCCAAAAAGCAAACAAACAAACAAAAAGAAATTAATGGGAACAGGACAGAATAAGGGAGGCGGGAGAAAGGGTGGTCTTTTAGGTATATAACCAACTTTTGCATTTTGTATTTTGCTTTTCCTACTAAATTGTCTCTAGTAGCGGGACCACCCTTCTTGCAAGAAGAAATAATTAAATAAATCCTTCTGTCTCTACTTGGAGATATCTCTGCTTATTTTTATTTGGGCAAGGGTCATCTTGTCCCACACAGGCTGAAGAATATTGCTTTTCACTTTCTTGATTTTTCTTGCCTTTTTTTTTTTGCAACATGGCTAATATGTAAATATCTTTTGCATGATTTCACATGTATAATTGATATCATATTGCTTGCCTTCTCAGTGGGTGGTAGAGGGACTGAAGGGAGAATTTGAAACTCAAAAATTTTTAAAACGATTGTTAAGCACTTTAAAAATGTAATTCAGAAATTTTTAATGAAAAAATTTGAACTAATTTTTAAATGTTAAAATAAATTATATTAAAATTTTTTTTAAAAGAAAGATACACTCACAAAAAAAGGTCTAATTAAATCTTAGGGGTTCCCTTGACATCTAACTGAGGTGGCAGGGATCCCTTACACTTTTTTGTATTTAGACTTTCCATTCCCTTCAAGGGCCACAGTCAGGGATTTGTTTCTACCAGTAGAAAGTAAGCTCCCAGAGAGTGTAATGATAATGTAATTTGAATTTGAAGATCCCTTTGTATTGGCAAAGGTAACAGGTACTTAACACTTAATAAATTAATCAAGCCTCTGTTAGAGAAAGAGAAGGTGTGACCATTTGTTGCTGATGTAACAGGAAGGGGCTGAACAGGGAGGGGCAATACTGTATGTAAGGTAAAGCCCCAGAGAGGCAAAGTCAGATCTTCCTGGAGCAAGTTACATGGAGGCAGAATGAAGAGGAGCTGAGGAGGCTGAAAAGGAAACTTCCCCCTAGCCTCCCCGCCCCCCACAGGCTGGAGAGAATTATTTTGATTTGGAGAACCTGGATGAACTGATTTTGATTCTGGGAGCCAGCTGAAACTTCTGCTGAGTGAGGGCCAGCCGGAGCTGCTAAGGATTTCCAAAGGCCAGTCAGAGGTGAGGGCAGCTGGAGCTGCTGAGGCTGCTGCGGATTTCCAAAGGCCAGCCGCAGCTGCCAAAGACTGAGGAAGCATGACTGTGATGACGGTACTTTGCATGAACCTGTTTGTGGCTTTAAGCCTTGTCTTCCCAGGAACAGAGACTGTGAAGGATTTGAGATGAATTGGACACTGTGAGCTCCAATGTGGAATAGGAACTGCACAGATCCAGGTAGGATCTGGGACCATGGAAGGGGATCCAGGGAATCTGAGAAACCACCCCAAGTCAAAGCTTGAAAGAGTTTATTTGGATACTGTGTACTGACTGAGAAATTGTACATTTACTAGTGCCCTAGGGGTGGAGGGTGTGTGTGTATTTTCTGATGATTGAATAGTGAATGATGAAGGATGATTGAATGATTGAGTTGATTGAATGATTGACTAAATGATTGTACTTAGTGATTGATGACTGAATAAGTGACTGATTGAGTTACCTTAGTGTGCCCCATCAGTGGAGAACTTTGACTATTGTACTTTTCCATCCCTGAGGAGGCAGACCTCTTTAAGAATGATTGAATGATTGAGTTACTAAAAGATTGTTCTTTGTTGAAAACTTTGTGACTACTGTGTTGGAAACTATGTGGCCATTTTCTGTGATAAATTGTTGTGAATGCTATGTTTTGACTTTCTGTGATAAGTTATAACGTTGTGAATGCTGTACTTTGATTTACTGTGAATGTTTTGCTTTGATTGTTGTGGAATAAGTAGAGTGTTAACTATACTGTGTAATTAGAACCTTAAAAACTGTTCACAGCAGCATTTTTCTCAAAAGCTGCTCGTGCTTGGCTTTACTGAAGACTATGTCACTTTTATTTTTTGTATTCCTAGATCTTAGCACAGTACCTGGCACATAGTAAGTAATTAATAAGTGCTTGTTGCACTCAACTGAATTGGCCTCTGTTCTTAACATTATCTTATTTCACCCCGAAGTGTCAATGTGACATAGGAGACAGAGAGTGGAGGAGAACTGGGTTCAAGTGCTGCCAGTATTTTGCACAGTGCCTGGCACATAGGAAACACCTTCAATTGAGAAGGTAAGGGACTTACCCAGGATCACAGAGCTAGTCTATCAGAGGCAAAATTTGAACCCCCAGATCTTCCTGGTTTTGAGACAAGAAAACCCTCTATCTACTCTGGCTCTATCTCAGTGACCCTGTCTTTGTCTGTCCTGCTCTCTCTCTCTCTCTCTCTCTCTCTCTCTCTCTCTCTCTCTCTTAATAGAGATAGAAGATAGAGCAAGTGATCTCAATAGATCTTCCCTGTGCCCTGATGCTTCATGGCCTCCCCAGAAGCATCAGAGGGTATATTTCATACTGTTTATCCCAATAGCTATATTTACTCCACTACTTATATACATGCACGTAAATGAATGTATATAGATATACACGTATCCACATATGTACATGTATGGATATATACACATGCCAGAATACACATATACATATATCTCAGGAGTTTGTGTGCGTGGGTATATATTCATACTATGGAGGGGCCCCCTGAACATGTTTTCTTGAGGAAGCTGGCTCCTGAGCTAACATAATTTGGGACTTTCAACTGTAAATAAACTCTCAGGATTCCCTTGACAGTCGTAGTAGCTAAAAAGACAGGCACCAATGAGTCTGCAACCAGACTCTGCAACTTGGACCCTTGCAGATAAGCAGACTGTCCTATATGCACAGTCCAGCAGTTCTCAAGGGAACTTAATGCTGCCCCTGACATCTGGCTCACTCATACTCCCCCTCCCTTTCTCTACTCTTTCCCCTGCCCTCTCTTATGACTTCCCCTATTTGGTATAATCCATAAATACTCAAGGCTCTGCCTATATTAGGAGGCTCTTTGTGCTTGATATAAGGAGTTCTGACATACATTCTTTTTTGCTCTTAGAATAAAATAAGTCAACACTCATGTCTTGTGGGTGTATGTGTGCACCCATAAAATCACACATATGTATGCATATATGTATATATACACACACCCAACTCATTTACTATATACAAATATATAAATATGTGTGTGTGTGTGTGTATACACACTCATACATATATGGATACTCAGAGAATCCAGGGCAGGAGGTGAGAGGCTCTTCTGTCCCTGTACTGAGTTGCTTTTCTTTGTTTTCCTTATAATTTCAGCATAAAGAGCAAAATCTATTTTAAAGTAGATGCAATATAATAATGTTGACAATAATGTTGTTGATAATAGTCAACAATACACATACAGTACTTATGTGTGTGTTTATGAATGTTGTAATTATTCAGTCATTCAGTCCTATCTGAGCCTGCAGCACCTATCTGAACCTGACACAACACCTGAGCTGGCTTTCCATAGGTAGAAACGAGGAGGTCACGGGAAACGTCCAAGGAACTGACAGGTACGTGTTTGCCCCTAGGCGGCTCAGTGAATAGATCTCTCTGCCTGGAGGCAGGGAGATCGGAGTACAAATGTAACCTCAGACACTTGCCATCTATGTGACCTTGGGCAAGTCACTTCTCTGTCATCTGCCTCAGTGTCCTCAGCTGTAAAATGATGATAGCTGCTACCTCCCAGGGATGTTGACAGGATCAAATGAGATATTTGTGAAGGGTTTAGCACAAGTAGGCGCTTAATAAGTGTTTAGTATTAACCAGTAGACCCTTAAGGTTTGCTTTTTCGGCCAGGTGAGAGTGGCGCATGATAACTGACGTTTATAACGTTCATTTCGGGGTCACAGGGCACCTTGCACACATCACCCCATCCGAGCCTCCCAACAGCCTCCTCCAGTCGGGGCTGCGGCATCGTTTTGCTCTTCATGCCCATTTTACAGATGAGCAAACTGGCTGAGAGGCACCGCTAGGCTGTGGTCAGGGAGCCCAGAGGTCCGCTCCCGCATCGGACACTGGGGTGGCCAGGTCGCTGCACCTCCTCGGGGCCTCGACTCCCCATTTGTGAAAGGGGGAAAGTGCCCCCAGGCCTCGAGTTCCCGGACCCGGCGGCCCTAAAGCCCATGGGCAGCGCGGAGCCAATGAGAATGAAGCACAGCGGCGCTACCCACGGAGGGGGATGGAAGGCGGGACCGCAGGACTACACCTCCCAGAGCGCAGCGCCGGGCTCCGGGGCCCGGAGAGAGGCTCTTGTCCTTGGGGTGGGCTAGATTAGAGGGACCCGGGGTAACCGGGCCGGGCCTGGCTGGGGGCGGGGCCGGCGCGGGGGTATGACGGAGAGGGGGCGGAGCCTGAGCCCTAGGGAGTGGGGGAGGGAGGGAACAGAGAGAGGGAGAAGCGGGAAGGGGGCAGGATCTGAGTCTCCAGTAAGGGCTGACGGATGAAGGGCTTGAACGAGGGAAAGACCGGAGAGGTAAAAACCGTGAAAGGGGTGGGGGTGGGGCCTGAGCCTTTGCAGATGCTGGGAGGGGCTGATGAAGCGAATTGCAATTGGTGGAAGCTGTGAGGTAAGGGCGGGGCCTATGTACTTGGCGAAGGAGGGGCATTGGGGGCGCGGCTTAGTCCTCCACCACAAGGGAACTACTGGGAGGCGGGGCTTCCTGCTCGAGGGGTGGAGAGAGTGACAGAAGTGAGAGGGAGGAAAGCATAAAGGGGCGGGGTTTACTGGAGGAGGGAGAAAAGGAGAGAAAGAAGACGAGGCGAGGGTTATTATTTCTTAGAAATAGCAAGGGAGGAAACTGAGTGGGTGACTGAGACAGCGGGGCGTAGATTCCGTAGTACAAACCAGGAGGGAGGGAAAGCGAGTGAAAGGAAAGGAGAAAAGGGGCAGAACTTACTCCTGAAAGAACAAGGGGAGAAAGACCGGGAGAGGGCGGGGCCTACTCTCTACCTGTAGCGGAAGTGGAGGAACGGCGCGGGCGCGAGGCAGGGGCGAGGCCTGGGCCGCGGCCGTTGGCGGTTGGCAGTTGGCGGTTGGCTGCGGCGGAGGGGGGCGGGGCCGGGGGATAAGTCACACAGCCAGCGAACACGCAGAGTCTAATATGGCTATGGCCGCGGCTTGTGTCATGCGGCCGTCTGGTGGCGCGGGCCGTGCTGGGCGGCCTTTCCCAGACCGACCCCCGGGCGGGCGGTGGCGGGGGAGCCAGCGGTGGCGGCGGTGACAACGGGCCGGTGACGGCTGGCTGCGGCTTCGGCAAGGACTTCCTCAAGGGCCTGCTCAAGAAGGGCGTCCGCTACAGGGACGACGCCTGCCTCGTGGCCCGCCACCGCTCGGCCGACGTACTGGGTGAGTCGGGGCCTCGGCCGCAATTGGCCCGCGCCATCTTCATCCTCCGCACCGGATCTCCCCCGGGGCACGTTCGTGCCGGGCCCGCAGGGCCACCCCTCCCCAGTCCCATCCTCCGCAAGGTCATCCGGGGACGCGACCCTCGGCGCTGGGACAGCAGCTGGAGCTCGCCGGTCCCCCGCCCCCGAACGCGTCCCCGAGCCGGGGTGGCAAAAGGCCTGGGCCGGGCCTTGGGGCCACAGGTGCCCACAGCCTGCGCCGCTCGCACCTGTGACTTGTCAGGCCGCGGGGAGGCAGGGGCGCCGGGGCGGCTGCTGCGATTGACCATGCGCGCTGGGGCGCGGGGGAGGTTTGGGGATGCGGGGCTCGGGGCCGTGTCCTCCTCCGGACGCCTCAGAGACCTGCAGCACTTCCTAGTCAAGTGAAGGACACGGTGACTTTGAATTGGGGTTCAGATGTCACCCTGCCTGCGGCCCCGACCCTGAAGTCGGGTGTGGGATCTCCTTCCGTTTCAGAGGCACTAGAAAAGTTGAGAGTTTGAGGGAGGTTTTGGTAACTTTCCCTTTATGCATTTTAAAATTCTCCTTGAACCAGAAACTGGAGCAGCTGCTGTCATCTGATTTGTGAATGTCGGGGTACAGAGTGTGAAAACCTGCCTGGTTTTCGTTAGGGTGTCCCTGCCGACTTTTAGTGGAGAAAGACCTTCAGAGGATGAGGTGGCACATGAGGAGCCCAGAAATCCGATCCAGAGTCGGTTTGGTTCCTATTCTGTAGCATTTCCATGGGGCTGTCAGAAGTTCCTTTTTCTATTGCACTTGTAAGTGCCGTCTGCCTTCCCCATCCAGCTTCTGAGCTCTCTGCCTTGTCCAGTTGTAGTCGTCAGGGTGAAAGGATATAGAGGGGGAGACATTCATATTTGTCTTCCGAGTGACTGTAATCCGAGTGACTGTACTTTGCACAAGCTCTGGAGTAAGCTTCTAGTCCGAGTTTTCAGAAAAGTTCTGTGGGGACAAGCCCTCTGTTTAAAACTGCAGGGAATGAGACCCGGTTCCTTCTATACATCGGCTCCTGTCTATGATCTAATTCAGCCCTCCCAGCAGCTGAGGGAGACAGATGCTACAGACTTTATCCCCATTTTACAGATGGGGGAACTGAGGCTGGGAGCAGTCAAGTGGCTTGCCCGTGGTTATACAGCTCCACTTTCAAGTTTGGGAAGTCTCCTACACGAATTATCTCATTTCAGCTTCACACTGACCGTGTGAATTAGAACCTGTAAGTGTGATTATCCCCACAGTATAGATGAGGAACCTCAGGGAGCTAAAGCGTATGCCCCTCTTCACAACTGGAAGTTCTAGAGATGTGAGCTTGAGAGCTGGGGCTCTTCTAGTCATAGTTCTTCCCACTGCATAGGAGAACAAACAAGCAAGGTAAAGGGATAGGGGCTCTACTTCAGTCAGGAAAGAGGGAAGGAAGTGAGCATTGTTAAGTACCTACCACATGCTAGGGATGTCCCAGATGCTTTACAGACATCTCCCTTGATCCTCAGAACAGTCCTGGAGGTAGGTGATTATTATGATCCCTTTTTTACTGTTGAAGAAACTGAGTCATCTAGAGGGTGAGTGACTTGCCCAGGGCAGTACAGCCAATAAGTGGGGCTAGACTTGACCTCCTGAGTCCAGGCCCAGTGCTGTAACCCCTTCCCCACCCAGCTCCATTTGGTAAGCAGCACTTAGTGAGTGCCAGGTGCCATGGACTCAGGTGTAAATAGGTCCATAGGAGATCTGTGCAGAATACCTGGAAGGAAATCTGGGAGGGGAGGATTTCCTGGGGATGGATGCTAAGCTCTATTCTCAGATCAGAACTCTAATGCATGTACTGTTTTGCCTAACAAGCATGGGATTGTAGAACAGTGCCAGGTGAGATCAGGGATTCTGACAGACCAGGGAGACTGAGGGAGTTCTTAGGTCTGTGGTGCCATTTGAATTGGACTTCACTTTGTGGAGAGGAATTCACCTGAGTAAGAAGGAGAGTGAGGCTGCTGAGGTATAGGGAACAGAGTGGACAGAGACAAGGAGATAGAAAGGTAGGAGGAAAGGACAGAAATTCAAGGGGCAGCCAGTTTGCCTGAAGAACTGAATTAGCCATTGTCTTGGATGACAAATCTCAGCCCAAAGCCAGTTTTCTAGGGAGGAGTCATGTTCTGCTGTCTGCATCCCAGCCTCTTGGGAGACTGGACTGATGCTGGAGGCTATAGAAGAGGTGAAGGTGAGCAGTGAGTGTTGGTCCCTTCTCCTCTGGGCCGGGACTGGAGCTGCAAGTCAAAGGCTCTTTTGCACCCTGAGACCCCTCAACCCTCCATTTCCAGAAAACAGGTGTTCTTGAGGATGAAAGTGTTTGTTGCTTGCATGGTAACCAAGAACTAATTCACTGTGGACATCCTGGACTTCTGGACTCTTTGGAGCAAAAGCAGTTGGTAGTGAAAGTGTTTCTTTTCTTTTGTGAGAAAGAGATAACTGTTTTGTTTCTTCTATTCCCAAAGTGATTTGGCCTGTTAGTCATGCAGTGACTAGAGTGTGCCAGAGAACTTGGTGTTTGACATTCTACTGCTGGGAGTCCTCCCTGAATTTCTTTTGGGAAAAGCCAGGCACTGTGGTTCAGAGGTGGGTGTGGTGAGACAGCAGAACCACTCCCTGCTCCTGGAAAATTGGCATAGGCCACACTTAGTCTTTGTCCTACTTCCTACCTATAACTAACCCTGGCTTATCTTATACTCCATTTGAGGGTTTTTTAAGGACATCACAATAGGAGAATTATTTACCTGTTTTTTGGTGTTGACCCAATGTATAATCATTTGGCTTGCCCATAACCTACACAGCCACACTACAGGGTAAATTTCACTTCTTTAATTCTGCCAAGTTAAAAAAAAAATTATAAACATATGAATTAAAATCTTTTTTGGTCTGGTGCCTGCCTTGTGCCTTCTCTCTCTCTCTCTCTCTCTCTCTCTCTCTCTCTCTCTCTCTTTCTCTCTTTCTCTCTTTCTTTCTCTCTCTCTTTTTTTTTTACTAGAGTCTGCTCCCTACTATATCAGTCATAACTAAAATGCAACAGAAATCCCTCAGCACACAGCATCAGAACACTAAAATACAAGTTTTCTCTTCCAAAAGGCCAACACACTATACTCTGTAATATCTTACTTTAAACTAATACCTTTGGAGGTAATTTTTATGAAACTCTAAATTGTATCACAAACTTGGCTGAAAGGCTACAAAAGATCAACCTAAAAAATGTACATGGCTGTTATGTCAGCTTTTGTGCATAGTTTGCTTAGTGACAGGTCACTTTTCACCCTCTCATTTAAATTGGCATTGTGCTAGGTTTCAGAGCAGTTGTGGCTTGGGATGGTGAATGACCTAAAGTCTGAATAAAGTCTGGTAAGGGAACAAGCACGAATTAGTCAGTGTGATCAATGTATAAATATAGTCAAACTGAATGGAATGGATGGGGATGTATAGGAGGCAAGGAGGGGGAGCTAGGTTTGTGGCCAGAGCGCCTGATTTATCACTGGTGTGTCTTACCCTCTCTGACTTACTGAACTTCAATTTCCTCATTTATGACATACGAAAAAATTATGAAATTAAACTACCTGACTTTTAACTTACTTTCCAACCTATCTACCATAATACCATAATGGGACAATGAGAATGAGGAGGAGAAGCAGCCGCAGATGCCAACAGCACCAGCGCCAGCATCTGTCACCCCTGGAACAATCAGAAGCACCACCAGTGTTCCAGGGGGAGTTGTGACCCTTCCAAAGGTGCCCCCAGACTTTAGGACTGTGTTGAGAAGGCGCCTCCAGACCAACAGGTTTCAGGTGAGTGTCACTGAGAACAAGGGTTGGGAGGGGCCTTAAACCTAAGTTGTTGTGTCTGCCCTTCTTTTCCAAGAGGACTGTGGCATCAGGGAAATGATGACTTTGATTGAGTGATGAAGGGCTGTGCAGGGTCACCAGCTTCACTTTCTCCTTCAGAGTCATCTGGATCCAGTGACCTGATACTCATCAGGATGACAGGAGATGACACAGGATGGATGCAATGGAAGACCCTGGCCCTTTTAGGTGAAGGCCTTTTTGTACTCACTTAGAGTGAGGTAACACCCATATAGTGACTAGGCCTTTTAAAGAAGTGAATCAAAGTATGATCCCTTTAATTTGAAAAAAGAAAAAAAAATCAAGTTGGGAGGGAAAGACTCTCTGACATGCTGTTCCAAAGAGAAACAGTTAACCATTGGCATTCACTGTAAGCCAGGAGGTCCAAAACTATAGGCATTAAGCATAGTTTGGGCAGGCACCTATTGTGGTCCAGTCTCTGAGCTTCAGAGTGAAAAGGGTTGAAAGCTTTGGAAAGGAAGGAAGGAAGGCAAGAAAGAAAGAATCTACCCAGTAAACCCCAAGTTAGGTGGCAGCTTTAACTTTGGAGCAGAGAAGGAGGGGAGAGGAGAAGCTTAGTTACCCAACTAGCTGGGTCTCTATTCAGGCAGCTTAGAAGATGGGACATTAGAAGAGAGCCTTGATCTGTAGGCCGAGAACCTGGGTTCAGATCCTACCCCTGATGCTTATTAACTGACTGATCCTGGGCAAATCACTCAATCCTTCCAGGCATCATTTTACTGATCTGTAAAATGAAGGGGCTGAAATCAGTGGCCTCTAAGATAGACGGATACAGGGGGGATGAGGGTAAGGGGGAAGAGAAAAGAGAGAGGAAGGGAAAGAACAGGAGGGAGAGAGAGACAGTGAGAGAGAGTGAGGGAAGGAAGGAGAGAGAGACAGAGAGGGAAGGTGGAGAGAGAAGGAGAAAAAGAGAAAGAGAAGAGGAGAGGGAGCCAGCAAGGCTGCATTTATTAACTGTTTGCTGTGTGCCAGGCTCTGTGCTAAGTGTTACGGATAAAAATATAAGCAAACAAGGTAGTCACTACCCTCACAAAGCTTTCCTTCTAACAGGGGGAAGAAAGCACAAAATGAGGAGCTGGAAAGGGGGGAAGGGAAGGCTGCTCCTGGTGGGGGTCTTTGATTGAACTCTAAATCCAGAATTGATGATCCTAAGACCTATTTCTATGTTGCTTTAAGGTTTTCAAAGCACTTTCCTTGTGCTAGTGATCCTTGTGCCCATATTACAGATTAGGAAACTGAGATACAGAGAAGCAAAATGTGGTCATAAACTAGCTTGTAGGAAGGGCGGCGTTTGAACACAGCCCTCTTCTGATCCTAAGTCCAGCATACTTTTCCTCTCCCCTATGCTGCCTAAGTTTCCTCACCAGTCCCACAGGAGAACCTTAGAATTAGAAGAGACCTCAGCTGCCATCAGGTTCCACCTGTGTCTCATTCTAACCCACCCAAAACATGATCCTCCAGCCTTGGCTGGAAGCTCTCCTGAGGGGAAACCCCCCTCCCCCCTGCCTCTTAAGGTAGCCCATTCCATGTTTGGGTAACACATGAAGTAAGGAAGTTCTCCCTGACCCCAGACTACAATTACCTCCTTGCAGCTTGGGGCCAGTTCTGCTGGGTCTCCTTTCTGGGGCCAAGCAGGAAAAAAAAATGTCAAATTCCTCTTCCACAGGATAGTCCTTGATGTACTTGCATCAAGAAATGAATGGATCAATAAGCCATTTATTAAGGGCTGACTCCAGGCCAAGCACTGGGCATTAAGAGATAAGACAGTTATCCTGTTCTCCCTCAATTTTCTCTTCTCCTGCTTAAACACCACCCCCCACCCCCTACTTCCCTCAGTCCAGCCTCAAAGGGCACAAAGTCAAGGTATTTCCCCATTTCGGGTAGCCCTCAAACTCCTTCACTCACTGCCCCCTCTGCCTACCATACAT
>CM053587.1:329231053-329252800 GCA_028646515.1 Pseudochirops corinnae
CTGGGTTATCCTGATTGTGTTTCCACAGTATTCAAATTGTTTCTTCTTGGCAGCTTGTAATATTTTCTCCTTGATCTGGGAATTCTGGAATCTGGCTATAACATTCCTAGGAGTTTTCTTTTTGGGATCTTTTTCAAGAGGTGATTGGTGAATTCTTTCAATTTCTATTTTGCCCTCTGGTTCTAAAATATCAGAGCAACTTTCCTTGAGAATTTCTTGAAGGATGATTTCCAGCTTCTTTTTTTGATCATGGCTTTCAGTTAGTCCAATAATTTTTAAATTGTCTCTCCTGGATCTATTTTCCAGGTCAGTGGCTTTTTTCAATAAGATATTTCACACTGCCTTCTATTTTTTCATTTGTTTGGATCTATTTAATAGTATCTTGATTTCTCATAGTCATTCACTTCCATTTGCTCCAATCTAATTCTGCAGGAATTATTATCTTCAGTGAGCTTTTGAGATTCTTTTTCCATCTGACAAATTCAGCTTTTTAAGGCATTCTTCTCCTCATTGGCTTTTTGGGCTTCTTTTGCCATTTGAGTTAATCTACTTTTTAAGGTGTTATTTTCCTCAGTCAGGTTGCTGACTCTCTTTTCATGATTTTCTTGCATCATTCTCATTTCTCTTCCCAATTTTTCCTCTACTTTTCTTATTTGGTTTTCAAAATCCTTTTTAAGCTCTTCTATGGCCTATAACCAGTTCATATTTTTCTTGGAAGCTTTTGGTGCACGAATTCTGACTTTGTTGTCTTCCTCTCATTCCATGCTTTGATCCTTTTTGTCCCCAAAAAAGGAATCTAAAGTTAGATTGCTGTGCTTGCTTTGCTTCCTTTGCCTGCTGATGTTGCCAGTGAATTAATTTGACTTTTGAGCTCTTTGCCACAAGCCTCTGAATGATCCCTTGGCCTCCTGCAATCTGCAGGCCGTGAGCTCTGAAGCAGCCATGTGGAAGTGGCTGCAGGACCGCCACTACCACTGCTTCTAGCTCTGGGGGCAGAGGGCTGGACCTGCTCCTCCATCCACCCCAAATTCAGCCAAGTTCCACTGACCTTTCACTTTGTCTTTGGCATTTCTGGGCTGATAATTCTGAAAACTGCCATAGCTGCTGGTGATCCACTGTCCCAAATGCTCCAGCAGCCCCTTAGTTTTGATACAAAGTTCCGTTTTAATGAGGAGGAATCTTGGGCTTTTAAAGACTATGTCAGGGAAGCAAAAACTCTGGTAGGTTCTCCCAAACTAGAAAGGCTTTGAGTATAGCCTAGACACAGACTGACTGTGCTTTCTAAGGATCAGCCTATTTAGGAAGGGGGAATCTCATCACAGTAATCTACTTAGTGATTCATTCTTTGACCAAGGCAACTCATAAAAATGGAAAATACAAAATGGCACTCAATCTTTCCACATTAAGAGTAACAGTGGCTGAAAATGGAACTAAGAATCACAGTTTTTACCCTGTCCATAAACATCAATTCATACACTGGCACTCTATGAGATTCTTGTTCAATGAATGAATGGATAACTTTGCACCCATCTTGATTTTCTTGCTATAAATGAAATGAGAAGACAAAAAAGTTGCAGATAAATAGAAAGAAAGTTCACAAATTTTCCATGGAAAGGAAAATAATGGAACTGGTGGAATTGGCTTTATCACGCATCTAAAAGGCAACAAGAAATATCATTTCCCAAGACTTTTAGTTATCTCACATTTCCAAAAAGACCACCACGAAAACAATGGTAGCTTTCATTCCCATTTCTGTTACACAAGATAATAAGACAGAGAAAGTCTACTCAACAATCAATAATAAACACTTAAGAGACTAGACATGGAGCTAGATTCTAAGGATACAAAGACAAAAGGGATAACAGTCCCTTTCCTCAAGAAGCTTGCATTCTAACATTAGAGACAACGAATACAAAACAGAAACAAGGTAACCTTGGAGGAAAGGCACTAGCACTTGGAAGGACCAGGAAAGGATTCATGAAGGAGGTGCTACTTTAACTGAGTCTTGAAAGAAACCAAGGACTCCAAGAAGTGAAGGTGAAGAGGGGAAACATTTCAGGCATGGCCAACAACCAAGCTAAAGTGACTCAGTGAGACCAATCCTCCCATTAAATCAAAATATATTTTGCTACCTGATGATTTCAATGAATACATGTAGGAGAGATTGACAAAAACATGTTGGTAAATTTGGTTTAAGGGTAAGAAGACAGGCCAAAGGTTTCTGGACTACACAGAAGCTTCCCTCATATTTATCATTAACTCCTTTAGGAAAATAAGTAGTAGAGATAACTGATGGACAGCTGTCATGCTCTGATGATATCCACATATTGTCAAGAGAACCTGAGGAAAGCCACCAACACACTGAAGGCCCTGCCTTCCATGGTAGGCAGTGTATGGATGAGAGTCATATAGGATGTAAAGGCAGGGAAGGATTGTGATTTACATTGTTGGTGGGAGTAATGACATGGAGAAGATCACAAATCCACTAAGATATTGGGAGAACAGACCCACTTTTCCTTTGGTCAGCAAAAGAGCTCTGATGAAAACAGAATGAATAACTTTGAAAAGCATTCAATCTATCAATTATCATTTGCTAAGCTTTCTATAAGGCTAAAGTTAAATTATCTTTCTCAGAATCGTAAATTTGTCTCGTCATCCTACTATCTGCATCAATTATCATCCTGAGTGCTTCTTTTTTTAAAAAAACTTTGAAATTTGACCTACTTGTACACAGATAATTCAAGATCAATTTTTCCAATTATAATCATCTGAGAATGCTGTTTTCCACCATTCTCATGTACAACAAGAACTGCCAGAATTTCTGGAAATTTATCTATCATTAAAACCTAAACAAAGCCTTCCTACCTATTGAATTCTTTGTCATATCAGTAAATTTGTATGAAATCAAACAGTACTTTTTCCCCACGAGATGTTAATGAGAATAGTTTACTGATGTTATAAAATGGCTGACTTGAAATGATCTGAAATAATCCCCAATGCAGAAATATAGATTGATTTTCCTTCCAGGGACAAAGTGTTCAGACAATGGATAAACAGGTGAAATGATACACTAGCATTCTGGAAGTAGCAAAAGCACAAAGGGAAGGCCTCCAAGATTGGGTAGACACTCTCTGAAGATTGGTCAGGAAGCCTAGGAAGAGTGGGCGTCGGAAGGGTAAGTGTCAAGTGTCAATCAGAAACCACTAGATTCACCCAAGTTGTAAACTTACGAAACAATTCGAACTGAGCATGTGGAGAAAAGACTGAAATCTGTAGAAGTGCAGTCAGGATCACAGCAGCAATTAATATCACATTCTTCTGCTAACAGGTCACACACACAAAGTGCAGAAACTAGAGGAAACAGAGTAAGTTAACAAAGAGTCACATATATTGATAGTAACCACCATGGGCATTTTAATCCACCACGTATTTTAGGAGAGAGGTAAGACTTGTGCTTTCTTTGGTATGGGGAATTCCCAGGTGAGAAAACTCCCTCCCCCAACGCAGGTCAGCACCTTCTCTGGGACTGGTCTTTTTGGAGGAAAGAAGGCAGGGCAATTGGGGTTAAGTCCCTTGCCCAAGGTCATACAGCTAGTAAGTGTTACATGTCTGAGGCTGAATTTGAACTCAGGTCCTCCTGATTCCAAGGTCAGTGCTCTATTCACTGCACCACCTAGCTGCCCAGGGATTTATAGTCTTAAAGAGTAAGCTAGAGGCCTGAGAAGTTCAGGGACTTGCCTTGGGTCATGCCCTACATGTTTCAGAGACAGAACTTGAACCCGGATCTTTCTGGCTTTGAAGCCAGCTATCTACTATGACAAGCTGACTCTACCATACACTTTACTAAGATAAAATCTGATGACTTCCAAAGTTACATACAAACAATTCTAATGCTGTTTTTAAAGAATAGACTGTTATAAGTTAACCAGCTGAATTGTCATTTTTAAAATCTATTGATTTATTTTGTTTTGATATAAGATACTTTCTCAACACCCAAATAATGGCCTCCTTCAAAGTACATTCTCTGCTTTACATGATTACACACACATAATCTATATCAAAGTGCTTACCATCACAGGGAGGAGGCAGGGAAGAAAGGAAGGGATAGGATTTGGAACTCAACACTTTAAGAAGAAAAGAAAGTATATGCCAGAAAAACCCAACACAACAACAAAGTACATTCCTCACAGTATATTTTTAACAGAAAGGAGGGGGGCATTACTTAATTTTCGATAGTACAGGAGTAACACTAATCATCATATTTGACCAGAGCTGTTATCTCTCAATGTCTGACTTCACTCATAATGCTGTAGACAGTGCTTATGCTAGACCTTATTTGGGGAGTGAAATTTATGCTTTGCCATAAGGATTATTCAACTTTTAAAGAATAATGAGGGATGAGGAAACTGAGGCCCAACATGATGTCAGTTTACCCCTTTGGAACAAAGAGGTAGGGTATCCATATGAATAAAAATATTTCAAATCACCAATCGGAAGAAAAATTAAAGTTAAAACAATTCAGAAGTTCCATGTCACACCCATCAGACTGGCAATGATTACAAAAGAAGAAAATGGCAATTGGCGGAAGAGTTGTCAGGAGGATGGGCAGAATAAAGCACTGTCAGTGCACCCATAAATCAGTCCAATTATTCTGGAAAACAATGTGGGATTATAATCAAAAAAGGCACTAAATTGTACACAACCTCTGACCCAGGAGTATTTCAATTAGATATGTACCTTTAAGAGGTCAAGGACAGAAAGAACCCAAATGCACAAGAATACCACAGTGGCACTTTTTGCTATAGCAAAGGCCTGGATAGAAAATAGGTCCTCATCACCTAGAGAATGTATGAACAAATGAATGGTGGTAAATGAACATTAATGAATTTTATTGTGCCATAAGAAATGATGATAATGAGATTGTGAGAAATACAGACTGAAATAAGTTGAACCAGGAGGACAATTTAGGATAAATCATAATCTGGGGGGAAAATAACATACAAAAAAAGAACCTCAATAAAACAAATTTTAAAATGCACAGGGAAAAAGGTACAGACAAGGACAAAAGTAAAGCAATTTTGTTCCCTTGTTTAAAGTAATATACATGTGTGTATACATATCTACACAGAGGCTTCTTTTTTAAAAAGTTCATGGCACACATAGGACATATACCTGGAGTCCTCGCTTCTGAAGACGCCAAGGCTGGTGATCGATGGAGTTGGGGAATTCTGGGGCCCAATAAAGCTAAAGCCCATTGGAAGTCAAAGTCTGGAAACAATATGGTGAGCACCTGACATCACAGGCACACTCAGAAAAGGGAAACTGATTCAGGATGGAAGCAGACCAGGTCAAAGCTACAGTGCCAATCAATAGTGTGCCCATGAGTGGCCACTGAGCTGTCAGTCTGGGAAAGAGAGGAAGACTCAGTCTCCAAAAAAAAGTACATAACAAAAGTTCAGTTTCTTATGCAATCTTCTCTGCTCTTCGTATCTTTTTTTTTTTGCTTTTTTTTTTTAAGGTCAGTTGGGGTTAAACAAATTGCCCAAGGTCACACGGCTAGTTTTGGGTTCAGTATCTGAGGCCGAATTTGAACTCAGGTCCTCCTGACTCCAGAGCCGTGCTCTATTCACTGCGCCACCTGGCCGCCCCAATGCTTTTTCTATCCTGAAATATCTACCTAATATTTTTATTTTTCCTCAGTTGCATGTAAAAAATAATTTTTAACATTCGTTTTTAAGACTTGGAGTTTCAAATTCTTCCTCCCTTCCCACCTCCTCATTGAGAAGGCAAGCAATTTGATATGGGTTATACATATGTAGTCATGAAAAACATTTCTATATTAGTCATATTGTAAAAGAAAGTACAGATCAAAAAAACCACAAGAAAAATAAAGTTTTTTAAAAATATGCTTCAACCTGTATTCAGACACCATCAGTTCCTTATCTGTTGATGGATATAATTTTTCATTGTAAGTCCTTCAGAGTTGTCTTGCATCAATATATTGCTAAGAATAGCTAAGTCACTCATAGCTGATTATCTGATAATATTGCTGTTACTTTGTACACAGTACATTTCACTTTGCATCAGCTCATGTAGGTCTTTCGTGGTTTTTCTGAGAGCATCTTGTTCGTCATTTTTTTATAGCACAATAATATTCCATCATAATCATATACCACGATAGTATTCCATCATAATTAGATACCACAATTTGTTCAGTCATTCCTCAACTGATGGGTATCCCCTCAATTTCCAATTCTTTGCCACTAGAAAAGAGCTGCTATAAATATTTTTGTATATATAAGTCCTTTTCCTTTTTTGTTTTTCTTTTTATCTCTTTCAGAATACGTTTAGTAGAGTGGTCTAGAGGGCATGTATGGTTTTACAGCCTTTGGGAATAGCTCCAAATTGCTCTACAGAATGGCTGAATCAGTTCATAATTCCATCAACAATGCATTAATGTCTACTTTTTCCATATCCCCTCCAATATTTGTCATTTTCCTTTTCTGTCCTATTAGCCAATCTAAAAGATATGAGGTAGTACCTTAGAATTGTTTTAATTTGCATTTCTCCAATCAGCAATGAATTAGAGTATTTTTTTCAACATAGCTATAGATAGCTTTGATTACTTCATGTGAAAACTGTTCATATCTTTTTATCATTTATCAATTGGGGAACAGCCCTTATTTTTTATAAATTTGATAGTTCTCTATGTGTTTGATAGAGGCCTTTATCAGAAAAACTTGTTTCAAAATTTTTCACAATTACTATTGCTGTTTTTCCCTCCATCCAATTCCCCCACCATTTGTTCTAAGCTCTCTCTCCTTTCACCTGTCTCTCCTCAAAAGTGTTTTGCTTCTGACTAATCCCTTCCTCAATCTGCCCTCCCATCTATCACCCTTTCGCCTTCTCTGGTCCCCTTCCCTCCAAATTTCCTGTAGGGTAAGGCAGATTTCTATGCCCAATTAAATGTGCATATTAATTTCCTCTTTGAGCCAATTCGGTTGAAAGTAAAATTCACTCACTCCTCACCTCCCTCCTCTTCTCCTCCACTGTAAAAGCTTTTCCTTGCCTCTTTTATGAGATAATTTACCTCATTCTACCTCTCCCTTTCCTCTTCTCCCAGTATATTCTTCTCTCACTCCTTAATTTTACTTTTTTTTAGCTATTATCCTTTCATATTCAATTCACCCCTGTGCCCTCTGTCTATATATACTTCTAACTGCCCTAATAATGATAAAGTTCTTAAGTTATAAGCATCATCTTCCCATATAGGAATGTAAACACTATAACCTTAGTTAAGTCCCTTATGATTTCCCTTTCCTATTTACCTTTTTATGCATCTTTTGAGTCTTGTATTTGAAAGTCGAATTTTCTATTCAGTTCTGGTCTTTTCATCAAGAATGCTTGAGAGTCCTATATTTCACTGAATGTCTATTTCTCCCCCTGAAGGATTATACTCAGTTTTGCTGGGTAGGTGACTCTTGGTTTCAATCCTAGGTCCTTTGCCCTCTGGAATATCAGATTCCAAGCCCTCTAGTCCTTTAATGTAGAAGCTGCTAAATCTTATGTTATCCTGACTGTAGCTCCACAATACTTTTATTATCTTTTTTTTTTTTATAATAATTGAATAGTTTCTTTCTGGCTGCTTGCAATATTTTCTCTTTTGCCTGGGAACTCTGGAATTTGGCTATAATATTCCTGAGAGTTTTCTCTTTGGGATCTCTTTTAGGAAGTGACTGGTGGATTCTTTCCATTTCTATTTTACCCTCTGGTTCTAAACTATCAGGGGAATTTTCCTTGATAAGTTTTTGAAAGATGATGTCTAGGCCCTTTGTTTTTAATCATGACTTTCAGGTAATTCAATGACTTTTAAACTATCTCTCCAAATCTATTTTCCAGGTCAGCTGTGTTTCCAATGAGATATTTCACAGTGTCTTGTTTTGTTTTGGTTTTTTTGGTTTTGTTTTATTGTTTCTTAATTTCTCATAAAGTCATTAGCTTCCATTTGCTCAACTGTAATTTTTATGGAATTATTTTCTTCAGTGAGTTTTTGTGCCTCTTTTTCCATTTGGCCTAGTCTGATTTTTTGTTTTATTTGTTTGTTTTTTTAAATTTTTAAATTTATTTTAAACTTAAATACAAAGTAGAAAAAAAAGAAAAACTCCACTGCCATGTTCACAACAGAATATAAGAAAGGATTTAGTATAAAGCAGTAAATTTCCATTCCAAGAAAACCTATATAATAAATACTACAGGGGCAGCTAGGTGGCTAGGTATCAGGAGGAACTGAGTTCAAATCCAGCCTTAGATACTTAACACTAGCCATGTGACCTTGGGCAAGTCACTTAACCCCAATTACCCTCCCCTCCCCCTTCCAAAAAATAAATAAATAAATGCTACACATTTTTTTCAAAGCTGTCCAGCTTTACTTTCTTGTAGGTTTTCTTTTGTTCTCTGCTGTGCACTTTTTTCTTTTATTTTTTCCATTCCTCTGCCCCACTCCCCAAGAAGGCCACAATTAAGCACTGATACATGACACACACAAACACTAACACATACATATATAATATAAATATAGATATCAATACACACATACACACATATATGTATGCTCATACACATATATGTAAGGCTATACTATGCTTATTTCTGCTTATCTGCTTCTATAAAGGTAGATGGCATCTTCTTTCATAAGTACAAGTCTTTCTATGCTTTTCTAAATCAACTAGCTAGATCATCATTTCCAACACCACAATAATATTCTAACCCAATCCCATTCTGAGAGATTGTCTGTGAAAGTTTTCTTTTCCAATTTTCTGCATTCCTTTCATTCTTGGCTGTATGTTTTATTTATGCAAGAAATTTTTAATTTAAAATAATCAAAATTGTCCATTTTACACTTCAATAACATTCTTACCTTATAATATAGTGGACTTAAGAGTATTTAAGGTCTGATACTACTCGATCTGCTTCCTTTACATCTTATTTCCCCTGGTTTTTTTGAAGTTCCTGATCCTTTGTTCTCTAAATGAACTTTGTTATTATTTTTTCTAACTCAGTAAGGTAAGTTTTAGTAATTTAATTGGGATGGTATTTCATAAATAGATGAGTTAAGTAAAATTTTCATTTTTTATATTGGCCTTACCTACCCATGAACAATAATTATTACAATTATTTAGATCTAACTTTATTGCATAAAAAGTGCCTTATGTTTATATTCACATAGTTATTCTGCCTGTTTCAGCAGGTACACTCTCAGGTATTTTATATAATCTAGGTATTTTAAAAGGTCTAAAACAATACTGAATAATATGGCTGACACAATGTAATTTCCCTATTTTTCGCTTTTGCTTAAAACATTTTATCTTTAACTTTGTCTGAAATTATGATTACTACCCCTGCTTTTTTAATATAGTAAATTCTACTCCTGACCTTTATTTTATATTTGTATCTCTCATTTTTATAGCATTTCCTGAAAGCAATATATCGTTGAATTCAAATTTTTAATCTATCAGTTTCCATTTTAAGGGTAAATTCATCCTACTCACATTCTAAGCTATAATTACAGGTTGTATATTTTGCTCCTTCCTGTTTTTCCTCACTATCCTTTTCACCCTATTCCTATTCCTCCTCACTCCTGTTTTACTTCTACTTGCTACCTTGCCCTCTTATTCTTTAACCTGCTGACCCCTTTAAGAATCCTTACCTTATTCTCTCCTCACCCTATGCCCTTGCCCTCTTATTTCTGAATTTAAAAGCATGCATATATATATGTGTGCATATGCATACATATATGTATATATAAATTTATTCCCTCTTAAACCCATTCCTGATGAGGGTATCATTATCTTCCTCTGAATATGAACCTAGATCTCTATCCCCACAATAGATATCAATGGTTGGGTTCTTCCTCCTTAGCTTGCTCATTTTTAGTTTTTTGTTTTATTTTATTTTTTGCAGCTATTAGTGGGATCAAATTCTAGTCCCAAGGTATGGGGAATAATGCCCCACGTCTCAGGTCCTTCTTATTGTTATTTTCTGAGGTCTGTCCCAGTTCAACCTTGGGCTCTCCTCTCCACTCCTCAGCCATGGCTAGACTCCCTGGTCAAGTTGTCCCACAAATGTTCTTACTCCCTGTGGTCCCTCCAGTAGCTGCAAACTACAGCTGTCCTCTCTTCCCTGGAACTCGAACCAGGGACGCTTCTCTCCCACAAGTGCCCACAGTCAGCTGGGCCCCTGTCCCTCTGTTACTGCACTCATCAGGTATGTGCTAGCTCCTTCTCCCTGCAGCCATGGGATGCGTCTGATCAACACAGCTGTGCTTGGCATCCTTCCACCTGCAATCTTCTCCTCAGCCATCAGACCCAATACCACCATCACCACCACCGTCCCACACACACATACAGTCCATGAGATAAAAATTTCTAAGGCAGAGGCTGCCTCCCAATCCCAGATGCCTTCCAGGCTTGTTTGTTGATTCCACAGAACTGGCCTGAAGGTGTCTGCTCTTCACTCAGGCCAAATCTCTGCCCTCGGAGATTAGGTCTTTCCTGGGGTCTTCTTAGGTTGTCTTATGAGAACAACTGCTTCACCCTGAATTTTGCTTATTTCCACTGCTCTACATTCCCTCCGAGGTAATGTTCTGTCTTCTTCTATGGAAGAATTTTGGAGAGTCAAAAGTTTTCTGACCTATTCCACCATCTTCCCAGAATCATCTCTCTAATCTGTTTTTTAAATTGCTATTTTCTTCAGTATTTTTTGGTGTCTCCTGCACCAAGCTGCTGACTTTTCACAACTTTCTTGCATCGCTATAATTTCTCTTGCCAATTTTTCCTCTATCTCTTTACTTGATTTTCAAAATCTTTTTGAGACCTTCCATGGCCTAAGATCAATTCGTGTAATTCTTGGAGGCTTTAGATGTAGGCGCTTTGACTTTGTTGTCTTCTTCCGAGTATGTGTTTTGCTCTTCCTTGTCACCACAGTAACTTTCTACAGCAGAATTTTTTTGTTATTTGCTCTTTTTCCCAGCCTGTGTCTTGACTTTTAACTCTCTGTTAAAGTAGGGCTCTGCTTCCAGGGTGGAGGGCGCACCTGTTCTTTTTCTTTAGTTATATAACTAGGTACATGGGAGGAAAACCCTGGGACTTTTACTCTCACAGAGCTGTTGTTATAAAGGGCTAAATAACCATGATGGACTGGGCTTCATCCTCCCTATCATTGGCCATTTCAGCCTCTAACATTCTGAATTTATTCATGATATTTTCCCTGGAAGTTCCCAAGCCCATATGGTTCAGATGGCATACTTAAGTCTTAGAACTGGAAGACTCAAGAGATCATCTGGTTCAATCCCCATATTTACAGATGAGGAAACTGAAAGGCCCAGAAGAACTGAAATTACTTGACTAAGATCATAAAACATGGAGCAGAAACACGCTTTAAACCCAAGACTTCGGAAATAGTGCTCTCTCCTCCTCCCCATGCTTCCTCAGTGGGTTTTCTGGAGACACACTCTTCTGAAGGTAGTAGGTTTAGATGATACTCCAGGAATTGAGTTTTCCTCAAAAGGATGAAAGGGCTTATCAAGGCTTGTCATAATCTTCTGAACTAAGCATTCTAAGCCCACACACTTCCCTAGGCTTGGACAAAGGATGCTCAAAGAAAACAGACTTCTGCCTCACAACTGAGGCATTCAGGTTTCAACTCTTTTCCAACTAAGTCCAACATATCTCCCTCTCCTCATCTTCCTTCATGCCACCCCTCATGCCATTCCCATCCAGGAAAACAAATAAGGTCACTGATTTTGTCATGTTAATAGTCTCTTTTTATTTTAGTGGGGGTACTGTCTGATTCTGCATTTTATTGCCAGGATGGTTTAAGTGACTTTGGTTTAAAATCACATGAGAGTATAATCTCCTTGAGAGTAGGGATTGTTTCATTTTTTGTAGACACTTAACACATTCTTGTTGACTGACAGAAATTCTTTGACTGAAATAATTTATAAATGATTATTATGATCAGAAATGACAAACAAGATTATTCAATAAAACTGTGAGAGCACTAATTAACCTAAAATTCATACACACACAAATCCTTCTGTCATTGCTATATCTATGAACTGGGGTGTCAACTCTTCTTTCCACAGAGCGGGTGCTTCTTCTACACATAGTAGAGGCTAAATTGATGCTCTGGCATCGGCTGCTGAATCTGCATGCTGGGATATCACCCTCTGGGCCTCAGTTACTCCTCAGCACCAGTCTCCCTCCCTCTCCCACACAGACAGCACACTCGGTACAGACAGCAAGCAATTTCCACTAGGGCGAGGAACATATGTCTTATCCAAACTTTCTATTTCTCCCAGGAGCTAGTACAAAGGTCAACACATAGTAGATACTTAATAAAAGCTTTTTTATATTATATATGTTGTTATGGCCTTTTTTTCTGGTTCCTATTAGACTACATACTCCAGGAGACCACAAATAGTAGTTTTAAATCCAAAATTCCTACCTCCCCAAGTACCTGAACACTGAATTCTACATAAAGTAAGTAGGATTACTGATTACAGGTCACTGAGTCAAACCCTTACATTTTTCAAATGAAGTAACTGAGTCCCAGAAGGGTTCAGTGGCTTGTTCAGTGACACAGGCAATGTCAATGAGAACAGTCAAGCCCAGGCCTTGTCCAAACACAGCATGTAATCTGTCTACCACATTAAGCCCCTTATGTGTAGCTAGGTGGCACTACAGATAAAATTCCTGATGTGGAGTCAGGAAGACATGAGTTCAAATGTGACCTAAGACACTTACGAGCTCTGTGAACCCTGGGTAAGTCATGTAACCTCCATTTGCCTCAGCCTCCAGACTACAATAGCACAGGGTTGTGGTGAGGATCAATCAAGACAGCACAAAGCAAAAGTGCTCTGCAAACTTCAACATATACTATATAGCTATATGGGGTGTTCATGAAGAACTAACACCTCTGGCATGAGAGCTTGCCACGCTGGGGTAAACCATCTCAGCAGACAGGCTAAACCAGGGTGAAGGCAACTGACAGGCCCCAAACCCATCAGCGGGTTATGGGGACATCCACTTCAATCATGTGAAGACTTTCCCCAGCAGAAGGGGCAGATAACAACAACTGAGGGCTGAGTCAGGAAGACACCATGGCCATCCACTGCACTCGGGGTCATCGCCAGTTGTCATGACTTTTGACTTGCTATTGGACTTGCACAACTTGGGAACAGTGAGTCTAACTCACTGAAATGCAGTTCACATGAATCAAAATGTCATCCCAGGATGTCACTGGTCCTTCTGCTAAATGAAGGACAAACAATATAGCTATATAATAAGACAATGCATATATGTAGCCACATAAATACCAGTTATTACGATGTTAGTGTATCTGTACATTGTTATTCCCTAACACACATCTCACTTCATGAACCTATATTTTACCTAAAATGTACATGTCCTCTAATGATGGGTGCCATAGTGTCTAATGTCCTGGACCTAGAGTCAGTTAGACCTGAATTTAAGTCCTTCCTCAGACACTTAATAGCTATGGGGAAGTCACTTAATCCCCGTTTGCCTCAGTTTCCTCCTCTGTAAAATGGGTATAAATAGCAGTACTTCTCTCACAGTGTTAACTAAAGGAGAGTTAATACATATAAAACTGCCTACAAACCTCAAAGGATGATATCAGTGTTATTCTAACAACTAAGATCCACTCTGGTTTTTGTTTCTCCAGCACCTAGCACAGGCAGGGCCTGGCACACAATTTGTTGACTGATGGAGAGAGCTCTGCATACAGCAGGGACTTAACAGATGCTCTGGTTGCTGTATCTGTGAGCTGGAGTCTCATTGCCTCCCTCTGCACACAGCTGGGGCTTAATAGATACTCTGGCATCAGCTGCAGTGTCTGCACACTGAGGTCTCACCCCCTCCTCGGCACCAGTCTCCCTCTCTCCCTCCCCCACACGTCAAGTGCGTTCTGTGCACACAGCAGACGCTTAATAAGTGTTGCTATCGCCCGACTCGCTGACCCGCTCCGCCCCCTCAGTACCCACCATCCGTGACCGGGCTGGGCCTCAGAGCACGCCGCGCCTTCTCCTCTGGGGAAAGAATCAGGGGTAACTGAGGAGAAGTAGCCTCGCGGACCTCGCTCTCGGGCCAGTTGTCCCTGGAGCCCGGAGTGGGTCCAGCATCGGGACCCTGAGTAGATTCGGTGTGGGCCCGAGGTCGGGGTCCGGGGTCCGGACCCTGAGCTGCCCCCGGGCCCAGGAAAACCAGTAGCATTAACAGAAGGTACCACTCCCCCATCTCAGCCCACAGACAGGCCGCCATGCCGGAAACGCGCGTCGCCTAAGCAACCGCTGCGGCCGGGCGCGGGGCATCACGGGAGGAGGACGGAGGGAGAGGGGCGGAGCAGGCTGGGAAAAGTGGGACGGGGGCGGAGCTAAAGCCGGCCGGAGGAGGGGGTGGGGATTGACATGAGACACGGCTTCAAGCGTGGTGGGGGCAGGATGACGTCAGGAAAAGTGAGCCACTTCCGAGGACCACGGAAACCGCAGTCGGGGGCGCAGAGCAAAGGTGCTTTAAGGAGGAGGATGCGCTAGGGGAGCCGAACAACGTTTACAAAGGCAAGGAGACTGACGTCAGCGCAGCCTAGCGAGGTTAGGGGAGTGGAAGGGGATGACGTAAGGGGCTCAGAACCCTCCCCTCTCCTCCTCCCCATCCCCCACCGTGCACCCGCCCATGGAAGGAGAGAAAGCTTAGTGTTAGGGGCACAGAGCAAATCTAGGAAATTTGAAGGTCTGACGTCGGGTGCTCAGAATAAAGAGGAAATATGATGTCAGGGGCATGGAACCTCCCCCCTTCATCCCCGCCACCACCACCCCCAAACACACACGCCTACCCCAGGAAAGGAGAAACATTAATGCCAGAGGCACAAAGCATGTCTAGGGATCTGGAAGGGGATGGCGTCGGGGGCTCAGAGCTCTCCCCTCCTTGGCTCTCCCCCCGCCCATACCCCTGCCTGGGGAAAGAGAGGAAGATTAATGTTAGGAGCACAGAACAAATCTAAGGAATTGGAAAGGACATCGGGTGCTCAGAATAAAGACGGAAATATGACATCAGGGGCTTAGAACCTCCCCGCTTCACACACACAACTCTCTGTCTCTGTCTCTCTCGGAAAGGAGAGAGATTAATGTCCGGAAGGGATGACGTCCGGGGCTCAGAATAAATACTGAAAGATGACGTCAGGGTCTGAGCACCTCCCCTCCATTATGACACCACACACACACACACACACACACACACACACACACACACACGAAAAGAAGAGAGATCATTAGCACAGAGCAAATCTAGGGAACTGGAAGGGATGACAAAGGGGGGATCAGAATAAAAAATAGAAGACATCAGAGTCTTAGAATCCCCCACCCCAACTCTGGCTGAAATTTTCCCTTGTGGAGATGAATGTCAGGAGCAGCAGAGAGCACGTATGATGAATTGAAAGGGGAAGACATCAGGGGTACAGAGTAAAGTCTAGGGATCTGGATGGAGATGACCTCAGGGTTCTCAAAGCCAGCTGACATCGGCAGTTCAGAACCGGGTTGGGGAAGCAGAAAAGTGCCAATGATGCTGATGACATCAGCAATGCAGACTAAAGTTAGGGAACTGGCAGAGAATGATGTCAGAGAGCAGATTTAGGGAAGGAGAGGGGCATTAACATCAGGGACATAAAGCAAGTCCAGGGAATTGGAAAGGGATGACAACAGGGGCTCAAAGTAAAGTTAAGGAAAAGAAAAGCATGACAAGTTTATGAAACTCTTAGAGTCTGATGGTGCCAAGGCCAAAAGAGAGGTTGAGAGAGTGGAAGAGGATGACCTCAGGGGCACAGAGTGGGCAGAGGGAACCAGAAGAGGTTAATGTCAGGCAGTGACCTAGGGAAGATGTGGGGATTAATGTCCAGAGTAGAGAGGGTGGCGCCAAAGTGAAGTTAGGGAATGGAAGCAGATGGTGTCATGGACACCTGGGAAAGGGGAAGAGATTGGCATCGGGTGGAGAGCTAGGTTAAGGAAGTGAAAGATAAGTGAGGGATACAGAAGGAGCCTAGGGAAGGGGAGGAAACTGATGCAGAACATAAGAGGAGAGTGTCAGGGGAGCTGAGCAAGCTTGGGGAAATAGAGTCCCTAGACATTCTGGGCTCAGAGTACAGCTTAGGGAACTAGGGGAAGATGAGTCAGGGGTGCAGAGGAAGGAAGGCTTGGGATCTGGAAGAGGATGACTTCAAAGGAGCAAAACTTTCCTAGGAAGCTGGACAAAAGCCTGGGGACACGGCAGTCGTGGAAAAGTAAGGATGATGGTCAAGAGAGCCAAGAGCGTTTAGTTAAGAGAAGAAGGATGAAAGCAGGGAGATAAGGCTGGAGAGTAGGGAGGTCGAGGAGGAAGAAATGGGATAAAGAGGGAAGAACACTGGTCTGGGAGTCAGGAGACCTGAGCTTGTTCTGCTGCTGGTGGAAACACTGCTGGGAAGGTACCCTCAGACCGAATTCCAGATCTGCTACTTTCTGCCTATGTGACCTTGGGCTAGCAGAATATGACTTCTCTGGGCTTCCTCGTGCATAAAATGAGAAGCTTGCATCCTTAAGGTCACTTTCAGCTCTAGAAGAAAGAAACAGGTTAGCATCATCATAAAAGGCTCCAGGAGTAGGAAGCATTGCAGTGGAATAACAGAAAATTTGGCTTTGGAGTACAAAATTAAGCAGGGTAGAGACTAAGAGCGTTTTGTCAAGATATTGAGGAAACAGGAACAACAGAGGTTGTTCAACAGGTTGTTCAATGTCACACCTGTAAGGAGCAGAGCCAGGACTAGAACCAAGTTCCTTTAACTCTGATCCAAGGTACTTCCCACTCCCATCTAAGCCCCTGGTCATCTTCCAGTTTTTATTAAGAGCCCCTGACGTCATCCTCTTCCAGTTCGCAAACCTCGCCAGGCTGCTCTGACCTCAATCTCCGCCACTTCCCTAGACGTGCTTGGCACCCCTGACGTCAATCTACTCCCCAGGCACATCCTCTACCCTAGAGCACTCTCGCTCTGCGTCCCCCACTGCGGTCTCCTCCATCCTCAGACCCGCAGTTCACTTCTCGTGATGTCATCTTCCCCCGGGCCTGAACCCGAGGATCCATCTCCCTGACGTCAATCCCCGCCTCCTCCTCCGGCTGGTTTAGCCTCGCTCCTCCTCTTCCACCTTTCCCAGCCTGCTCCACCCCTCTCCCTCCCGCCTCCTCCCGTGATGCCCCGCGCTCCGTTGCCCTGACGACGTGGCGTCTGGCCCGGCGGCCTATGTCCTGAGATGGGGGATGGGGCCCAGCTTGCAGCCGCTCCTTTTCCCGGGCCCACCCCCAGCTCAGCCTCTATCCCTCCTGACTCTGGCCCCAAGGCTCCCAGAGGATGAGGTGCGGCCTGCCCTGAGGCCCAGCCCAGTCACGGTCCTGAAGGACAGCCACACTTATTAGGCGCCTGCTGTGTGCAGCTAGAGCACGTTGTGTGTGGGGAGGGAGGTGCCGAGGGGGAGCCCTCTTTGTGCAGATACAACAACTGATGCCAGGGCATCTATTAAGCCCCTGCTGTGTGCAGAGGGAGTCAGTGAGACCCACAGCTCACAGAGCAACAGGGAATCTGTTAAATCTCTACTGTATGCAGAGCTCTCTCAATCAAGCCGCAGACGGTGTGCCAGGCCCTGCCTGTGCTAGATGCCAGAGATACAAAAACCGAGGCGAATCTTAATAGTTATAATAATAGCTACCACTGAGGTTATCCTTTAAGTTTTGCAGACGTTTTACATTTGTTATACTCATTTAGTTCTCACAACAACCTGTGAGAGAAGTGCCGCTGTTATACCCATTTTACATATGAGGAAACTGAGGCAAACAGGGATTTAGTGACTGGCCTACAGATCCTAAGTGTCTGAGGAAGAATCTGAATTCAGGCCTTCTTGACTCTAGGTCCAGGGAATTAAACACAGTGGCACCCACCCTTAGACAACAAATTTTAGATAAGATAGAGGTCCTACCTTCCTGAAGCTAAAAGTATTCGGGGAATAACAACAAACAGAAACAATGTCATCACAATAACAGCTGGTGTTTATGTAGCTACATAGATTAATACACCATGTTATGTAGCTATATTGTTGTTGGTCCTTTGTTTTCAAAGGATACAATGACATCCCAGGTGATGTCTTGACTTGTGAGTGAATTGGGTTTAAGTGAGGCAGAGTAGCACAAAGTCTTCAGCCTCACTCTCTCTTCCAGAGTCATTGAAGGTCCTGTGGCAGGACAAAAGTCCAGATAACCTGGTGATTTGCCTAGGGTTCACACAGCTTCTTAGTATCTAAGGTCAGATATGAAGTCAGGATTTCCTGATTCCAGGTCACCGAGCTACATAAAAGGGGCTTAAATGGGGGGACAGAGTGCCTGCTGTGTGTCTGGAGACAGCAAGACCTGGGCTTGAATCTTCTCTATGACACTGCCTGTGTCACTGGACAAGCCACTAAATAACTCTGGAACTCAGTTTCTTCATTGTAAAGTGAAGGGGTTGGACTCTGATCTCTCAGGTCCCTTCCACCTCTCAATCAATCATCCTATTTATTCAATGCTTATTTCATGTAGAATTCAGTGTCAGGTACCTGAGGAGGTAGGAGGTTTGTTTGGTTTTTAATTCATTTTGAACTTAAAGACAAAAAGATAAAAAAAGGACCATTTCCATGTACACAGCATGACGTAAAAAGAGGATTAGATTTAAAACCATGAAGCTACATTTCACACTGTTTACTTTTTTGAAGAACTATGTAATAAATACTACACATTATTTTCAAAGCTACCCTGCTTTTCTGTGCTTTTTTTCTATGTTTCATTTTGTTCTCTCATGTATACTTTATTTATTTTCTCCTTTCCTCCCCATTCCACCCTAGAGAAAGCTATCATTAGACACAAGTATGTATATATACATATATATGCAAAACCATACTATTCACACTTCTATGTATCAGATCTTTTTTTCATATTTTATTTTATTTATTTTTAGTTTACATCATTCATTTCCACGAGATTTTGAGTTAGAAATTTTCTCCCCATCTTTCCCCTACTCCCCCCCTGAAAACAGCCATCCCCTTGTATAACCCCTCCCTAATTATCAGTTCTTATAAACTCAAAATGACTTAGCCATTAAAAATTTTTCTTAAATAATATTGCTGTTAGTTGTGTACACCATTCTCTTGGTTCTATTCATTTCACTCTTCATTATTTTCCATGTTTTTCTAAAATCAACCAGCTCATTATTTCTTATAACACAATAGTATTCCATCACAATCATATACCACAATTTCTTTAGTCATTCCCCAATTGACAGGCATCCCTGCAATAGCCGGCTCTTCACCCCAGCAAAGAGAGCTGTGATAAATATTTTAGAACATATAAGTTCTTTTCCTTTTTCTCTAATCATTGAATGGTCAAGGGATGTACAGTTTTACAACTCTTTTGGAATAATTCCAAATTGCTCTCCAAAATGGTTGGTTCAGTTCACAGTTCCACCAACAATGTATTGGTGTCAAATTTTTCCACATCCCTTCCAACATCTGTTGCTTTCCCCTTCTATCATTTTAGCCCTCCTGATAGGTGTAAGATGATATCTCAGTTGTTTTAATTAGCATTTCTCTAATCAAGAGCATTAGAGCATTTTTATATGGCTGTATATTTTTTATTTCTTCATCAAAGAACTGCTTGTTCATGTCCTTTGACCATTTGTCAATTGGAGAATAATTCATATTTCTATAAAGTTCTCTATATATTTGACATACAACACTTCTAACTGCGAAACTATAAATTTCCCCCAAATTTTCTGCTTTCCTTCTAATTTTGGCTACATTGGTTTTGTTTGTACAAAGCCTTTTTTAATTTAATGTGATTTAAATGATCTATTTTATGCCTCACAATGCTCATGAACCTTTCTTTATTCATAAATTGTTTCCCTATCTATATGTCTGATAGTTAATATGTTCCATGTTGTAATTTTCTTGTGTATCTCCCTTTATATCTGCATCATGTATCCATTTTGCCTTATCTTGGTAAATGTGTAAGGCATCGGTCTACGCCCAGTTTCTCCCAGATATCTTTCCAGTTTTCTCAAAAACAATTTTACCAAATCATGAATTCTTATCCCAAAAGCTTAAATATTTACACTTGTCAGATTCAAGGATACTGTAATCATTTGTGCTGTGTATTATATGTCTACTCAGCTCCACTGATCCACCTTTGCATTTCTTAGCCAGCACCAGATAGTTTTGATAATTACAGCCTTACAATATAGTTTAAGATCTAGCACTGCTAAACCTTCTTCCTTTACATTTTTTTCATTAATTCCTTTTATATTCTTGACCTTTATTCTCACAAATAAATTTTATTATTTTTGTCCAGGGAAGCAAGACAATTTTATGGTAACTTAATTGGGATGGCACTGAACGAACAGGTTAAATTGTCATCTGTATCGTATTGGCCCTGCTACCCATGAACAAATATTATTTCTCCAATTATTTGAATCTGACTTTGTGTAAAATTGTTACAATTATATTTATGTAGTTTTGGGGTTTGTTTCGGCAGGTTCACTCCCAGTTATTTCATACTATTTACAGTCATTTTAAATGTAGGATCTCTTATTATATGTGCTTGCAGGGTGGTGATATATAGAAATGCTGGTGAATTATGTAGGTTTATTTTATATCCTGCTATTTTTCTAAAATTATTAATTTTTCAAATTAAAACAATAATTATTGAATGAAAATACAAATTTAATAATTAAAATAATTTTTCAACTGACTTTTTAGTTGAATCTTTAGGATTTTCCAAGTATATGATTATGTCATCTGTATCATTCCTCATTGCCCATTCTGATTTCTTTAATTTCTTTTCTTCCCTTGTTGCTATTGCTAACATTTCTAATGCAATGTTGAATAATATTGGTGACAATGGGCATCCTTGTTTCACTCCTAATCTTACTGGGAAGGCTTCCAGTTTATTCCCATTACAAAGAATGCTTGCTAATCATCTTAGGTAGACGCTTCTTACCATTTTAAGAAAAAAATCTATTTACACCTATGGTTTTCAAGTGTTTTTAATAGGAATGAATGTTGTATTTTATCAAAAGCTTTTTCTGCATCTATTAATATAGTCATTTTTAAACTTTTATTATTATATATAATAAATTATATTAGTAATTTTCCTTATACTAAACCATCCCTGCATTCCTGGTATAAATACCACTTATAATTCAGTTCTGGTTTTTTCATCAGGAATGTTTGAAAGTCCTCCACCTCATTGAATGACCATATTTTCCCCTGGAAGACTATGCTCAATTTTGCTGGGTAGGTGATTCTTGGTTTTAATCCAAGCTCCCTTGATCTCCGGAATATCATATTCCAGGCCCTTCGATCCCTCAATGTAGCAGCTGCCAGATCCTGGATTATCCTGATTGTGTTTCCACAATATTCAAATTGTTTCTTCCTGGCAGCTTGCAATACCTTCTCCTTGATCTGGGGATTCCGGAACCTGGCTATAACATTTCTAGGAGTTTTCTTTTGGGGATCCTTTTCAGGAGGTGAGCGGTGAATTCTTTCAAGTTCTATCTTCGTCTCAGGTTCTAGAATATCTGGGCAATTCTCCCTGAGAATTTGTTGAAAGATGCTTTCTAAGTTCT
>CM053587.1:329253300-329276573 GCA_028646515.1 Pseudochirops corinnae
AAAAAACCAGAGCTGAGTAAAGAGTTTGACATTCAAATACAAGAAGCATGAGAAGGTAAACAAGGAAAAGAAATCATAAGGAACTTATCAAAGTTGAACTATTTACATGCCTACATAGAAAAATGATAATTGTAACTTATGAAACTTTTCTCAGTATGAGGATATTTGAAGGGAATATTAATGTGTATATATGTATACATACACATATGTCTATATAGGAGGATATATCTGTGTATGAATACATATGTGAATGTGTGTATATATGTGTACATAGACAGAGGGCACAGGATCAGTTTAATAGGAAGGGATGATATTTTAAAAGGTGAAATGGAGAGGTGGGAGAGGAATATAATGAGAGGAGACAAGGAGAGACAGAATGGGGTTAATTATCTCATATAGAAGAGGCAAGAGATAACTGTTACAATGGAGGGGAAGAACAGGAAGGCAAAAGGGAATGGGTCAACCTTACTCTCATTGAATTTGGCTTAGGGAGGGAATGACATACACTCAAAATTGGGTATCTTGCCCTATAGAAGAGTAGCGGGGAAGGGGATGAGAGGGGGAATGATGGAGGGGAGAGTAGCTTGAGGGGGAGGGTTGTTAGAAGCACCCACTTTTGTAAAGGGACAGGGACAAAGTAGAGAATAGAATGAGTGGGGGGCGGGATAGGATGGAGGGAAATACAGTCAGTCTTTCACAATATGTCCATTGTGGAGATGTTTTGTATAACTACACATATACAGCCTATATTGAATTGCTTGTCTTTCCAGTGGGGGTGGGTGATATGAAAGGAAGGGAAAGAATCTAGAATTTAAAGTTTTAAAATCAAATGTTTAAAATATATACATATATAATAATAATTATTATTATTATTTACATGTAACTGGGAAATAAGATATACAGGCACTGGTGTAGCGAGATCCATCTTGCCCCACTGGAAAGTCAGAGGGGTGATGGGGGAGGATATAGGAGAGAGCTGATTGGGGGAGGGGGTATACAGTGGGGTGACTGTTTTGGGGGGGTGAGTAGGGGAAAGATAGGGAGAAAATTTGTAACTCAAAACCTTGTGGAAATGAATGATGTAAACTAAAAATAAACAAAAGTTAATTTAAAAAAAGAATGGAACTTTGTCCCATTTGTAAATAATTCTAAAACACAAAACCTCGATTAAATAGAAAATTTGAGAGATGCGATGTTGTGGTTCATTTTCATTTTCTTGTTAATGGAAAGTTAACTAAAAAAATGTCTGTTAATTGTTGCTAAATTAAGATATCTGTTTTTGTTGTGCAGTTGTGTCTGACTCTTTGTGACCCCATAGACCACACCATATCAGGCCCCTTTATTCTCCCCCATCTCTCAGAGTCTGTCCAAATTTATGTTTGTTGTTTCCATGATACTCTTTATCCATCTCATCCTCTGCCATCCCCTTTTCCTTTTGCCTTCAATCTTTCCCAGCATCAGGATCTTTTCCAGTGAGTCCCATCTTTTCATTATGTGGTCAAAGTAGTTAAGCTCCAGCTTCAGTATTTGACCTTCCAGTGGATAGCCTGAATGAGTTTAAGTATTAATTTGGCCTTCTTACCATCCAAAGGACTCTAAAAAGTCTCCAGCACCGCAATTCAAAAGCATCAATTTTGTGGTTCTTGGTTTTCCTTACAAGTCCAACTGTCACAGCTATATATTGCTATGGAAAAACCTCAGCTTTCTCTTCAAGGTGATGTCTCGACCTTTTAATATGCTTTCTGGATTTGTCATAGCTTTCTGCCAAGGAGCAAGCGTCTTTTAATTTCATGGCTGCAATCACTGTCTGCAGTGATCTTTGGGCCCTAGAATATCAAATCCAGCACTGCTTCCATTTCTCTTCCCTCTGTTTGTCAGGAAGTGATGGGACCAATTGCCAAGATGTTAGTTTTTTTATGTTAAGCTTCAAGCTAGCGTTTACTTTCTCCTTTTTCACCCTCATCAGAAAACTTCTAAATTCCCCTTCACTTTCTGCCATCAGAGTGGTATCATCTACATAACTGCAATTGTTAATATTTCTCCCAGCAGCCTAAATTCTGGCTTTTGATTCATCCAGCCTGGTATTTTACGTGATGTATTCTGCATATAAATTAAATAAACAAGGTGACAATATACAGTCTTGTCATACTCCTTCTCAAATCTTCAGCCAATTAGTTGTTTTATGTTTGGTTCTAACTGCAAACAGGTTCCTTAGGAGATAAGTAAAATGATCTGTTACTCCCAACTCTTTGAGGACTTGCCACATTTAATTGTGATCTGAACAGTCAAAGGCTTTAATGTAGTCAATGAAGCAGAAATTGATGTTTGTTTTTTTTTTTCTGGAACTCCCTTGCTTTCTCCATAATCCACCAAATGTTGGCAATTTGGTCTGTAGTGCCTTTGTCTCTTTGAAAACCAACATACTCTTCTGGTAATTCTTGGTTCACATATTGCTGAAGCCCAACTTGCAGAGTCTTAAGCATAATCTTGCTGGTGTGTTTATTAGGTAATTTGAACATTCTTTGGCATTACCCTTCTTTGGGATAGGAACTTGGCCTATTTCTTCTTTCTCCTGAAAGTGGAATGTTATGTGGCAGTGTAATGGTAGAATTGTTGGAAGAATGAAAAAAGTCTAACTCCCCCCCAAAGCATGCTTTGTATATTCCTACTTCTGTATCTTTGCTTATACCATTGCCTTCACCTGGGGGAAAGAAAAGAATAATATCAATTAAGTGAGTGCTCTGGTTAGTTAGGTTCCTAGTAGCCAAAGGTTTACTATATTTTACCTCTCATGAACTTAAAAAAGATGGCAAAGACTTAAGAAAGCATGTCAGCAGCTGATCATAGTACCTTTCCCTCAAACAGGCTCTTCTTCCTGACTTCCTGATTGTTGTCAGTAGTGCTGTCATTTACCTCCCTGGTGGGGATGGGGGTGGGGTGGGGGTGCTAGGAACCTTGGCTGGTGTCATTTCTAATTCTTTCTTCTCTCCCCTCTTCTTCCTTGCATGTCCAGTTTGGTATAAAATCTCTCTCGTCAGTGATGTTTTACATAACAATCCTTTCTATTTTTGTTTTCACAATGACTCTTTTAGTTCAGCCCTTTATCATTGCATTGTTGATAGCCCCCTCATTGGGGTTTCTGCCCCTGTTCTTTCTTCATTCTGGCCTATCACATGAACCATCACCTGATTAACTTTCCTAAACTCTGTATCTGTTGTGTCATTTTCCTGGCTAGAAACCCTTAAAGCTTTTTGGTTGCCTTTAGAACCCACCAGCACAACTTGGCAGTAGGTAGGGGCCAAAACTAAAATAGGCTAAACTTCTTTGGCCACAGATAGATTAGAGACAGACTGACTATGGTTGGTTGTCGTGGGTCACGTAACAAAAAGGAGAGTGCACAGTGCCAACCCTACATTTTTAGCAGGTCACCCGAAATTCTTTGGTGGACAGAAAATAGCCCATGGGCCCTATGTTGTGCAGGCCAGGTTAGAATAAAATTCAGATTCCTTGGGTGATATTTAAGGCTCCCCACAATCCGACCCTATTTTATGTCCAGATTATTCGTTTGCTGTCCCCAAATTGTGTTCCTGCATCCCTGCCTCTCTGCACTTCGGTCTCTCCTCTGCACCTCTCTGAGATGACTTTACTGCTCTCCTGCACCTGTAGTCCTTCACTCTGATTGGAAGTGGTGTCTTCTGCCTCTGAATCCTGGTTCCTCTTCTACGTACCACTCTCTTGTCAACTATCATTTGCTCCCTTGTGTTGTTAGTTATCCTTTTTATGTGTGTGTGCTTTTTCTCTTTCTCTAAATTGTAATCTCCGTGAGGGATTTACTGCATTATGCTCTGTTCCATCCCCAACGGGGCCTAGCATAGGGTTTGCACGCAGCAGCAGCCAAATAAACGTGACTGGGCTGATGGGATGATCGTCTTTACTTTTGGCAGGTCTGCAGTCTCTCTTTATCATCTATTTCCCTTCTGCTTTCAGCTGTCACTCTCTGCTCTGGTCATCATTTGTCAGTACCATCATTAACTGCTCTGCCAGATGTCTCTTCATAGCTCCTGCTAGCATGGTCTTCCTCAGTGTTTTTCCTGCTAACTTTCCTGCTCTGTTTCTGCATCTTCCTGATTTCATTGTTTGGTCCATCCATCTGTAACGTTGATTGCCATCTGTCACTTCCTTGTATGCTTGGCTGTGCTATGATTTATAAGCACCAAAAATGATCAGATTACTTCAGGCAGATTATTTTTTTTCTTATTCCACATAATGTATTCTTTATTTTTTTTTTCTTTTTAGAGGGGGGAAGGTAGAGCAGTTGGAGTTAAGTGACTCATTCAAGGTCACACAACTAGTTCTGTGTTAAGTGTCTGAGGTCAGATTTGAACTCAGGTCCTCCTGACTCCAGGGCCAGTGCTGTATTCACTGCGCCACCTACCTGTCCCACACATGTTATATTTTTATAGTCCTTAATTCAGACCTCACTTCAGCAGACTAGAAATTCTTGAATCATTCCTGGTGTTATAGTTACAAGCAAAATTGTTTTGTAATCTATTTGTCCATGGATTTTTATCCCATTAATTAATGCTCACTTGGATCACAAGGTTCTAGACTTTTTCTGTACTAAATTTCTTGGTGGTTATTTATACTTGTCTAGATTTTTTCTTTCATTATCAGAAAGATAGAATTGAAAATGCCAGACCTTTTAATAGTGAATAAACTCAACAATAATCGATCTATTTCATATTTTCACTATAGTTTCAGTAGAGCTGCTAACTTAGTAAATATTGTCCATCTGACAGTTTTAAACTAGTCTTGCCAAAATGTTCTGTGTTACAGACTTTAAAGCCTTCTTTTTCGTTTTTAGAGGTGACAGTAATTTCTGCTTTCAGAAGATAGCCGTATATGAAATGAATTTTACAGCACATCCACCTGAAAGATTGTTTCAGTTAATGGAACAAACAAATCCGTCTGTTTTGTGCCTCTACACTCTAAATTGTAAGTATCTGATGAAAAGTGCATTTAATTAAGACACAGGGGAAAAATTTCCTTTAAACTTCTTTCATAGCAAGAATAAAGACTGAATTCAGGATCCAAATAGTCTAACCCTCCTTTTGATACAGCTAGAGTACAAGGGAGATATTCCTCCTCTTCAGAGTGTCTTTTGCAAATCTTCTCAAGGAACTCAACTGTAAATTAATGAATTTTCTTTTGAAGTAATTGTGTTTATGTTTTCCTAATTTGTAGTATACCAAGCTTTCTGGATTTTTATTTTCTGAATGTCTTTTTAAATTTGACTTCCTCTTTGTTGTAATGGTAGAGCTTTAAATAGTAGCTGTAGTTCCTGTTTCCTTTTTCGCTTTTATTTTTATTGAGGAGATTTGCATAAAAACAGTATTTATTTTTATCAGTTCGTTTAGCTTTGATCAAGGCTCATCAAGGTCCATTTTCAGAGTGGAAAATGCCACTAAGACTGGAGAGATTAGAAAGACCAGGGATATTCATTTATGGCACTGCCTATCTACTAAAAATATTTTTCAACTATGTAGTTTATTGTTTTTATCAGAATGGTATTAAGATTTTGAGTCAACTTTTCCTTCATAATTAAGAGAGAGCAAGAACTTAAGTTACTGATTGGTAATTTATAACAGGAAATAATGGCACCATGAACCATTTTTCTGCCCGCTGACATATTCAGGCATATACATAGCTCATTTTCTGTCTTCTAGTTTGTAGGATACAGAAGAATTACCCTCAATTGCCTCTTTTTTAAATTGGTTATGAAGTAAGGGGAGTAATCTTTCCCTGTTTTCTTGCATGGGAGGTAAAAAATAAATTCTTTTATACCCACACAAACTTAGAGTGGTTTATTGATCCAGCCTGTAGGTTGGAGAAGAGAGTTGACCTTCATTGATTTTTGTATATGGCGCCATTACACAGAAGCCATATTAGATTTCTCTCCATGTTATGGTGAAAAGTATATCCAGCCTGTTGGCACATGGACTTGCCCAGATTCAAGCAGTTGGAACAACAGAATATGTCAGAGTTGCAAGGGGCTTTGCAAAAATCATGTAGTGTGGCCTCCTCATTTTACAGAGGAAGAAGAGTAAGTCTCATGGAGATGAGGTGACAGAGGTATAGAAGAGAACTCCATGGAGATAGTTAGATTTAACCTAATGGTATATTTCAAATGAACATATTTCTTTTATTAGTCTTAATTCTGTTTGAAGGTACATTCTTGAAAAAGCTCTTACGTTGACATTGACAGACATGCTTTCTTTCACAACAGACAAAACTGCATTGTCCTTTATTACTCCTGAATTCCCCAATGAGAATGATTTTGATAATTTCTTGAAAAAGTCTGGTAATTTTGCCAACACTAAAGAATCAGACATTTCTCACCCCACCATATTGAATGCCCCAACTGCTACTAAATACAAGGTAAGTAGAGAGGCTGATTTTAGTAAAATCCCCTTTCTAAGAGATACAGAGTCCTACACTGGGAAATTGACTTTCCTTTATCTTGTTTATTCCAAGACTGTATGTTTCTTCAAGGCAGGGATCTTGTCTAATTTCATATTCTCATCTCTGTTCTTTAGCATACATAGTATCTTGTATATTGTAGGGGCTCAGAAGATGATTTTTAATTGAATGGAATCTCTCAAGATGTCAGGAAAGCTAGTTTTGTGATAATACAGAATTTACATAGTAAAGTTAAATTTTGTAACTAATATAGACGTGTTAACCAAAGCACAAGAAACAAACACTTCGGTAGAATGGGCAAAAATAGGTTTTTAAAACCTCCATTAACCTCTCTTTATAGTTATTTTCATTGTTCTCGGCCTCAACAAAATACAGAAACATACTTGTATTATGATATGACTAGAGTGGGGTTAACTTTTCATGTCTGAAGTCCTCTTCTCAAATCTGGTTTCATTTTATAGTCTTTGAGGACTGGAATGGCTCCTACTCCAGACCTGGCCAGCCACTCAAATGCTGAGATCTAAACTAATTTGCCACTATATGTAAGCCCCACCAGGCATGACTGATTCTCCTTAACTGATCCCAATACAATTCCATTATAACATTATCTCACTTTATCCAGTGGCCATCACACTTTCCAAATTGACCAAGGATTTTTTGGCATCTACAATCGTTCAGTAGATGTATTCTTACCTGATGAAGGTACCAGGGCTAGAGTATTTGTTAGTTATATAAATTTGGACAGGTTAATTGATTGATTCAACTACTTGTCATCCCATGCACTATGTTTTATTATTCCCTTTTTTTGTTTTTATAGTATAGCATTTGTTTTTAAACTTTCATTTCCAAATTCTCTCTCTTTACTCTCCCATCCATTGAGAAGGCAAGCAGTGTGATATCCATTATACCTATGAAGTCATGCAAAACATATTTCCACATAGACCATGTAGCAAAAAACAGAAAAAAAGAGTGAAAAAAATATACTTCAGTCTGCACTTAGAGTCCACCAGTTCTGTCTCTGGACCACTCATATACTTTAAGTTTAATTGATGCCTTTTAGTTTTACATCATAATTATTCCTGGATATATTTCTACCCACCCCTCCATCTTGTTAGCCTTCCCTTGAAATAAAGACAGACAGTTACCCAAAACTAATTAATATGGAGAACAATCTCATAGTGTATGCAGCATTCTACACACTTGGTCCTCCATCTCTCCAAGAAAGGAAGAGGAGTCCATGGCTTCATCTCTGAGGTAAAGATTGGTTGTTATGATGATTGGACATTTGGCTTCATTTTAATATTCTTTTTATTTATATTTTGTAGTTGTATATGTTGTTACTCTGGTTTTGTTTACTTCACTCTACATCAGTTAATATAGTTCTTTTCATGTTTCCTGGAATTCCTCACACTGGTTACTTACTATGGCACAGTAATATTCCATTACATTCATGTACCACAATTTTTTTAGCCATTTCCCAGTTGGTGGGCACCCACGTGGTCATAGCATACTTCTTCATTACTTCAGAGGCTATGCGATTTTGGTGATGTAGGTATTCTCTCTGTCCCAACATGCCTTAGTAGGTTGTTTGATGAGTTGCCATGGTCATAAGATATCTCACCTTATGCTTGTGCCCTGTGGGTAATGAGTCCATCTAAACTAGCCCAATTAGCTGGGTAGGTCTTTGGATGACATTTTATAATTGAGCTTATTCTCAAAGCCTTTCTAGCTTAGTAAAACTTGCTGGAGATTTTGATCTGTCTGTGTAGCCTTTAAGAATGTGTCACCTCCATGCCATAGTGGGGGAGGGGAGGAGGATTTTAGTGGAGGAGCAGTCTTTTTAAAAAATTCAGTTCAATTTTATTTTCAGTTCTGCATTATTTCCTTCTTTCTTCCACTTTCCCCCACTGAAAAAAGCAAGAAAAATAAAACCCATTGCAAATATGTATAGTCATACAAAATAAATTCCATCATTAGTTGTGTTCCCTTCCCTCCCCCCAAATAAATAAAGAAAAATAAAGATAAGAAAATATGCTTTAGTCTGCACTCTGAATTGTCAGCTCTCTATCTGGAGGTGAGTGTTTCGTCATGAGTCCTGTTGCATTATCGTTAGTCATTATGTTGATTAGAGTTACTAAGTTTTTCATAGCTGATTTTCTTTATAATATTAGTGTTTTTGTATAGTGTTCTCCTGGTTCTACTCACTTCACTTTTCATCAGTAACCACCCCCTTCAGCCTTTCTGCTCAGTAGTATTCTATCACATTCATATACTGTAACTTGTTCGTCCATTCTCCAATTGATGGGCATCCCCTCAGTTTCCAATTCTTTGCTACTGCAAAAAAAGCTGTACATTTCAGTCTTTTTCTTCTTTCTTTGATCTTTTTGGGGATCTAGACTTAGTAATAGAATTGCTGGGTCAAAGAGTATACACAGTTTAATAGCTTTTGGGGCATAATTCTGAATTGCTTTCCAGAGTGGTTAGACTAGTTTCCAGCTCCGCTAATAGTACATTAGTGTACTTGTTTTCCCACAGCCCCTTCACCCTTTGTTATTTCCCTTTTCTGTCGTGTTAGCTGATCTGAGCAATATGAGGTGGTACTTCAGACTTGTTTTAATTTGCATTTCTCTAATCAGTAGTGATTTAGAGCCTTTTTAATATGATAAATATGATAAGTTAGATTTCTTCCTCTGAAAACTGTCTATTCATATCCTTTGACCATTTATTAATAGAGGAATGGCTCTTATTGTATATTTGACTCAGGTCCCTTTATATCTTAGAAATGAGACCTTTATCAGAAAAATTTGCTGCAAAGGTTCCCACTCCACAGTTCCCTGCTTTCCTTCTAATTTTAGCTGCATTGATTTTATTTGTGCAAAACAGTTTTAATTTTACATAATTAAAATTATACATTTTACCTTCTGTGAACCTCTTGTTTGGTCAAGAACTCTTCCTCTGTCTATAGATCTGATAGATAAATTCCTTTTATGCTCCTGATTTCTTTATGATGTCACTCTTTATATCTAAAGAACATACCCATTTTGAGATTATCTTAATATACTGTGGGAGATGTTGATCTGTACCTAGTTCCAGTCAGACTTTGGATCTTTTGAATTTCTCAAAGACTAGGTTATTGTACTCATTTTCTTCTGTTTATTTTGTATTTAACCAGTTTTAATGATAAAGCTATCTATTTTTTTACCCACTTAACAAATTGTTTTGTGGATTCTAGCTTTGTAGTATTGTTTGAGATCAGGTACTGCTATTCCCCCTTCCTTCCCATTTTTGCCATATTGATTCCCTTTATATTTTTGCCCTTTTGTTCCTCTGGATGAATTTTATTTTTTTTCTAGCTCTATAAAGTAATTCTTTGGTAGTTTGACTGGTATGGCACTGAATAATTTATTTAGGTATTCTTGTAATTTTTATTCTGTTGACTTGACCCACCCATAAACAATTAATATTCTTCCAGTTATTTAGATCTGTCTTCATTTGTGTAAAGAGCATTTTCTAATGTGTTCATATAGTTCCTGTGTGTCTCTTGGCAGGCTGACTCCCACATATTTTATTCTATCCATAGTTATTTTAAATGGAACTTCTCTTTCTATATCTTCTTGCTGTGTTTTGCTGTTGGTTAATATTCAGAAATGTGGAATATTTGTAAGGATTTTTTTTATATCCTGCAACTTTATTGAAGTTGTTAATTGTTTTGATTAGTTTTTTAAGTTGACTCTTTAGGGTTCTCCAGGTAAATGATCACATCATGTGCAAAAAGTGATAATTTTTGTTTTCTCATTACCTGTATATTTTCCTTCAGTTTTTTTCTTAATGCTATAGTTAGCACTTTTAATACATTATTGAATAGTAATGGTCATAATGGACATCCTTGTCTCACTTTTGATCTTATTGAAAGTATTTCTAGCTTATCCTCATTATAGGTAATGCTTGGCCTTGGTTTTAGGTATATACTACTTATGATTTTAAGGAAAACTCTGTTCATTCCTGTGTTTTCTAGTTTTCTGTTTTTGTTTTTAACAGGAACAGGGGTTTTATTTTGTCACAAACTTTTTCAGCATCTATTAAAATAATAATAGAGATTTTGTTATTAATATGATCAATATGTTTATAATTTTCCTAATATTGAACCAGTTTTGTATTCCTGCTATAAATCTAATCCAGTCATAGTGATTTTGGCGACATATTGCTCTAGTCTCCTTGCTAGTAATATATTTAAAATTTGTGCATCAGATTCAGAGAAAGAACTGTGGAGTGTGAATGCAGATCAAAGCATACTATATTAATTTTTTGTATTTTTTATATTCTGTTTCTTCTTTTACAATGTGACTAATATGGAAATATGTTTAACATTATTGCACAGGTATAATCAGATTGCTTGCTGTATTTGGGAGGGGGGAGAAGGGAGATAGAGAAAAAAATTAGGACTTAAAATCTTATAAAAATGAATGTTGAAAAAAATTAAATTAGTGCATTGATATTTGTTAGGGAATTTTGGTCTATAGTTTTCTTTCTTGGTTTTGATTCTCCCTGGTTTTTTAAATATGAAGACCATATTTGCATCATAAATAGAATTTCATAGAATTTACCTATTTTTAAAAATAGCTTATGTAGTTCTGGAATGAATTATTTTTTTAAATGTTTGGTAGAATTTATTTGCAAATCCATCTGATTCATAGTTTATTCAGTTCCTTTTTTCAAAGGTAGGGTCATTTGAATATTCTATTACATGTTCTATAAATCTGGGAAATTTATGTTTTTATAAATATTCATCCATTTCATTTAGATTGTCAGTTTTACTGGTATATAGTTGAGTGCATTAGCTTCTAATAATTACTTTTATTTCTTCTTCATTGGTTGAGAATTCACTTTTTTCATTTTTAATAGAGGTAATTTGGTTATTTTCCTCCTTTCTTTTTAAACTCCAGTTAGATAATGGCTTATCTATTTTATTTTTTCAATCAATTCCTACTTTTATTTATTAGTTCAGTTGTTTTCTTACTTTCACTTTTTTCTGTCTGTCCTATGATTTTTAGGATTTCAGTTTTGACATTTAATTATTAGGGGGTTTTTAATTTGTTGGTTTTTTAGGTATTTCACTTGCATATCCATTTATCAATCTGTTCTTCTTCTTTGGATGAAAGAGTTTAGAGAAATACATTTTCCCCTAACAACTGTTTTGACATCATCTTATAAATTTTGATCTGCTGTCTCATTGTTTGTCATTGTCTTTAATGAAATTATTGATTATTTCTAGAAATTATTCTTTTACAAATTCATTCTTTAGTATTAAATTCATTTCTAATTTTCAATAGTTTCTTCAAAGGTCTTTTTTGAATATAATTTTTGTTGTATTGTGGTCAGGAAAAGATGTATTTGTAACTCTGATCAATACAATGATCCACCACAGTTCCAGAGAAAGAACTCATGAACTCATGATGAAAAACACTGTCTTACCTCCAGATAGAGAACAGATGAACTCAGAATGAAGTTTGAAGCATATTTTTTTCTCTTTATTTTTCTGACTTTTTTTGGGTTGGGGAGGCATGGCTAATGTGGAAATGTTTTGCATTACTTCATAAGTATAATGAATATCATATGTTTTACATTCTCAGTGGATGAGGGAAGGGGCTCAAGAGAGGGAAGGAATTTGGAAATAGAACTAAAAATAAAAACAAAATAAAAAGACCTTGTTTTGAATTTTAGTGAAGAACTTTACTGACTTTTGTTTTGGGAAATTACATTTCATTATTTTAATTGCATTTTTTTCTACTTCTTTTAAAATGCTTGATTATTTTTAATAATCATAAATTGTCCTATTATATATGTTTCTATAGTACAGAGATCCTGTGCAGACTTCTGATTCATTTCTGAAGCTTCCGAGTCCTTTAGTTGGCTCTCAGTGCTCAGATAGCAATCCTGCAGGTAAGTACTCATATGTTCTCTTTCCTATTTAATGTTAAGTTCTATTCTCATTCCCCTTTTAGGTTTGTCATTAGTTTAAGGAATCCACTGCTTAAATTTATAATCCTTTTAATCAGACTTCTTAATTAGGATATGCTAAGCCTGAAAGCATCTTAGAGGTGACCTCGTCTAAAGTTCTGTCTTATACTGGGGTCCCATCTCTAAGGCCCCTGACAAGTGGTGGTCATCCAGCCTTTGCTGGAAGACTTCTAGGGAGCTCACTACTTGCCTGATGAGGCAGCTCATTATGTTTTGGACACTTCTGGTTGCTCTTTGATCTTTTCTCATGGTGTCCTGAAGTCTGCTTACCTGTTACTTCTGCCATCTTCTCTTTATTTTGCTGTCTGGAATAACAGAGCAACCATTCTGATATTCTAAGATGGTCACATTTTTTGCCTTCATCTTAAACTGGCCATAATGCAATTCTGCCTCATCATTGGGGCTCACTTGCCCTGTTCACCGTCCCGTGGGTAAGTGGGCTCCTCTCAGGTGGCTGTCCCCACCACAGGCAGCTCACTAGTGTGCCCACCAGACTCACTTCTTGAGGGAAGGTCCTCTGTCACATGCTGCACCCAAGGAGAAAAATCAACCCCTGCTGCAGACCACTCCTCGCTTCTTTCACAACTAGTTTGCCCTCCGTTTTCTCTTTCATAGTTGCAACTTGACATTTCATTCAGTGTCTACTTTTGGAAATTTCTTTGTTTTGCTTACCTTTTCTTGGTTATTCTGCTGTGATTTCCAGGTTTTCTGATGAACGAGGTCTTTCAGTGTGACAGAAGAATTATTCTGGAGCAGTGTGGTGAAGACAGAGCCCTCGATATGAGTCAGTACATCCAGCCCAAGATTTTGGCCGTAAGTTCAGCTTGGAAATGCCCCTGCAAATATAAAAGCAAGTCATTTCTCTCTCTCAGCCTTCTAGAATTGTTATAAGGATAAAAGGAGGCAATAATTATCCAACGCTTTGCCAACTTGTAGTCTAGGAATTCCCATGGATGGTGAGAGGAACAATAAAGCAGTTTATCACACTGATCTGACGACCAGTTTTTAGAGAAAGAGGTGAAGTTAAAGTTCGGATCACCTTACTTACTATTACTTAGCTCTTGTCTTTCAACTGGTTTCTGCACTTCCATCCTCTGAACACCTTGTATGGCTCCTTGAGAGTAATCTTTCTGTCATTTTTCATGATCAAAAATAGTGACTCCTCCAAACTCCATAGCCCAGCATTTTTGTATCTCCATCATCAGACCCTAAGCTACTGTTCTTGCCTTTTTCCCACTCCTCTCCAACACCAGTATCCTGCTCTGTCCAGACTGTCCTTAGAACATGTTTTGTGTATTCCCACCTCCATGCCATCTCTTGCATGCCCTTTCGGTTCCCCTTTGCTCTTCTAAAATCCTACCCCTTCTTTAAGGCCCAGCTCACACTTAGCCTACATTGTTTCTCCAAACACTCAAGAACACTGATTTCTCCTTCTTCTGAACTCATGGCATCCTAGAATCTTAGATTTAGAAGATATCTGGTCATCCTGAGGCCACAGGATAAAGAGATTTAGAGCAGGAAGGGACCTTTGGAATCATCTACTTCAGTCCCCTACTCAATTTGCTTATTATCCTTTCCGCTGAGACTATACTTTTCCCATATTCTGTCTTGTACTGGTGGTTAAAATTTTCATGTGTTTATATCTGTTAAAGGGTCCCCCAAGCTTTTCTTTTTGAGTTGCTATATTTTCTAGAAACACTGGCCTGAATGTGTCAAAGACAACCCCACCCCCCCTTCCCACAGCTGACATAATTTGTTGTTTGCATCCCAAACTGGGCTCCCTGACTGTCCTTAGGAGTCAAGGTAGGTGCCAGTAAGTCTGTGCTGGGCTGAGAAACTCTTTGTGCAGCTGGGACTCTGTAGATATACAGACCCTCCTGTCTTGATAGCCTAGCAGGTCTCAAGGGAGAGGAATCCAGCTTTTGCCAGTCACCTTGTTCCTCCCCTTTGGGAGGGCTTTTGTCCTCCTCTCACCTTTACTGCACCTTCCCCCCCCCCCCCCCCCCGTGCCACTCCCTTATAGGCGGAGCTTCCTGGTATCCTGCTCTCATAAATATGCAAACTTCTGTATGGATTGTGAAGTTTTTGGGTTCCACATGCATGCTCATTTCTCTTGTAATAAACCTAGTTTTCACATAAGTTTCGTAAAGTTATGATTGCCTGTTGACATATTCTATCTACCCACCTTATTTGTAAGGGCTTAGAAGACAGCAGCCGTGTTCTGATTAGCTTTTCCCCTTCACCCAACCTCTACTACCTTGCACATAGGAGGTGCTCAAGAAATACTTGTTCATTAATTGATTGAGAAAAAGTTTTAAGGGGCAGCAAGGCGTCAGTACAGTGAATAGAACACCAGCCCTGAAGTCAGGAGGATCTGAATTCAAATGTGGCCTCAGACACTTAGCACCTAACTAGGTGTGTGACCTTGAGCAAGTCATTTAACCCCAATTGCCTTGCCTTCTTCCCTGAAAAAAAGTTTTAATTATTCCTCAAGGCTAGCAATGTCCAGAGGGTTGGCTTATGCCATGCTTTGTTTAGGAGTACATTTGCAAGCAAAATGGCAAACTAGTTTATTGTGAACATGATAAGAATGTTGATAGCATGTTCATGTTACAAGACATACAGTTATTCTTCTTGTTTTGGAGTCTTCAAGAAAAAAAACCCTTGGCTATAAGAATGGGTGTTAAAAAGGCAAGAAAAATAATGATTCTCTATGATATACAGATATAACTCTTTCTGTTTTCTTTTTCGTCTAGGTACCTAATTCAGGTAAAGAGGTAAGAGTCCATGTCTTAATGGAGAAAAGGCTGTTTGTGCTAAAACAACAATAGCAAAACTAGCTTTTATTATCTTTTAAATAAATATGTTTATGATTAGAAATGGTGCCTTGTTATTACTAGAAAGGATTCAGCTAAAAAGCAAGGTAGGTGCAGATAAAGAGTTTCTGGGACACCTTCCCCATCTTTTCATAACATTCAAACTGAATTGGTTTTGAAGTTTTACATTTTTTTATGCTGAAGTTGCACAGATAACCTTCACTGACAAATGAATGGAATTTGATCCTGTATTTCCTGGTTTCCTTGGGGGGACTTACATGGTCTCTTATCAAAGTGATGATTAGCACCCAGGCTGCAGTATGCCTATCCAGGATTTACAAAATGAATTCAGTGAACTACCACATTGGTTATTTATTATTAATATAACATTTGGTGATTTATAGATGAATAGTAGATTTGTGGATGAAGTAGAAGGCCTGCCAGGGTCTGTGATTGTGGAACCTGTCAGAAGCAGAAGGGATGAAGAACAAGAATCATCTGTCCCTTCCCTTTCCATAGCCCCTAGTCACCAGGGAGGGGTTATGGTCTTGGGGCTACTGTCTGGTTCTGTTTGCCAAATACCTGTTGGTTTTCATGAATAATCAGCATTTCTGTCGATGCTGTTTATGTTTATTAGACCTTAGAATATAAACGTATAAAAGAGATATAGACATAGAAATGGGGTAATCTCTTTAGTTGAAACAGAAATAGCCTGAAAGCTTAGCTAAGCAGAACTTTTAGGTGAACCATTTGGAGCTCTACTTATATGATATATGAATGAGAAGTACAGTCATTGGGGCTTTGTTCAAAAAAGCAACTGCTTAGAGTATGTTAGGGAGGCAGGACAATATTCAGGGACTCATCCTGTCTTTACCTATTGCTGTGTCAGTTATGGGGACAGGACAGCTTGGAGGGAATTACCTTTGAGTCGTTACAAAATAAAATCCACGTCATATTTGTTAAATTGTAAGTGTTAAATCTATTGTGATGAATTCAAACTTTCTGGATATTGGTCTTTTGAGCCTGGTTCCAGCATATGGAGCTAGACTCATTGTTCAAGAATCCATCACAGCCAGCTTTCCAGCTGTTCCGCTGTGACATTGTTCTTACATTCCTCTCGAGGATAATGAAATGGCTCAGTCAAGTTCATCTCCTCCATACTAGGCACAGTGCTTTCTCACAAAGATATTTGAATTTAAAGTGCCCTATTCTTAGCTTTTCTGTCAGCCCCTGGCACCTCCTTCCTAAAAAGGGATATCCAGGTTGAGATTAAAGCTTTCATTTGCTGTCACTCAGTATAGTTGGGGTCACTAACCCAAACAGGAAGATTTTTATATTCAGTGATGAATTGGTAATTAATTTATGAAAGAGGGGCAGGCATATCCAGTTCTTGAGGTACTTACCAGGAAAGAACAATCTGTGGTGGGATGGGGTGGGGTAAAAAACCCAGAAAGGCAGAGACAAGTGGCAAAAAGTGGTACAGAGGCAGACAGTGACATAGGGACAGCAAAATGGGATGAGGAAGAGGTATGGAAGAGGAGAAGCAGAGAACATCACTCAGGTAAGCATGAAGTAGAGTTGGGAGCACTCTGTAGCATGGACCCAGTGAAGATGCAAGAAGCTTTGGGGGCAGGAGTTTGAGGTCTCATAGTATTTTGGGGGAAACAGACCAACTCCTCTGAACTGGACCACCTTGCAGTTAGTTCACTAACATATCCAAATCAGCTCAAAGTTAACAGTAAAACTTAAAAAAGTCATTATCCTAATGTAGTGGTTCTCAACCTGTGGGTTATGTTCAGTTTGTAACAATGAAAATACATCCTGCATATCAGATATTTACATGACGATTCATAACAGTAGCAAAATTACAGTTATGAAGTAGCAACGAAAATAATTTTATGGTTGGGGGGTCACCACAACATGAGGAACTATATTAAAGAATCGCGGCATTAGGAAGGTTGAGAACCACTGGGCTAATGTCATTAGCATCTTTTTGATGTTCTCCTGGTTCGGAGCTGTCTGGATTTTGTCTGGAATTTACATATAGAGCCAGAACCTTGACAAGCAGAACCTCGATGGTTTCTTCTGATTGGGCACATATTAACAGGAATTGAATTTTAGCTAATGTATGTACAGTTTGCAAATTATGCTCCTTTCATCTTTGGGATGGTTTATACGTGCCTTCCAGGTTTCTTTTTGTGAACTTATTTCCTGCTATTGCTACTTCATACTGGCTACCTATAAAACTTGCTTACTATACTGACTAGGAGAAGGAAGTCCTAGGGGTCCTAAACAAGATACAGTTTTAACACAAATGAGAAGAATCTGTCTTGACTTTATGATGACCTGAACAAGGAATCTGTATATGACAGTACAAGAGTCTCCATCTGCCCTCTAGATCCAGGCACTAGCTAAGAGGCACTCCTTTGCTGCACTCCTTTGGGTGCTCTTAGACATGTGAGAGGTACTTATTTTATGCAGATGGAGAATGTTAATTAGTTTTGTCCTTTGAGTAATTATGCTATAGAGTCAAAGAGTCTTTAACATTGAACTGTAGATGTCAGAGAAGATAGAACATATGTTAAAGTCAGACAGGCCTTGTAAAGGTTTATAGCTATGGAATTTCTTAGTCACAGAAGCATGTTTTTGTGAAGCGCATTGAACAATCCATTTATAACACTTTGCAGATTCCTATCACTGTCCAGATTCTACTTCAGGAATCTCTAAATGGAACAGTGAGTCGCAGGGTCCCAAATGATGTTTTGCATCCCACTTATGGCATCATCAATGGTCTGAAAATCTGCGCTAATGTCGTTGTTCTGGTAGGTGCTTGATTTCATTTTTTTGGCGAAGTTTTATTTATTTAAGGCAGAATCAAGCTGCATGTCTTAGGACAGTCATCAGAAACTCCTCCCCAAATGTTGTTTCTGCGGTAGACCGCATTGTTTCCCATTTTTGTTTGTCCTCCTTTGGCATTTAGGAGTTGATAGGCTTATGAAGACAGATTAGTTAATTATGCCTCATCTTGAAGCTAGAGAGGAATAAAGGGTGACAGTGACAGTTTGTACCCAAAGACTGAATTTATCAACTGTTAAAAGGAAATAGGCACGTCCTTTGTGTGACAGCATGGAATGAAGATTGACTTGGGTTGGACCCAGGCTTTATTGCCTCTCCACATTGACTTCATTTACATTGTAGTAGCCATTTTACATGTTGTTCTTTGAGTTTTGCTTTCTCCACACCAGATCATTTTGCACAAGCCTTCCTTCGTGTTTCTGAATTCTTCATATTTATCTTTGCATTACATTTACATGCCATTACTTGTACAACCATTCCCTCCGCCCCCCTCCCCAACATTGGTCACATTTTGTTTCCAGCTTTTAAAATGTGAGACTTGAATGGCAAACATTCAGAGTGTGACTGATGATATTAGTTGTATTCTGCAAATGCCAGTGGGTGTGCAAAGTACCCATCTGGGTACCCTCTGGCTTGAGCTCTCATCCTTATTTATGGTGTAAGGGGCATGCCTGAGATTGCGGTGCATTTCATGACCAAGTTGAGATTGTAGTGGAGAAGTAAATCTCCAAGAAGTATAAGCACAGAGAAAGACTTGTTCTTTCTTTTTTCTTTAGTATTTTTCAGTAGGCTCAATGTAGCTGCTAAAATGAGAGGCTTGAGTAACTTCTTCTTGGGCATACTAGCTGGCTGTGTGCCCTTGGGCAGATTATTTTCCCTCTTGGGCCTCGCTTTCCCCATCTATGAAATATGAAATAAGAAGAGGATTAGATGACATGATCCATAAGGTCCATCCAGCTCTAAAGTTCTGTGAGTATTTTTTGATTCTAAATGGGAAGTAATGAAAGGGACCCTAAGTTGTATCTGGTTTTATTTTCAGTTAAAGTACGTCATCTTACATACAGAGGAAGGAGAAATCACAAAGGCTTATGCCAGAATCCTTCTTAGGACAGTCAGCAGCTCAATGCTTCCACTCCAACAGCAATTTCATGTTCAATTCATTGAGGTAATTTTTGTCATTTTAATACAGATGCTTGCCAAGTGGTTAAAATCATCATATTTTAAGACTTAAAACCTCAGGTTATATGTTATGGCCAACCATAACATAGTTTGTACTAAACATTGGAGTCATATGTAGTAGAGCTTTGTGGTGGAATTGTGTTAATTTCTTTTTCTTTTTCTCTTAAGAGCAACACCCTCCGTAAGCCTGTAATTTTACTTCAAGATGTGTGCCTGCATTCAGTAGTTAATATTTGTAATTGTTTGTGGGGGAGGACATCTTATTGTCTGATATTCTAGACTTTATTAAAGCTCCCAGTTTTTTCTGCCTTTTTATGAATAAAAGTAAGAATTTTTCTATGTCACATTATGTCTTTCAGATAAATACTAGGCCATTCCCTCTCAGTGGAAATCCAGGTTATTTTCCAGGACTGCCATTAGTAGCTGGATATGTGATAAAATATCCTTTTTGGTTGTCTCTTAGGAGTCAGTTTTCCAATATTTGGAGATCATATTGTCTCTTCTCTGTATTCTTAAATTCTCTGGACTATTTAGGGAAATGGGGACATTTGTTTCCAACCAGGACTTACTTAGACCAATTCTGCCCCAGTTACTGATCTAGCCGCATATTAAGGGGAATCTTTTCGAGGTTGGGGTGAAGTAATCTGTGTGTAGAAAGTGTTTTAGTGAACAGAAAATTATGATTCAAGGTAGAAATGTCTGAAGACACCAGAGCCTCTGATGACTTTGTATTTGGTTGTGGGAACCTGTAGTAACTGGAAGGGGTATGGGACAAGCGTGAGACGAGAGCACACACCCCATGTCTGGCATGTTGGGCACACACTTTGACTGAGGAGCGTGCAAGGTCTTTGGGTACAGCTTGTTCTCTTCCACCAGTCCCTGCTGGCTTTCATGAGTTTCTGTAGGTGCCATTTATTTAATTAAATCTTGGGATTTTGTGGTTGTTCATATGTTCAGTCACATCCAACTCTTAGTATCCATCTCTTTGTGTCCATATGGACTTTCTTGGCAAGGATACTGGGGTAGTTTGCCATTTCCTCCTCCAGCAGATTAAGGCAAACAGAGGTTAAGTGACTTGCCCAGGGTCACACAATTAGTGAGTGTCTGAGGGTGGATTTGAACTCAGGTCTTCTGACTCCAGGCCCAGTGCTCTATCCGCTTAGCCATCTAGCTGCTCCAGATATGTAGGCACTAATGTATATTAGAGATTTATGAACCAGTTTAGGGATGATGGAAATCTGCCACTAACACGGAGTGAAGCCGACTTCTATCTTATCTTTTCCTTAGCTGATACTAGTCCATGAGAATGGCCATAATAATGCTTTGAAGAAAGCATTGAAGAGCTAAGATGCGTCTAGGGAGGTGGAGGCCCAGAAAAGCCGCCTCTGTGTCTCGCCCAGGGCCTCCTGGAGGGCAGCAAGGGGGCAGGGGAGCCTTGCGTTGTGCCCCCTGGTGCCGGTCTTGGGGCAGAGGACCCGGGGGCCGGGCTCGGCTTTGCTGCTCATTAGCTTTGTTTTGGTCGCTGTCTTTTGGTTCTGTGTCACGCACGGTTATTTCTCAGTATATACACCTGCCTCTTCTGTTAGCGTGGGTCCAAGTTGCTTTCCAGAACGGTTGGACCAGTTCACAGCGTGGCAAATAGTGTGTCATTTGAAGGGTGAATCTCTTCATCTCTATGAGCCTCAGTTTCCTCGTCTGTTAAATATGGGTAATAATTCTCTTATTGTTTACCAAGTAGGGTTTTGTGCCTCTAGAAGGAGCTTTATAAGCTGCAAGATAGTCTACAAATATGAACTATTATTTTAGCATATCTTTGGTATTGGCCGCATTTTCCCTTAACGCTGCAAACATCATCTGCTGTGGTCAGGAGTGCTAACAGAGACAGACAATTTACCGTTTTTCACAGTCAAGCTGAGCAGAACTGCTTATTAGCAGAAGGACGTCGAAAACCAGTGTTATTTGGTTATGATATGATAACTGGATGCACAGTAAGGTAAGGGATTAATCTTTTATCATTTAACAGTTATGTTTATGTTGATTAGATAATAAAATACTGCTTTTTGGGGGGCTCCCAAAAAGGACCCTAAAACAGAAAGAAAACCCTTTTAACTTTGAATAAGCTCAGTTGGTATGAAATCCATAACGTAGATTCTGGTTTCATCATTACTCACTCCATCTAGTAGACGCCCCCAATGGTTCCCTACATCCTATCCACCAGGAAAACTGAGCGTGCCTCAGGGCAGGAGTGAAAACTCACACAGTCCATTCTCTGTCTCTGGCCTCCCAACACACAGTCCCCCACCCCCTCTCCCCTTCCTGTCTCTTGGACTTTCTCTAGACAGGGCTTAAACTTTGTCCACTCACAAACCTCTTCAGCACTTCTTAAACTGTGGGTCTTGGCTATAGGAAAAGGTAAATGAATCAGTACCACTGTGGCTACTGGGAAGTGTGACAGTCACTCACATTGATTAAGCACCTACTGTATGCCAGGCATTGTGTTTGCCACTGGGGATTTACAAAGACAAAGATGAAACCCTCAAGCAGTGTACGTTCTATGGGAGGAGGTAACAGGCACACATCTAAGTGTGTACAAAATATACACAAAATGAACACAGCATAATTTGGGGTGAGGGAGGCACTACTACAGCTGTGGGGGAATGAAGGTCTCAGGCAGAAAGAAGCACTTTGGCAGAGCTTTCATGGAAAGAGGAAAAAATGGCAGTGAGAAAGATGGGCATTCTGGGTATGGGTGATGTCTACTGCCAAAGCATTTCTGTGGGGGAGAGAGAGCATCCTGTGTGACAAATGGGAGGGTGAATGTAGTCTTGTGATTGGAATAATAAAGATTAAATATCAAAAGTAGGTTGTGATTCCAATTGTGAAGGATTTTAAGTGCCTAGCAGAAGAGTTTGTGTTTGCTCTTGGAGGTAATAGGCAGGCACTCCTGTTTACTGAAAAGGAGATACAAGATTTATGAAAATCAGGTCGACCACTGTGAGGAGGATGAATTGGGGTGGGAAGAGACTTGAGGCAGAGTTCCCAGGTGAGAAGAGATGAAGGTGGGAATTAGGATGGACTTTCATGAGTAGAGCCTTGGGGTTGGTTACAAGAAATGTTGTGGAGGCAGAAAGGAATTGACCTGGAATGTTGGATGTAGAGAATGAGAGAGAAGGGAGATGATTCTAAGGTTGTAAACCTGGGGACTGGAAGATTGGTGGTCCTTTTAATAGAACTAGGAAACTAGGAAAATTCAGAAGAGGGGTGTTTGGGGAGAAAGAGAATGGATTCTGTTGTGGACATATTGAGTTTGAGATGCCTTTAGGACAACCAGTTCCCAGTGTCCAATAGGCAGTCGGTGATATGGGCCTAGAGTTCTAGGGAGAGACTAGGGATGGACCTAGATGTTTTCTGCAAAGCTGGTCATTAAACTCAAGGGAGCTAAGGAAAGTTCACTGAGAGAAAGCATAGAGGGAGAAGGAAAGGAGGCCTAGTCTTGGGGTACACTGTTAGAAGGCACAACATGGATGTTGATCCAGCAGAGGAGACTCAGAAAGAGTGGTTTAGATATGTAGGAAAACCAAGAGAGAACAGCATCTTGAAAATCAGAGAAGAGAGTGTCCAGGTGCAGAAGTGATTAGTAATGCTTCATGCTACAGAGAAGTCTGGAAGTATGAAGACTGAGAAAATGCCTTTAGATATGGGCATGAAAAGATCCTCCATAACTTTGGAGAGAGCCATACAGGCAAGCTATGAGGCTTAGGAGTGATTAAGAATAGAAGTGAAGTTAGTGGAAATATAGGGGATGCCCATCAATTGGGGAATGGCTGAACAAGCTATGGTATATGAATGTAATGGAATACTATTGTGCTATAAGAAATGGGAAGGAGATGGACTTCATAATTACCTGGAGAGGCTTATACGGAC
>CM053587.1:329277073-329373550 GCA_028646515.1 Pseudochirops corinnae
ATGTATGGTAGGCAGAGGGGGCAGTGAGTGAAGGAGTTTGAGGGCTACCCGAAATGGGGAAATACCTTGACTTTGTGCCCTTTGAGGCTGGACTGAGGGAAGTAGGGGGTGGGGGGTGGTGTTTAAGCAGGAGAAGAGAAAATTGAGGGAGAACAGGATAACTGTCTTATCTCTTAATGCCCAGTGCTTGGCCTGGAGTTGGCCTTTAATAAATGGCTTATTGATCCATTCATTTCTTGATGCAAGTACATCAAGGGCTGTCCTGTGAAAGAGGAATTTGACATTTTTTTTTCCTGCTTGGCCCCAGAAAGGAGACCCAATGGAACTGGCCCCAAGCTGCAAGGAAGTAATTGTAGTCTGGGGTCAGGGAGAATTTCCTTACTTCATGAGTTACCCAAACATGGAATGGGCTGCCTTAAGAGGCAGGGGGAAACGGGGTTTCCCCTCAGGAGAGCTTCGAGCCAAGGCTGGAGGATCACGTTTTTGGTGGGTTAGAATGAGACCCAGGTGGAACCAGATGGCAGCTGAGGTCTCTTCTAATTCTAAAGTTCTCTGGTGGGACTGGTGAGGAAACTGAGGCAGCATAGGGGAGAGGAAAAGTATTTTGGACTTAGGATCAGAAGAGGGCTGTGTTCAAACGCAGCCCTTCCTACAAGCTAGTTTATGACCACATTTTGCTTCTCTATGTCTCAGTTTCCTAATCTGTAAAATGGGCACAAGGATCACTAGCACAAGGAAAGTGCTTTGAAAACCTTAAAGCAACATAGAAATAGGTCTTAGGATCATCAGTTCTGCATTTAGAGCTCAATCAAAGCCCCCCACCAGGAGTAGCCTTCCCTTCCCCTCTTTCCAGCTCCTCATTTTGTACTTTCTTCTCCTGTTGGAAGGAAAGCTTTGTGAGAGTAGTGACTACCTCGTTTGCTTATATTTTTATCCGTAACACTTAGCACAGAGCCTGGCACACAGTAAGCAGTTAATAAACGCAGGGTTGCTGGCTCACTCTCCTCTTCTCTCTTTCTTTTTCTCCTTCTCTCTCCACCTTCCCTCTCAGTCTCTCTCTCCTTCCCTCCTTCTCTTGTGGTCTCTTTACTCTCTCTCTCACTGTCTCTGTCTTTCTCTCTCCCCTCTTCTTTCCCTTCCTCTCTCTTTTCTCTTATCCCTTTGCCTTGTCCCCCCTGTATCCATCTATCTTAGAGGCCACTGATTTCAACCCCTTCATTTTGCAGATCTGTAAAATGATGCTAGGAAGGATTGAGTGATTTGCCCAGGATCAGTCAGTTAATAAGCATCAGGGGTGGGATCTGAACCCAGTTTCTGGGGCTACAGATCAAGGCTTTCCCCACTCTTCTGCAAACAGAACCATTCTTCTTTCTCCTTCTCTTCTGTCTCCCCAGCGTGCCCAGCACAGTGCTAGCTGGACACCATGACTGAATGAGAGCATGTGTGTAAAGTGTGCAGCCCTCCAAACTTCTTCCACACTTGCTTGGCCCTGCCTTCCCCTCCAAGGCCCATTCTGGGCCCAGGCTCTGGCCAGGGTTACGGAATGAAGCCCTGTGGTCCAAAGCCCCTGGTGAGGGGCAAGCCCTCTTGGCCACATGCAGGTCCATTTGTTGGCTGAGTCTGTTACTTGGAGTGATGGAGATGGCTGGAATGGGATCCTCCTCACCAGTTAATATTGTGATTCTCTGTTTGTCCCAGCCGCCTGAGGGATGGGCTTATCCCAGATGACAAATAGGCTTTTGGTAGGCTTTATCTCTCTCTAAGCCCCAGCATGGGGAAAACCTGTTAAGAGCTGAACAACGACAGTGACAGAAGAGAAGCAAGGCTGCTTTCCACCCCCAGGTACAGTGGAAAAGACATTCACAGAATCTGGAGAATTGGGCTCATTTCTATTTCTAGCAGTTTGCATGCCTAAGACCCTGGAGCAGGGTCACAAAAATAACTCTGTTCAAGGATTAATCCTGACAATTGCTTCATGGCTACTTGGCCTCACAGAGCATTCAGCATCCAACAGGGATGCTGAGAGCCCCAGGGAAACACTTCTAGGCACAGGCAGGGATCAAACATAAGTAGGAAATAGAAGGCTCAGAGAGGGCGAGAGATTGTCCAAGGTCACACAGCAGGCTGAGACAGGTCCAACTTTCTAGCCCATAGCTAAGGCCCTTATTCACCAACAGCCTTTCCAGTGTCTCTGCTTTCCTTATCTACCAAAAGAGGGGGACTCAGAGAGATGATTCCAGGGGCTCCGCCAGCTCAGATATCTAGTGTCTTGATGTTCATTCGGACTCTAACAGTTTAGTTTCTAAGGTCTCTCCCAGCCCTGGCATCCCCTGTTCTAAGGCCCCTCCCAGCTCTCACATCCCCTGTTCTGAGGCCCCTCCCAGCCCAGACATTCCCTGTTCTAAGGGCCCTCCCAGCTCTGGGCATCCTCTGTTCTAAACTCCCTCCCAGCTCTGACATCCCCTATTCAAAGGCCCCTCCCACGTTTGATAATCTGTTCTACAGTCCCTTACTCTTCTGACATTCCAATTCTAAAGAGGAAAATGGGCAGTGGGCAGAACAGGCAGCAGCATGTGCAGCACATTTATTTTCTCTTTTTCAATAATAACTATTATGATTGTGGTGACAATAACAAAAACACTTGGCTAACAAGACCTTTGAATGCTCTGAACTTTTTAAAAATTCTCAGCTCTCATCAGATTTTCCCATTTCAACATCCTGGGAAGATAAGGGAGGGCAGATTTCATTATCTCTACTTGACAGCCACTGAGGCTCGGACCAGACACCTGACTGCCCAGCAGCCAAGAGCCCCTGCCTCTCACATCCTGGCCCATCCCGCTGCTCCAGCTCTCAGTGGCACCTACCTGAAACCTGTGGGATGTGAACAGCTTCCTCATGACAGTCCTGAAGTCTGGGGGGACCTTTGGAGGGGTCACAGCCTCCCCTGGAACCTCAGTGGGGCTGCTCTCGGTCCCAGGAGTGACAGCTGCTGCCTCTGGCGCTGGCGCTGGTGCTGTTGGCATCTGCGGCTGCTCATCCTCCTCATCCTCATTGTCCCATTTCTTATATCTGGTATTCCATTTGTAGTGGTCATCGCCAACCACAGTGAAGTGTCTCAGGAACCTCGACATGGCTCTGGGGGAGCCGTCCTGCCAAAGGGTGGGGAGAGAAAAAAGGAGTCTCAGCCTGGGATATCCACACCAAGTTTGAGAGAGAGAAGGGGGGAGGGAGAGACAGACAGAGACACACAGAGACAGAGAGAGACAGAGAGACAGAGAAAGTGACAGAGAAAGTGACAGAGAGACAGACACGTGTATAAGGGCTGGGCTGGGCCTAGATGGGCATGGTGAAACAAAGAGAGTAGGTAGGAGAGGGACCGTATGGGACCCGGAGCTCAAGGGTTTAAGGAGTTTCTCTTGGTCTCTTATTTTGAGACCAAGGCGCTTTATAGAGACCTGGCAACAGGAAGCCACAGCTTGCCCTTGTGGTTTGCCTGGTTCTAAGCAAAGGCCCTGATTCTGCAGTCCAATCATAAAATGCAGGGGGCAGGGAGGAGGGGGCAGAGAACCATGCTGTTAAATGGCCCCCAAACCCCATGTGCTGGCTGTCTACAGGAAAAGCTGTGGGTCACGGTTCACAGGTGAGGGCATTCTGAAGAAGCGAGCCTGTACCTTGGGGGTGGAGGTGGAAGTGGATGGAGGGCGGGGTAAAAGATGACGATAAAAAACACACAATTCTAAGGAAACAGGCTTGTGTTGACTTCCTTTTAGACAAGAGTCAGGTTCCTGAAAGGCGGAGAATAAACAGAATTTTGACCGATTTGGCCAAGTGGGGCCTCTTGTAAAAGAGTCAAGGATGCTGGTTTTATAAAAGCATCCCTATGGCAATAAAGCAAAGCATCTCTTGTAGAACTAATAATGCTTCCTCCTCCTCGCCCCACTTGGTTAACTTTGTGTGAATCCAGATGTTATCAATTGGGTTCTTGAGCTAGAGCAGACCTGCCTCCTCTCCCCTTGGACTTCTTGTCCATCTTGTTCAGACTCTTCTAATCCAATCCAACTAACATTCATGATGTGCCTAACCTGGACCAGACCCTGTGCTAGGCGCTGAAAGTTAAAAGGAAAAAAAGTAATCCCTGGCCTCAAGAAGGTTACATTCTGGGGCCAGCTAGGTGGTGCAGTGGATAGAGCACCAGCCCTGGAGTCAGGAGGACCTGAGTTCAAATGTGACCTCAGAGATTTGACACACTCACTAGCTGTGTGACCTTGGGCAAGTCACTTAATCCCAATTGCCCTGCCCTCTCCCCTTCAAAAAAAAAGCAAATAAAAAATCGTAGAGGAACTATATTTTCTTCACGTTTAGGCTGTCTGGAGAGTTCTGTGGACCACAAGTGGCCCAAGGCCATGCATTTGAGCCCCTGTTCTGAAGTGTGCTGTCTGTGAAGGGTAAGTAATTGGGTTAACATTCCCTCAGGAGTTTTGTATTTCAGTATGTTATTTATTGGGCTGGCTTGCATTTATGAGAAGGATCCATAAGCAAACACTGGGCAAACCACTAAGCTCAAGATTTCGACTGACACCATTGGTTGAGGAGTGAAGAAGGTGAAGGGTGGTGACAAGGCTAGGAAATGTGCCACAGGCAGCAGATTTCTTCAGTCAAGTCCCTTTTCTTTCCCTTCCCCTTCTCTCCCCTATTACTGCCCCCCATACCTTCATTCAGTAATCTATTTTTTGCATTTACTTCAGCATCCTTGGGGGTACAAGAGGAAGAGCCCTACCAGGAGGTAGAGTGTCCAGAACAAGAGAAGTAGGACTTCTTCTGACCACTGGCCTTGGTCAGATCACATCCAGAGGCTGGTGTCCCATTTTGGCTGCCTTGTGTATTGGGAGGCCATTAACAAGCTGGACCATCTCTGGTAGATCAAGGCCAAGAGGGTGAGGGGTCTACAGATGATGGTAGCTTTGGGAACAGAAGTCAAGGGAGGGGAAAAGAGGAGCTGGAAACTCTCCTGATATTTGAAAGCTTGTTGTGTGGAAGACAGCTTTTTACTTATTATGCTCCAGTTCAGAGGTCTGGACCAGGAACAACCAATGGGAGTTTCAGAGAGACAAATTGAAGCTGAGTCTAAGAAGAAAATTCTCCAGGTATTGGAGCTGCCCCAAAGAATCCAGCCTCAGACTAGCTGTGTGACCCTGGGCAAGTCACTTTACTCTATTTGCCTCAGTTCCTTATCTGTAAAATGAGCTGGAGAAGGAAAAGACAAAGCCCTCCAGTATCTCTGCCAAGAATATCCCAAATGGGGTCATAAAGAGTTGGACATGACTAAAAACAACTTAACAGCACCAACAAAAAGTGTCATAGATCACTTCAGGAGGAGAGTGGGCTCCCTCTCACTGAAGGTCTAAGCAGGGGCTGGGTGACCACTTGTGGCGTATAGTGTAGAAGGAATTCTACCTCTAAGGTCTCTCCCTGCTCAGCTCTACATCCTATGTCATTTCCCCCTTCACTGGGCCTCAATTTTCTCATCTGTGGCAGCTTCCTGTTGGCTTTCTACCTTTTCAACCCAAATTTTAAAAAAAATCTACTTTTCTTCACACAGTGTGATATATTAGGATTAGGGCCCATAAAATTCTTGTTTTTGCAAAGAGCAGTATTTTTTTAATCAAGAAATCTATATTGAGAGGGATTTTGAAAGGATTTTTTTTTGCTTTTCTTTTTCTTTGAAAGGATTTTTTAAAATGATGTCTAAGGAATGCTCTCATTGACATTTTTTTTTAAACCATGCAGTAAAGCAGAAAAGATACACAGAACAGCCAGCAAGAAGACATCGTATAGTTCTAAGAATTGTCTAAAAAAGGTTGTCTTCAGAGATGTAGGCAGTTTGACCAGGTGTGGTAGCACACACCTCTAATCCCTGATACTGGCAAGGTTGAGGTTGGTGGATTTCCTGAGCTCAGGAGTTTTATGCTGCAGTGGGCTAGAGCCAACTGGATGTCTGCATTAAGTCTTGCACTGATAAAGTCAGCCTCCAGACTGAGAAGAGGGCTATTGGGCTGTTGAAGAAGAGCTAAACCAGCCCAGGCTGGAAGAATAGGGCAAGTTAAAGTTCATACACCCATATCTGTTTGGAGTGGGGCCATGAGTCTGGGGAGAGCCAGTCTCAGAAGAAAAATGCAGGCAACCATCTATTATACTGGGGTTGATCATCCAAACGGTGGCTCGAACATGCTCATAGGTTCTGTTCCTCCTCTCTCCATTCTTGATCTTGGGGCCATTCCCCAATACTAGACAGAAAAGATATCATAGGACCATAGATTTGATTAGGGACCTTTTTGTGTATCGTTCTAGACCAATCCTCATGTTTTACATATGGGGAAATTGAAGGCAAGCGATAAGAAAAGTCAGAATTTAAATAGTTTTAGACTCCAAATCTTTTCACTCCAGCAGGAAGTCTCAATATGTATACAGTCTTTCTAAGAGGCCCAGGAATGAGGACCATGAAGAATATGGCTAAAAGGAGCCTCTGGAAGTGCCTTCCTGTTTGGGGTTAGCGGGTTTGGTTTTTGTTCCATTTTTCAGAAACTTCCCAATCAGGCTAAAGGCCGAGGAGGGAACAAGCTCAGTCGAAACCACCAGTCTGAGTACATATGCATACAGCCTGTGTCCAGGGCCTGGATTGTCACCAAGTCTGGCCACCAAAATTCCTGCCCCTTCTTCACTTCAGAGAACAATCCAGATGGAAGACTTTTCTCTTGGGTTTCTGTCTTTTAAGCAAATGCTTCCTTCTCGAGTCACAGTTGGGAGACAAGCCATCCTTGGGAACCAGGGGTAAGGGTCAGGGAGAACAAGACTGAGCTCTTTGGTGCATAGGAGCACAGCTGCCTGGGACCCTTACCAGACTCTTGGAGCTCAGATTATGTGGAATTTTTTTTTCTTTTTCTAAATCAGGGAAGTATTTAAATAAGCATAGCAAACTTCCCTTTTTGAGGGTAGAAAGGAAGTATGAGGTCCATGAAGGGCAGCCACAAATTCAGCAGGCTGACCCACGTGACCTGGGGCCTGATACAAAGAGTCTGGGAGGGGGAACCGCTGGGCCTGGAGACCAGACTGCAGTCTAGCATTCACGGCCTACCCTGAGGTCACCCTCTGCAAGCTGTTTCTGGTTTTTTTGTGTCTCATTTTCCCTATTTATCCAATCTAAGACACTGCTTCAACCCAATTAAATCCAATAGCATTTATTAGCCACCTACTACGTATCACGGGCAGGTAGGCAGTGTAGTGGATAGAGAGCCAGCTCTGGAGTCAGAAAGACCTGAGTTCAATCTGTGTGGCCCTGGGCAAGTCACTTAATCCTGTTTGCCTCAGTTTCCTCATCTGTAAAATGAGCTGGAGAAGGAAAAAGCAGTATCTTTGCCCAGAAAACCCCAAACAGGGTCATGAAGAGTCAGATACAACTGAACAAGACGTCATAGACCCCTTTGGTAGTCCAGTAAAGCATATCTATTGCTCCAAATCATGTTATTGCTTATATTCACAATTGGAGGAAATGCTAGATTTCATGCCGAGGTCAGTGAAAATGAAGATTTTTTTTCCCTCATCCCGATTCACAGATCTCATGAAATCCATCTACCGGCCCCTGCTTTCCAGTTACAATACTAAGATTTTAGATGTGTCACTAATAGGTTTGGGGGATGAGAGGATTGGCAAGAATCTTCCCTTTCATTTTACAGATGACGAGGCTGAGGGCCAGGGAATGCACGTCACTTGTCCTGGGCTACCCAGGTACTAAGAGGCAGACCCTGGACTTGAGCTCAGGTCCCTGACTCCAAGTTTGGTGTTCTTGCTATTACACCACACCATCTGTTAATCAGCCATACTATTCTTATTTTACAGATGAGGAAACTGAGGCCTGGAGAAAGGAAGGGACTTGCTTGGAACAGATTCCTCCAAACACACACAGACTAGGGCTGATCCAGCTGATAGATTTAGGCAGCAGAAAAAACCAACTTTGCTTCATAGTTCACTTGGAGACCTGTTAAGAGGTTTATTTTGTGCCTGTGGGCCTTAACATATCTGTCCCTCCTCCCAACTCACTATCACCTGGCATGTTCTTCCCTGGCATCTTCACCTTTCTCCTGCTTCAGCATCCCCTTTTCACTGGTGGATTTTTCACTAGAAGGTGGCTTGCCCAGTTTTCCATATGGAATGTGTCTGAGCAGAGACTTAAACTCAGGTGCCCTTAATTCCTAGTCCAGCCAGATGAACTGAATTTTCTTCTAGCTCCTCTTATAGATTTACCAAAAAAAGGGGGGGGGGGGCAAATAAAGCAGAGAGGCTGACTCTGACGCTTACTAAGTGGATGAGTCTCTCAGCACTCTCTCAATCTGTTTCCTCATCTGTGGAATGGGGCTAATACTGCTCTGAATCTCCCATCTTCCATGGGGAAGAAAAAGGAATAAACATTTATAGAGTACCTACTGTGTGCCAGACCCTGTGCTAAGGGCTTTGCACTGATTGTCGCAGGGGGGCGGCTAGGTGGCGCAGTGAACAGAGCACCAGCCCTCGAGTCTGGAGGTCCTGAGTTCAAATCCGACCTCAGACACTTAACATTTACTAGCCAGGTGACCTTGGACAAGTCACTTAACTCCAACTGCCCTACCTTCCCCCCACCAAAAAGCAAAAACCCACCAGACCAAAAACCAATTATTGTCTCATTTGAACCTCACAACAACCCTGGGAGGCAGGTGCTATTATTGTAATCCCCATTTTACAGTCAGGGAAACTGAGGCAAACAGAGGTTAAATGACTATCCCAGGGTCACACAGATAGTAAGTGTCTGAGGCTGGATTTGAACTGAGGTCTTCTTGGTTTCAGGCCCAGAGCTCTAACCACTGCAATACCAGCTGCTGGGGTGTGCAGAGAAGTTCATTTTGGAAAGTGCTAGAGAGAATGCACATCCTTCTCCTCTTTCTCCTCCTCATTATTGCCTGTATCTGTGTCTTCATCCCACACTAGGTACAGAAACTCCTGTTGGCCAGACTGCTCATCTGTAACTTATGGTCTTAGAGAGGGGCCTTGGGGCACTGAGGCAAATGACTTGTCCAGGGCCACACATCCAGGCTGTCAGTGGTAGGACTTGAACCTGGGTCTCCTTGGCTGATCCTCCCCCCACCATCCTCCTATGGTCTCTTCCCATCTGAATTCTAGTGATGAAAATCTACTTACCTCTTTCTCTTTGGTACCCATTTCTCAGCTGTCACAGAATCTGGAAAAAAGAAGACTGTAGTTGGGTTCACTTGTGTAACACATTCATCTTAAATTAAAAACAAACAAACCCAATTTTCTTTTTAAGTATTGTTTACAGCATTTCTCGTCTTGGATTCTAGTTCTTGCCTGGAAGAGATCTTGGAGATCTTCAGAGTCCAATCGCCTCATTTCACAGATGAGAAAATTGAGCCCTAGGGAAGTTAAATGGTGTGCTCAGGGCCTCAGAGGCAGGATTTGAATCCAAAGCCTTTGACTCGAGAACTAGCTCTCTTTCCACTGTATTAGGCTTCCAACATATAGTTGATCATTGTTCAGGTGTTTTTCAGTCATGTCCGACTTTTTGTGACCGACCCCATTTGGGTCACCCAGCTAATAAGAGTTTGAGTCTGGATTTGAACTCAGAAAAATGACTGACTCCAAGCCCAAAGCTCTACCCACTGTACCACCTTGTTGCCCAGTCTAGAGATGATAAACTTCAAAGTTGCAGTGGTTTCCTAAAGCCCAGGTACCTGTCTGGCTTCCCCAGATCACCCCAAACAGACCTTCTAATGCTGCTCATCTTTGCTCCTCCATGCTTCCTTGGCTGTGCTGAGGACCCTAGCATCCTCTCTATCTATCCATCACTGGGACTCCTCCCTCACCTCCTTCCCTCCCATCCCAACAGTAGCCAAATCTTGTCAATTCTCCCTCCCTGCCCCTCCAAGTGCATTCTTTCCCTTCTCTCTACTCATCCTTCTGCCACCCAGTTGAGAATGGAGTCACCTCTTGCCTGGACCAACATCATACTTTCCCAATAGCCCTCTCTGCTTCTAGTCTCCACCCCTCCCCCAATCCATCCTGTGTACAATTATCAAAATAATCTTCCTAGGGTATAGGTCTAATCAAATCCCTACTCTCTGCTCAAAAACCAAACAAACCCCCAAACCTGCAATGGCTCCCTACTGCCTCTAGGAGAAAGGGATAATGGCCAGCATTTATAAAGTTCATTAATTATTACAAACCAATTTACAAATATTATCTCATTTGACAACCCTTCAAGGTAGATGATATGATTACCCCCATTTTCCAGATGAGGAAACCGAGGCTAGAGATTAAGTGATTTGTCTAGAATCATACTGCTACTAAGTATCTAAGGCAGGATTTGAACTCAGGGTTTTCTGACTCAAAGCTTGTATTTTATCAACTATGCTACCTCTAACCCTGGCATTCAAGGCTCTCCAAAGTCTGGTTCCAAATCACCTTTCCAGACTTAATTCGCTTTCCTTCTCTTCATGTACTCTACATTGTAAACTGGACTATTAGCTGTTCCCTAAACTTACTCAATCTCCTGCCTCAGGACATCTGCACTGGGCATTCCCATGCCTAGAGGGCACATCTTCTTCATCTCACAGTGTCAGAATCCTTATCTTCCTTCAACACTCAGTTCGCCTCCTCCTCCATGAAGCCTTCCTTGATCTTTCCCCGTTGATGAGTGAATATTCTCTTCCCTCCTTCTATTTCCTATTATACTTATTTGTCTGGGCAACTAGGTGGTATAATGGAGAATCTGTTGGGCCTAGGAGTCAGGAAGACCTGAATTCAAATCCAGCCTCAGCCATTTACTAGCTATGTGACCCTGGGTAAATCACTTTCATCTCTGTTTCCGTTTCTTCAACTATAAAGTGTACTGTAATAACAGCACCTACCTTACAGCCCTGTGGTAAGGATTAGATAAATTAACATAGAGAAAACACTTTACTAACCTTAAAGTATTATATAAATGTTACTGTTGTTCTTATTTCTTTGCTACATGGTTTCCAAGTCTTCCACTCTTCCTTAATCCACCAATAAACTCTTAACTGCTTAATTCAATGATCTTTTCCCCATTCCTTGATAGGAAGTTAGGTGGTACAGTGGATAGAATAGCCAGGGCTGAATCTGGCCTCAGATACTTACTAACTGTATGACCCTGGGAAAGTCATTTAACCCTGTTTGCCTCTGTTAACTCATCTGTAAAACGAGATGGAGAAAGAAACAACAAACCACTCCAGTATCTTTTCCAAGAAAATCTAAATGGAGTCACTAAGAGTCTAACACAGTGGTTCTCAACCTGTGGGTCGCAATCGCTTTGGGGGGTTGCCTAAGGCCATCGGAAAACACATATTTCCTGGTCTTAGGAATCGAGACACTGCTCCTCTATCCGTCTCCACATGCAGATACGCCCACATATGAGTGTTAAAGGGTCACGTCATTAGGAAGGTTGAGAACCACTGGTCTAACACGATTGAACAATCCTTCCTTACTCTCTTATCCCGAGTGGCCATTGTCTTCTCCCTTAGCTTGGATGATACTGGTATCTCCTGTTTCTCCTACCTGTATGTCTCTTCCTTTTCCATCTTCTTTGCTGATTCTTCATTCTCTTCCCATCCTCCTTAGTGTGAGTCCTTTCCTGGGCCCTCTTTTCTCTCTGTTTATCCTCAGCTCTCATAGGTTCAATGACCATCATCTCTGTGCTAAGGAGTTTCAGATCTCTACGTTCAGTCCTGATTTTTCTCCTGAGTTCTAGTCTGGCATCATCAACTGCCTGCTGTTGAATTTGCATCCCTAGTGCCTAGCACAGTGTTTGGGTCATAGGAAGATTTTTTTTTCTTTTCTTTTTCTTTTTTTTGGTTTTTATTTTGCCTTTGTTATTCATTTCCACGAGATTTGGAGTTACAAATTTTCTCCCCATCTTTCCCCTACCCAGCATCTCAAAACAGCCATCCCACTGGATAACCCCTCCCCCAATCTGCTTTCTCCTATGTCCTCCCCCTTGCCCCTCTGACTTTCCGGTAGGGCAGGATGGATCTCCCTACCCATAGGAAGATTTAACAAATGCTTTTTCACTCACTCATTCATTCTCTTGTTCATTTATCCATCCCTTCCCGGATGTCCCAAATGCTGACATCTCAATTGTTCAAAATGGAACTTCCATCTTCCCTCCAGACTTTCCCATTTCTATGAAGGGCACCAGCCATCATCTTCCAAGCCACCCAGGTTCATAACCTGTGGTCACCTTTAATATCTTCCTTGCCCTCATAACTAGTCAGTTTCTGAGACCTCTACAACATCATCTGTCATCTTTAATTAAATTAATTAATATAAATATAGATATTATAAATTATATATAATAACATACAATATTTAATATTATATGTTATTTGTAAAATAAATATATAATATAGATTATAATTATATCTAATATAAATTAATTAAATTCAACCAGACATTTAAGTGCCTACTGTGTGTCAGGGACTATACTAGGTGCTGGGAATGCAAAGACAAAAATGAAACAGTCCCTGCCCTCAAGGAGGTTACAATTTATAGGCACAACAGCTCTTGAATCTATCCCCTTCTCTACTTACACAGCACTAATCCATTTCCATCCATTCTGACTTACCCAGATTATTAAAATAGTCTTTGCAGCACCAAACTGGGTGGAATGCAGGAATGGCACTTAGCAGGTGCTTTACAAATATTCATTGATTGACTATCTCCCTGTCTCCAGTCTCTCCCCTTTTTGCTGTTGTTATTTAATAATGTCTGAATCTTTGTGACCTCATTTGGGGTTTTCTTGCAAAGATACTGGAATGTTTTTGCCATTTCTTTCTCCAGTTCATTTCGCAGATAAGGAAACTGAAGCAAACAGGGTTAAGTGACTTGCCCAGGGTCACACAGCTAGTAAGTGTCTGAGGTTGAATTTGAACTCAAATCTTCCTGACGTCAGGTCTGGTGTTCTATCCACTGCACCACCTAGCTGCCTACTCTCTTTCTTTCCTTCTAATCAATCTATTTTTAGGTTTGAGTTAAGGAAATATTCCCTAATCAGTAAAGTTGTTCCAAAGTGGAATGGCCGGTGTCAGGAGGTGGTAAGTTACCCTTCCCTGCAGGTGCTATATTTATATCTAGATATCTATATCTACATATATACATTATATATACATATATATTTATGTGTGTATATGGAGAGATACCTCTTTCTATAGATAAATGTCTATAGATATATCTCTACACACACACATATATATAAAATATATTACAGATATTATAGAAGGAATTCTTTGTCAGGTACAATGGCTGGAGTACATTTCCTCTTCACCTCTGCCTTTTTGAATCTTTGGCTTCCTTTCAGACTGCTCAGAGCACCCTTCCTCCTCTACCCTTTCTTAAATGCTAATCCCATCCACCCCTAAGGGCACCTTCTAGCTGCCTTGTCTCTGTATAAGGTGTCTTGACCATTAGAATGTCAGCTTCTTGAGGGCAGGGATTGTTTTTTTTATTTTTCTTTGTATTTCCAGCACCTACGCCAGTGCTGGGGATGTAATAAGAGCTTGCTAACTGACTGACGTTGCTATCTGTTCAGTAAGTGCTTAATAAATGCTTTTGGATTGACTAGATGCCAAGGGTGTTCCTTTCAGTTCTAGATCTGGGATCTTGTGATTATGTGGGGATTATCTCAGGGGAATTTACTCAGGGTGTCCTAATGCCACATGCTTCCTGTTTGTTGCCAAATGATCGTGGAGTTGTGCAAACCTCTTTTCAAAGAAAGTTTTCAAAACCTCACATTGCCCCATGGGCTCATAACGTCCAGTCACCAGCGTGCTTCTTCTGCGTGCAGAGTCCTGTTTCCATTCCCTCCAGCTTTTCCCCCCAGGGAACTCAAGTGAAACCCCAGCTTTACACAAGACTGCCTGCTTGCCAAGACAGGAGCTGGCCGAGGGGCCTCCCGGAAACTCTGCTGATAGCAGATAACCAGGGCGACAACCACAACCCCCTGGGGACCGAGGGATGTGCACACTCCAACACCTTTCCCATGGAAACTTCAACCAAGAGCCTCCAAACAGCACATTACAGCAGAAAGGATGGCCAAGCACCTTAGGGGAGTGAGGATTCCTACAGCCTTGACACTTCCAGGCAATTAGTGTTCAGTTCCTGTTACCCCCAGCGCTGGGAGGATCTTTAGTTGGGCAACCAGAGACAAAGAAGTTTTGTTGCTGTTGTCCTCGTGTCCAACTCTTCAGGGGGTTTTCTTGGCAGAGATTCTGGAGTGGTTTGTCATTTCCTTCTCCAGTTCATTTGACAGATGAGGAAACTGAGGCAAACAGGGTTAAATGACTCACCCAGGGTCACATAGCTAGGAAGTGTCTGAAGCTGGAAGATGAGTCTTCTTGACTCCAGGTTAAGGAGCACTCTGTCCACTGTGCCACCTCAACCTCCCCCATAAGATCTTAATATTTAGCCCATGAGTTCCTGACTATAGTGTCCTCAACAGTTAGCAGATTATAGGATTGAGGCCTCAGTTTCCTCATGTGTAAAGTGAGGCGTTCAGACTAATGATCCTTGAGAAGGCCCCTTTCAGCTCAATCAATCATCAATCAATCAATCAACCAACCAGGCATTGTGCCAAGATGCTGGGGATCCAATCAGAAGTGAGACAGTCCTTACCCTTAAAGAGCTTACATCTGGGGGGAGACAACAGGTATGTGTGTGACTGTATGTATAAACACACAGTACATGTATATGTGCAATACAGTAAATATCTGTACATGCATGTGCCCATGTACACATGTATATATTTATGTATATATATATATATATATATATATATATATATATACAGCATGAATTATATGACTATGCAAAATACATACAAATAAATACAAAGTGATTGGGGGGAGTTAGAAAGGCTTCATGTAGACGATGTACTCTAAGCTAATTCCTGAAGAAACAAAAGAGTCTAACAGGTGGAGTTGAGGTAGTGTGTTCCAGGCATGGGGGACAGCCAGGGCAAAGGTGTGGAGATGGGAGACAGAGAGCCATAAATAAGATACAATGAGAAAGTCAGTTTGACTAGAAGACAACCTGTGAAGGACAGCAATGTGTCATAAAACTGGAAAGCTCGAAATTACTGGTCCTGTGATTCCAGTTCTTCTTTCTGGGTCTCAGTCTAGTGATCTGTAAAATGAGGAGGCTGAAACTGATGACCTCCATGGGCCCCTTTTATCTTGAAATCTTCCCATCCTGTGACCTTAAAAGGGTTGAGGCAGCCTGGTAGATAGGACAGAGGGGACATACATGCCCTAACACCTGCCCAGTGGAAACTGCAACCACGGGTCTCAAAGCCTCCCAAGTAATAAGAGTATAAATCAAGAGGATATGAGTTCAAAGTTTGCCTCTGATGCTTCCTAAGCAGGTGACCTTGGGTAAGTCACATAACTTTTTTAAACTTTGCCTTTATCATCTGTAAAATGGGAGTGATAATTTCTGAAGTAATAATAATAATAATAATAATAATGATAGCTAGCATTTTATACAGTGCCTACTATGTGCAAGGCTCTTCACAAATGATCTCGTGTGATCTTCACAACAACCCTGGGATGTAGATAATAACGGTAACGATGATAACAATAACATTTCTCTAGTGTTTGCTATGTTCCAGGCACTATGCTAAGTATTTTGTTTGTTTTTTTGGAGAGCGGAAAGCAGGGTAATTGGGGTTAAGTGACTTGCCCAAGGTCACATGGCTAGTAAGCATTAAGTGTCTGAGATCAAATTTGAACTCAGGTCCTCCTGATTACAGGGCTGGTGCCACCTAGCTGTCCCCTACTATGCTAAGTGTTTTACAAATATTATTTCATTTTGATCCTCACAACAACCCTGGGAGGGAGTTAAAAGTAGTTATTATTATAATGATAATGATGGTCACCATTTATAGACACTTACTATGTGTTGGGCACTGTACTAAGTGTTTTACAAGTATTATTTCATTGAATTCTCACAGCAGCTCTGAGGGAGAGATAATAATAATAAATATAATGATAATGGTAGCATTTATATAGCACCTACTATTTGCCAAGCACTGCACTAAAGTACTTTACAAACATTATCTCATTTATTCCCCATAACAGCCCTGGGAGATAAGGGTGATTACTATGCCCTTTTTACAGACCTCTCCCAGAGAGGGATGTTTGAGAATCCAAGGAGATAATCGGTCAGTCAATCAACATCAGTGATTTCTGAGTCCAATGCTTTCTTTCTATGGCTGGAGGCCCAGTGAGGGGAAATCCCTTGCCTCTGGTCATACAGAAGGCAAGCAAGGAGCAGGGATGTGGAATGGTCTGACTCCTAGTCCTGGGCTCTTCCTGCTCAGAGATGCTACTCTGCAGATTTTGAGGGTATTTCTAGAATACCTTCAGGAAAAGCTTGAACTTTGAGAGATGGAGAAGAGGTGTAAAGATGGAGAGAAGTAGGATCCCCAGGGGAGCTCAGCCACAGCTGTGTTGGTGGATCTTGGGTAACAAAGTTTCCTCTTCCGACCTAAGATTCCTCTCCTATAAAATAAGGAAGCTAGAAATACTCTTTATAAGTGGAATTCCAATTCCAATTTTGTCTATTCTAAGGTTCTCCCAGTTCTATGAATCTATGTTCCAGGTCCCTTCTAGATGTTCCTTCCACCTCTGATACTGTGTTTTAATATAATACAATATAGCTCTGACATTCCCTGTTCTAAAGTCCCTCCCAGATCTGACATTCTGTGTTTTAAGGTGCCTCCCAGTTCTGATAGCCCAGACATTTTCCTGTTCTAAGGCCCTTCCCAGCTTTGATATTCTGTGTTCTAAGACCCTTCCCAGCCCTGACCTTCCCATTCTAAGGCCCCTCCTGGCTCTGACATTCTGTGTTCCAACCTCTCTCATCTAACATTCCCTGTTCTACAGGCCCTGGAAGCTCTGATTTTCTGTGCCCTAAGGTCTTTTGGATCACAAAAGTTCTGTGTTCTAAGATCTCTTCCAGTCCTGAAATTCTATATTCCATGGAATTAGAATGTAAATTTCTTAAGTTGCATAGTTCCAGCATCAAGCCTGGGCACACAGTAGGAATATTTTGTTATTCCCATACGCAAATTAATAAATACTCCATTCATTACAAGTTCTACCATCCCTCCCAGATCTGATGTCCTCTGAGTTCTGAGGTTTTTGTCAGTTACTCTAGTCTTCATTTTTTGGCAACTGGACTGATGTCTTCTGTGGTGGGCTGGGTTGAACTTGGCTGACCCAGAGTCAGTGTTCTCTCTTGTACCGGGTGGAGGGAGGCAATTCTTCCCTCTGGAAATCCCTTCTGAGAGGCAATGGGCAATGGGGATAGGGTGTCTGCATAGCCAGCAAGCACAGGAAAGAGAGGGGAAAGAAGCCGGGAACGGTACAGGCCTCAGGGGTCCATTCCTAGGTTCCTGAAGGCAGAGGAGGGGAAGGCAGATTAACTTGATCTCCAACAAACCCAAGAGCAAGAGCTACCTTTCTGGGGGGACAAGAGAGAGAAGGAGGTTCGGGAGAAGTGGATATGGGGGAAGGGAAGGAAGGGAGGAAATAACTCGGGGCAGGCTCCCCATTCCCACTTTCCAGATCAGGTCACTGAGGCCAGCTAGTCTCCCCAGCACCTCCCCCCGCCCCAGCGCCCCAGCTCCATACCTGTATCAGCCCGCTGGCTCGGACTACCATGGCCAGCATCCACCCACCAGGAGGAGCTTGGGGTCCAGTCCCATCCCGCGCCCCCCATTACAGCAAGCTTCAGGGAAGACGTAGCGGCTCTGACCCATCTCAGAGCCACCCTGCACATAGCCACCCCCGCCAATCCGGGGCAGGGGCAGGAGCGGCTGAGCGGCCCGTAGCAAGGAGAGGACTTACCCCGTCCCGAGCCCCAGCTTCCAGCGCAGGACGGCGTTAAGTGAGAGGCGCCTCGGCAACTCGAATAGAAGTGGCTGAGGCCCCGCCCCCTTCTTCCACTTCTCCCCCTTTTTCTATTTCTCCTCCTTCCCTTCCTCCCTCCGACCCAGGGTCCCGGGATGGCTGGAGTCACTTACGGTAATGGCCAGTGCCCCGGCCCACCGTCCAGTTTCCTGTTTCCCCCTCCCCCTCGCATTCTCTTTCCTCTTCTCTCTTCCCTTCCTTCCTTTTCTCCCTCTCTCTTTTCTTCCCTCTTTCTTTCCCTCCCCCTCTGTCCTCTCTTCTCTCTATATCTCCCCTCTTTCTTTCTTCCTTCTTTTTCCTTCTCTTTCCCTCTCTCCCTTCTGTTCCTCTCTCCTTTTCTCCCCCTCTTCTTACTTTCTTCTCTCTCCTTCCTTCCCCAGAGTCTCTTGCTCCCTCTTCCCCCTTCCTCTTCCTCCCTTCCGTCCTTCTCTCCTGGATTCTCCCTCTCTCTCCCTCTTTTCCTCTTTCCTCAGTGGACTCAGGCCAAAGCCCTGGCTCTTGAAGCCTCCTGGGCTGGGGAAACGAACAAAGGTCTCTCTTGGAAGGTGAATCACGTGCAGGGGAAGGAGAACCAGGAGCTGGGGTCAGGGGGGAGGGAGCAACTTGGGGGGGGGGGGGGCTTTTGATCCCAAAGACACCTTCAGGGGAGCTCTGGACCCTTCAAGAATTGCCTGTGGGCCTGAACAGAAGAGCCTCACTTTGGAGGAACTGGCCAGGACATATTCTGGTCTGCTCTTCCTTAAAGTGGCCAGGGACTTCCTTCTGGAAACCTCTGCAGTTTGGGGTTTGGTTTGGTTTTGAGATAACATCTTTCTCTTGTCTCTAACCATCAATATTCACTGTTTTCCCCTTGGTTTAATTTTTACCTAGCTCCTCTGCTCTGAACCCCAACCTTCTGCTAAAGCAAAGTCCTCCCCTCTTACACAGAGGCCTTCAAGGAGTATTCTCTGAGTGGATGTAACTGGAGAAAGTTGCTTTCTCTTTCCAGGCCTTGGTTTCCTCAGCTGTTCTCTTGTGGGGCACAGCAGAAAGACTTCTGGAAATGGAGAGGGATGACCTGGGTTTGTAACCTGGCTCAAACCCAGTAGCAAATGACTTAAATTTCTCGGGATCTCAGCTTTCCTCATCTGTAAAATAGTGAGATGGGATTGGACTAGCTGACTTCTAAGGCCTCTCCTCAAAGTCACACAGAAAATGTTTCTGGGGAATGATCCGCCTTCTAGTTCTAAATCTCTGGCCCTATAATCCTGGATGCCAGTGTAGATAGAATTTTAACATGGGATCCACTGATCAAAAGGAGCCTCCCTTGGGTGACTGAAATAAGAAAGGAAGAACCCTACTACCAAGTAAGTAAGGAACAGGCTGGCATCTGCAATAAATGCCAGCTGCTTTCTCCTCTTTCCAATTCATTTCTCATGCAGCTGCAGGATATAAGTCTGACCATGACCCGGCTCAAGAAGGTCCCTCATGCCTCTAGGATCCAGTACAAATTCCTCTGGCATTTTAAGCCTTTTGCAATCTGATTTATGGAGTGAAAATAACTTCTTTTTTTTTTTGCCTGCCACTTTCCTAGCATGAGTTACATTCTGTTAACAGGATTTTACTGAGCCAGTCTCTAACCTGAGAATAATGAAACAGCAGACAGGAGACAAAGTGCCAGTAATCAGGTAGCTGTTTAATTAATTAATTTCATTATGAGGAACAGATTTGCAAATCAGGGATTCTGATCAGAATTCCACCTTGCTGAAGTGAAGATAAGAGATTATATACAGAAATCACAATGGAGGGGGGGTGGGGGGAAGGTGGATTACAGACAATGGTTCAGGGGCCAGAGTGGTTTTCCATGACCAGCCCACAAATCTCACAATACTAAGGTACAGGTGTCCTGAAGCTCTGTGAGAACAGCATTGTTCAAATCTTTGGGGGCTGTTACTTGGTGGGTCATAGGACCAGAGTTCTGTGATTGGAACAGGTTCTATAGTCTTTAATTTGCTCCACTTAAGGTACATAGGCAGTGATGCCAGTGACTGTGAGAGTTGTCAAAGTTTGATTAATCAATTTAAACTGCATTTAAAGTCTGACTCAAGCTAGAAAAAGCAATTCTGAGAATCCAGTCTATTAGTATATTCACTACACACATCATATCAACTAGTATGAAAATCGTAATTCCACAGTTCTAACCAGACTTCTCATTCCCCATACCCAAATCTCCTGCCTCTGGGATTTTGCCTAGATTTTCCCACTCCCCTCATGCCTTCCCTCCTTATCTCCTCTAGGAATTCTAGGCTCCCTCCAAAGTCTGGCTCAGGTGCCACCTCTTGTCCAACAACTTGGATCAGATGCTAGCATCCCTCCTCCTCCCTGGAAATTACTTGGTACCTACTTTGTATATCTTTTGCATTGACTTTAATGTATAAATGTTGCTTTTTCCCTCAAGTCCCTGAAAGTCAGGACTATTCAGTCTTTCTTTGTATCTCTATTGCCTAGAACAGTGTCTGGTACAGAGAAGCCACTTAATAATACATGTTTGTTGAATAAATGTTGAATGAGCATATTCGCCTTCCCTTCCCTTTCCCTCCCTCCCTCCCTATCAGCTTCCTTTCCTATGTTGTCTTCCCCCATTAGATTGTAGGGGCAGCTTGGAATCAGGAAGACTCATCTTCCTGAGTTCAAATCCAGCCTCAGAGACTTACTAACTGCGTGACCCTGGGTGAGTCACTTCACCCTGTTTGCCTCAGTTTCTCCATCTGTAAAATGAACAGGAGAAGGTAATGGCAAACCACTCCAATATCTCTGCCAAGAAAACCCCGAGTGGGGCCACAAGGAGTCAGACACGACTGGAATGACTGAGCAACAACAAACAAGGATCATGTGAATAAGAGTCATGAAGCATGAAAGGTCGTGCATGCGCAGGTTTCATTTGTGCCCATGAGTCAAACACCTACATAGATGAGAAAGTGGTGCCAAGAGCAGCTCAATGACACAGGGCAGCAGTTCTCAAACTTTCAGATCTCACAACCCCTCTACATTCTTAAAAATAATTGGACTTCCTCCTAAAGAGCTTTCATTTACATGAATTATATCTAATAATATTTACTGCACTAGAAATTTAAAAAAAAACATGATTATGACTTATATGGATTATAATGAAAATAGTTTTGACCTCAAAGACCTCTTGAAAGAGTTTCAGGGATGCCTGAGAGTCCCCCAACCACACTTTGAAAAGTCAGAAAGACCTGAGTATATAAATCCTGCTTTAAATATTTACTAGCTGTATGGCCCTGGACAAGTCACTTGAGCTCTCTTTGCCTCAGTTTCCTCATATGTCAAATAGGGATGATGAGAGTATGTACCTCCCAGGGTCATCATGAGGCTGAAATGAGGTAACAGAGGGAAAGCATTTTGCAAACCTTAAAGTGCCATAATAATGCTAGCAATTATTGTGATCATGATTTCTTCAATAAATATTATTAGATACTTATTAAAGAAAAATGAAATGCTAGCACACAGTTCCCTGAAAATCTTCCTCTCCTGCCTCATCATCCTGGGGAGGTGACTCTGAACTCTTGAAGGCTGTGATGGTAGAATATAACTGTTAAGCACGACCAAACTGGTCTCTGGGTTGACTCTGTATATTTAATACAAGTCAATTAATATTTATTACACAAAAATTATGTGTCAGACTGGGGTGGAAATTTTTTTAATCAATCAAACAAACAACTAAGTATTAAGTATCGATTATGTTCGAGGTACTGGCCTTAGTGTTGTGGATACCAAGGCAAGAGGGACATTGTCCCTGCCCTTTAGGTGCTTACATTCTAGGGGAGGAGACAATGTGTATAAATCAATACACATACATGATAAACATGGAAGATGGGGGGCATTCTTAGAAAGACACAAACAGCTTATATTTCACACACACACACACACACACACACACACAGAGTACTGTAATATCAAAAGAGTTGTTTGTCCTTCTTTCTCAAAGAGGACCACAGTATCAGGAAGATAATGCCAAAACTTGCAAGTGAATTGGATTTAAGTGAGGCAGGCTGTGCAAGGTCACCAGCCTCACTTTCGTCTCTGGAGCCATCTGGGTCCAGCGGTGAGATATAGATCAGGATGGCTAGTGATTGCTTTGGATCAAAAGGGAGAGAGCATTAACCAGTAGGGGTGTTTTGAGAGAAGTGAGGACAGTGTGATATAGTGGATAGGGGCACTGGATTCAGTATCAGAAAGGCCTGGATTTAAGTCCTGCCTTAGACACTTACAAGCTGTGCAACCCTTGGCAAGTTAGTCATCATCTCTGTGCCTCAGTTTCTAGGGAGGTTGAGGAGGTTGAACTTAGTGGCCTTTGGATTCCTTTCCAGCTCTAAAATTATGACCCTCTGATTCTCCAAGGTGTGGATGAGAGGAGGGTGCATTCCAGGCACAAGGGAAAGCCTGAGGGATAGAGCAAAGAGATAGATGTCCTTTAATGAGAATGGCAAGGAAGGATAGTTTGGTGGGAACATAGAGTATGTGTGGGTGGGATTGGGTGGGGGGAGGGGGAAGTAAAATGAAACAAGGGAATTTGTCTTTGGCCCTAGAGGCAATGGGAACTATCAAAGCTTTCTGAGTACCAGAGTAGTGATTCAGCCAGCCTTGGGCTTTAGAAGGATCAGTTTACCAATAATGTGCAATGAGTCCGGAAAGGCTGACCAGGGCCCCTGGATTTGGGACCGAGGGCCAAGGGCCTGCCTAGCTAGGCTGGGAGAAGTTTATTTCAGAAAGGCTGGCTACCAGGAAACCAATTCTGTGGCTAGACACCTTATGAAACCATTTAGGGAAGGACTGGGGGAATGGGTTATGGTCTCTCTGTGCCTATGGAGAGAGCACCCATAGTGATGAAACCCCAGAGCTGCTGACTTAACAAGGAAGTGGCAACACATGAGTTAGACAGGGGGGGGGGGGCGGAAGGCTGGCTGACCACCTGCTTGACATTGCCCCAGTGAAAGTGCCAGATGGCCAGCCAGCGGGCTTTGCTTAATTAATAATGGTAATTGAAATGGCACGTAATTGAATTATATAACAGGATCCTCAGAGCATGTTTTTGAATGGATTTCTGTAACCCAAATGGATCACTCCTCTTTGCCCATGAAACTGGGTCCTTGAAGGCAGCCCTGGACCTTTGCTAATCCTTTGTTCTCTATGTTTGAAATAAATAGCCTCTCTCCTCCTCCTCCTCCCCATCTGTTGAATCTCTACTCATCCTTTAAAGACCTGCATTTCTTTTCTGTGGCACAGCAGTGAAAAGAGCCCAGGCTCTGGGCTTAGAGGACCTGAGATCAAGCCTGGCTTCTGAAGTGTCTGCCAAGGTCTCAGTATCTTCATCTGCAAAATGGGGGAGAGGTAAGGTTGGACAAGCTGGTCTCTGATTATTTCGTTGATTGTCTAGACTTAAGAAAGTGTTAAAGGGAGTATTAATCATGCAGATTAAACTTTAAAGTATGTTGTTTTCAGAGCAGATTGTTAAACATTTACTAGTAAGTCCCTGTCCATAAAAGCCTGTGATCTGTGATGCTGCTGCTGGTGTGTCTCTAGGCAAATCACTTTTCTTCCCTGGGCTTAGTTTCTTCTTCTGAAACAAAAGTGGATTACACTAAGTCAGAGGTTCCCAGTGTTTTTTGTTCCATGAACCCTACTCAATAACAACAAAAAAAAATGTGTTATGAATTTCCAGGGTAATTTAATATATTACTCATAAGATAGGCAGCGAGGTGATGCCATAGTGCATAGAGCGCTGGGTCTGGCATCAGGAAGACTCATCTCCCTGTGTTCAAATCGGGCCTCAGAAACTTACTAGCTGTGTGACCCTGAGCAAGTCACTTAACTCTGTTTGCCTCAGTTTCCTCACCTATAAAATGAGTGGGGGAAGGAAATGGCAAACCACTTCAGTATCTTTGCCAAGGAAAAACCCCAAATGGAGTCACAAAGAGTCAGATATGAACAACATGGCAAAATTAATTTTTCTGTAATAGTATGAGCTTCTCCAATCTTTACAACTTGATAACTTACTAAATATAAAGCTTCAGTTGTATTTTAAAAGTTTTTTGCTTATTCACATAAATAAATCAATATTATAAGATTTTCAAATTTTATTCTTTCCTCTTTAAAAAAAAATAAGATTATCAACATAGCTTTCACATTTTGACTGTAAATGACAAGAAAAGGTTTTCAGTTGATATTGGCAAGAGCTCCAAAAATTGGGGTAGCTAGTGGCGCAGTGAATAAAGCATGAACCTGGAGTCAGGAGGATCTAAGTTCAAATCAGACCTCAGACACTTAACACAAAACTAGCCTTGTGACCCAAATGCCCTGCCCTCCCCCCTCCAAAGAGCAAAAAAAAAAAAAAAAAAAAAGAACTTCACAAATTACACATTGCGGTTGTGGATGGATATTAATTATCTACAATAAACAAGAATTTGAACTTAATGTATTTTTGATATTTCTTCTTTTTCATGCCTATCATAACGAAGGTATCTCAAATATCTTTGTATGTCATTTCAGAATTATAAAATATTGCATGACTTTTGCAAATTTCTTGGTCATAGTATGTTGAATCTAAATGAATATTTTAATATTCTTCACTAACATAATTTTCGGCAGTCTTTTCATATACTTCTGGTCTTCATCCAATGATCCAATGGGGCTGCTATGATTTTTAAAATAAAATTTAAAAATTTCACAAAAATCTCAATTTTATATTCAACACTTGTTAAATATGTAGCAATACTGTATTAGCACCATTGATACAGTGGAGTGTTCTTCTCAGAGACTTTGTTTCATAGTGATAGATAGGCATCAGGATCTTTCCCGAAGCCAAACACTGAGTTTATCAGTATGCATGAACCCAGAAGATATGGCTATACCTAATAAATCATCTAAAATGAATAACTAGGGAACAACTAGGTGGCTCAGTGAATAAAGCACTGACGCTGGAGTCAGGAGGACCTGAGTTCAAATCCAGCCTTAGACACTTAACACTTGCTAGTTGTATGACCTAGGGCAAGTCACTTAACCCCAATTGCCCTGCTTTCTTCACTCTAAAAAAAAAAAAGATGAAAATAAAATGAATAGCTGGTTAAGATATGAAATAGTAACTTTTCTCCTAGCTAATGACAAGCAAGCATTATATTAAATTATAAATATAGTTAAAGTTCAATTGTATATATCTCTGTTTCTAATCTTTGTAAAGAATCTCCACAGACACAATTTTCTTCTTTTTCCACTGGCATACCAGCTACACTCTCACAGAAACTCTACTGAGCTATTGACCAGGGTTGTTGAATTCCTTTGACAATCCAGCAGATAGAAAAATAGTAAAAAAAAAAAAAAAAAAAAAAAGTGGCACATAAGCTGAAATTCGGAAACAGCCTTATAGTACGGCAATGAGAAACCACATAAGGTTTGTTTTTTGCTGAATGGTTGAGATGGTCCATGATGGTTTCAAGATGGCACTTATAATATACGTGCCCCACGATCATGGTTTTCAAACAGTCTGACATCTGTGTTGCAAGAATGAAAATGTTTTTGTTTGATCCTTTGTTTACACAGAATTATAGGGTAATGGTAAGGATGGAGGAACTAGTCTAGTGAAGTCTATGGAATACAAATGAGGGTATGCGCATGTCTGAGCATGTGTTTTGAGTTGGTTTGGGCTTGAATGCTGAACTCTTGTGGTGGTTTGAAAAAAATTTGATGACAGGTTGAGAATCTTCAAGAATACATTGTACTTAGTCAGAAATGGTCAGAGTTTGTGGTAATTGCAGCATGAACACCCACACTGTTGTGTGTGTAAGCATGATGGTTTCAAATTGCCCCAGAAGCAAATCTATGATGCTTTAACAATGCACATTTTTGTCATAGAGAAGATATATATATATATATATATATATATATATATATATAGATAGATAGATAGATAGATAGATAGATATAGATATATTTATTTATTTGTAACATTACTGGGTAATTATTTACTCTAATTTTCCTTTAAATAATTTTTAATAGGAACCTGTTATACCCATCTCAAACCCTTTGGGGGTTTGTGAAACATTAAATGGGAATGCCTGGACTAGATGACCTCTAAGGTCCCTAAAGGGACTCTAAATCTATGACCTTAACTTGCTGGGCTAAAAGGGTTTAATATGCCAATGGATCTGTGACCTCATTGACCTGAGTAATACCTTCACTGGGTACAGATCAAAATCATCTGCATCTTCTCATGATGTGTAATTCTAGTCATTCTGTCATAGCTCCTTCAAAAACTATTAATATTTGTTTATTGTTATCATCCTCATTTCTGAATATATCCCTTCCACTCCTTTACAGGGAGGGCCATCTCTTGTAACACAAAATGAAAAAAAAAGGGGGAAAAAGCAGTTTAGCAAAGCTAACTGAAAGATCAAACAAGTCCAATAGCATATGTAGCATTTTATACCCATAATCCCCTACCTCAGAAAAGAAATTAGCGAGATTTTACCATTGTGTGTTTGTCCTTTGTTCTCTAAGAGGACCATGACGTCAGGGAAACAACAACATGACTTGCAGTTGGTTTTTGATTTGAGAGAGGGAGGGCTGTGCAAGGTCACCAGCCTCACTTTCTCCTCCAGAGCCATCTGGGTCCAGGGGCCAGATATTCATCAGGACAACTGGAGATGGCCCAGGATGAATCCTTAAGAATGACCCACCCAATGTATTGGAGTCCTTTCTTTATGGCTACGCTCCTCCAGACCAGGTCCCATGACATTTTTATCTCAGTATTCTCAGTGACCAGCCCAGTGCCTGGTGCATGGATGGACTTAATAAATGCTTTTTGGTAGGTTGATTGATTCTGTAGCCACCAGGGCAGAAGTGGGACTCTTCCTCTCTCTGCATCACTTACTTTTCTGATCATTCATTTCCTAGATGATGGCCAACATAGCATAGCGGACAGAGAGCTGCTCTCGACATTCTAGAGTTGGGTTCTAGTCTTGTCTCTGATACATACTGGCTGTGTGACCCTGAGCAATTCAACCTCTCAGGGTTTCCAAGTAATTTTCAAAATATAGAACAATAAATTTCCATTTCAAGAAAGTTTATATATAAATAGTATGCACTGTTTTCAGAGCTGTCCGTCTTTGCTTCCTTGGAAGTATTTTTTTGTTCTCAGCTGCCCAGGTAATTTTCTAAGACTGAAGTTGCAGAGCTGGTACCAATCTGTATTAGAGTGGAAGCTTCCTCACTGGGAGTTCCCTGCGTCAGTGAAATCACAGGTTTAGACCAAAAAAAGTGCTAGATACTACAGATAAAAAAAGGAAGACAAAAATGAAATAGTTTGTGTTTTAAAGTATTTTTAACACATGAGGGAAGAGAATAACATGTACACAGATAGGTAAATAAGATATATGTACCTACACACACATATTTAATGTATATACATATTTAAATAGAAACATATTTAATATACACATATTTGTATGCACATATATTTAAATATATACATATGTTAAACATATGCATAGACACATATTTTGTCTATATATATAAATATGTGTTGTAACGCCATGCATGAGCAGCTTCCCAAAAGAATGCTACTGTGAACAGCTTTTAAGGTTCTGATTACACAGTATAGTGAACCCTCTATTTATTCAAGAACAAATCAAAGGCAAACATTCAGAAGAAATCACAATATAATATTCACGACATTTCATCTTATCACAGAAAATCATGATATAGTGTTCACAACAGCTTAACATTAAAATGACCACACAGTTTTTACCAAAGTGGTCACAGTATTTAGAACAAAGAACAAAAGAACAATCATCTGGTATCCCTAAGGAGGTTTGCCTCCTTACCCAGTCATTCAGTCACCTCAACATACAATAGTCAGTCTTCCACTCATGGGGCAATCATAGATTAACTTAATCAGTCACTTATCTAGCAACCAGTCACTAAGTATCGTTAATCACTAAATACAATAATTAGAAAATTATACAAACCTCCACTCCTCAGTCTCTAGTAAACTTCAATTTCATCACCGCATTCAATATCCAAGGAGAGGCCTTTTCTTCATCTTGACTCAGGGTGGTCTCTTAGATTCCCTGGATCTCCTTCCATGGTTCCAGCTCCTACCTGAATCCACCAAACAGTCACCTGGATTCAGAGGCAGACAGTTCCCAGGTCTTTGTCCAGTCCTCCAGGCAGTTGCTGCTACACACTGAAGTTCACAGGGTCCAGCACATTTCAAAACCTTCACAACTTCTGTTCCTGGGAACTCAAGGATCAGCCAAGCCACAAACAAAGAAAGTCTTATCCTGGTCATGCTTCTTCAGTCTTTCAGCAGTTTGGCTGGCCCTAGGACCCAGAAGAAATCTCAGCCTTCTAGGTGGCCAGGAGACAAATTCTGATTCTACCTCTCTGGGGCTTTTCTTATATATATATCTATATATATCTATATATATAGATATCTATCTATCTATCTATCTATCTATATATATATATTTTTTTTTTTCACACACACACACACACACACACACACACACACAACATTCGCTTCCTGTTTCAACCAAACCCTGTTAGGTCAGCAACAGGAAACAGAGTTCACACCCTCTGCCTCTTTCACAGAGGCTTGACTAAGGGCTAAGTACCTGCTTATTTGACATAACAAAAAGGGATCTTCACATTTAAATTAATTACCATTACATATGTATACAAATGAATATACACAAAAATATACATAGATATTGAAAACAAATATAAAGTAATTTGTATTTTTTTTGAGAAGTACTGAAAAATGGGAGAATCAGAAAATACTTGTTGTATAGGTAACATTTGAGCTGAGCCTTCAGGTTTCCAAGAGGCAAAGACAAAGAAGGAGAATGTTCTGGGGATGGGGGCCAGCCTGTGCAAAGGCATGAAGGTAGGAGATGTACTTTTGCATTCAAGGAATAGCTAGCAGGTCAATTTGACTGGAACAGAGGATTTGTGAAGTTGAACAAAAAGAAATAAACTTGGAAACATAGGTGAGGGGTGTATGTAGAGAGCTTTAAATGCCTGGCTGAAGATTTTGTATTTTCTCCAAGAAACAAAAGGGAGCCATTGAATGTATTTGAGCAGGAAGGTCATGTGGTCACATCTGAGGCAGAGGGGAGAGAGAGTATTCCAGGCATGGGAGACTGCCATGTGCAAAAAGCATGGAGGTGGGAGACAAGATGCCAGATGTGGTATATACCAAGTATGTTGAGAGGGCATGATGAGTTGTAAATAAGAAAAAAGTTGGGAACAGAAATGGGGGCCTGATTGTGAATGACTTTCAGATTTTAAGTTAAGATGAATACCAATCAGTAATGGTGGAGGCAGCTTCCCATACCCCTCATAAAATCACAAGCCCAGCCACACCTCGAAAATCCCCTCTTCATCTCAGTTACTAAAATGTGCTACATCTGACTTCTACCCACTATTCAGCTCTCTATTGCCTTCTTGATCACCCACAATTTTGATGTTTGAGAGGTTATGATCACCTGCTCTGAAGTCAGGAGGACCTGAGTTCAAAACTGGCCTCAGACACTAGCTGTATGACCCTGCACAAGTCATTTCACCTTGATTGCTTTCCCCTTCTCCTCCCCAAAGAGAGAGACTGTGGTGATCCCAGGACTCAGCTTTTTAATTGGAGAAATGAAGCATCTAGTAGTTTGATGCTATCTTAAAAAATCCTGATATCATACCAGAAATGTACTTTCAAGTATGAGATCACTTTAGGGTCATGCAAAGGTGAATAGAAGATTTGCTTCTTAATGGGAAGTGGAATGGGAGTCAAATTTGCTAATTGTCCTAGAGCTTAATGCCTGGATAGGGCAAAGGAGCCAAACTGTAATTAAATTTAGGCGCTATCATCTGCAGATAATTTTACATGTTAAGACATAGAGCCAAGAGAAGTTGGGATGTGAGGGCACAGGTACCTTCTATAACCCATCAAACAGTTGCATAAGATCTTAATCTACTACATGGGAGAGACAATGATCTCTAAGAAACAGGATCTCAAATCTTCATATTCCTATCTTGAATTGAATGCTCATCTATCCTCAAGAGACTCTAAACTTCCTGGGAGGTGGTCCAATTGGGAAAAGGGCTGGTTCTGGAGTCAGAGGATCTGGGTTGGAATTTTAGCCTTCCCACAGATGACCTGTGTGACCTTGGACCTTTCATTCTCTGGGCCTCAGTTTCCTCATCTGTCAAATCAAGGGTTTGATGAGATGGCCTCTAAGATCTTTTCCATCCATTTTCCTGTGATCTTATATTCTCTACACCCTCCACTCAGTTTTGTGAGTGTAGAAAATTATTCGTAAAATCCTCCCTATTCCCTTCTTATATTCTTATCAAGGATCCCTCTGATGCATATGTAGGCCATTTTCATATGAGGTCTTTGCTATTGCTATCCTCTTACTGCCTTTTTTGGGTAATAATATTGTCTATGATCCTTCCCCCCATTAATTTGGTATCTTCTCCTTTAGAGATCTGATCCCTCAAAGCTTTCAAATTGTTTTGCCTCCAATATAAAGTCATTTGTCTATATCAAGGGTAGGGAACCTGCAACCTTGAGGCCACATGTGGCCCTCTAGGTCCTCAAGTGTGGCCCTTTGACTGATTCAGTGACCTAGAGGCCTCAGGTTTCCCGCCTCTGGTTTATACTCATTTTGGTCCAGAAGCTCTTCCTATCAGGGTTTTTCAAGAGACATTTATTAAATACCTACCTACCATGTGCCAGACTCTATGCTAAGAGCATAAAAATAACAAGGGCAGTCCCTGTCCTCGAGGAGCTTACCATCTAATGAAGGAAGACAACAGACAAAAGGAAACTTTAAAGAGTTGAGGTGGGGTCAGGGTAGAAGATTCCTAGCAATGGAGCATAAAGGAGAGTTTCAAAGAAGCCAAAAATCAATAAAGCTGGTAGGAAATAGGAAAAAAAAAAAAAACCAAAAAAACCTCTCTGCTAAGCTCCACTTTTATAAAAGAAGTGGCAAAGTCCATGACTCTGCTCTCCAGTTAAAGGGTCCGATCAGAGGCATAGAGGGAACTGGAGAGATGGGAGGACCAGGCAGATTCAATCTTGCAGAATGCAATTTCCCAATGATGAGTTTCCTGGGGGAAGGAAGGCATGACCCGTGACTGAGATGGTCCAGTTGTGGAAAGTTCACACAATTATTTTTGGCTTAGTGATACAGAGAGATCTATTTTAATCTTTTTTTTGTTTTGTTTTCCTCTCAGTTTCACTTTTAAATATTCTGGGGATAACCTGCCTTATATGAGTCTGATGCACTAAATTTTCTGCATACTCACTGTTAATCCTGTCATTAATGTATCATGAGGCTGAGCCTATTTGCATAAAACTCTCCTCATTGATGAGACAGATTACTGCATCCTCTGGAGAGTATTGGTCATGGGAACTGAGGAGATTGAGGAATTGTGAGGTTAGTGTGTTTGAGGGAGTTATCGATATGTATGTTGAAGTCCCCCTGTATGAAGGTCGGAGGTTGGTAGGAGAGATACACATGAGCTATTCACTGAACTAAGAGAAGGGAGGGAGGAGAGTGGCCTGAGAGTCAATAGATAAGAACCACTGATATTTGGATTGAGGGCTAAGTGTGGATGGTGTGAACCCCAAATGAGGAAAAGTTGCTTAGTGAATCTAGTAGTGGAAGGGTGTGGAAGTGGTAATGGGGAGCCATCAATCAATAACCATTATTAAGCACCTACTATGCACTAGGCAGTGATAAGTGATGTTCTCTTCTTCTTTTCCTCTTATCTGACTGACTGCTCATTCTCAGTCTTCTCTAGATCTTCCTCTTGAGGACTTTGGATGCCCAACAGGGTCCCTGTTCAGGGCCTTCTTCCCTTCTCTGATATTTCACTCAGGGATCTCATCAGCTTTCATGTTTTCACATATCATATTTATACTGATGGTTCTCAGATTTACTCAGAACCTTTCTCCTGACCATCAGTTTTGTATCTCAAACTTCCTCTTAGACATTTTGGCCGGAAGAGGATGAAGACGGAGTTTGATGTTGCAAGGTAGAAGGAGAGATGGAATGACAACAGATTGTTATCAGATAAAGGAATTTTAGAGTTCGCCTACATGGAAGTGGTCTATTTGTGTGTGATGGTAAAATGAAGCATATGACCATCTCTGTGTGTAACTGCGATGGTGTCGAAGTCATGGAAAATGAGGAAGTTGGGGAAATGGGAGATTAGGATGTTTGAGGCAGTGTATTGAAATCCCCTAGTATGATCTGCAAATGATTTTACATTTTAAAACAGACAGAACCAAGAATCATGTAGGGATTGCTAAAGGAATTTGTTGAGAGATCCCAGGGTTGGGGAATGTGCAGCCTCAAGGCCACATGTGGCCCTCTAGGTCCTCAAGTGCAGCCCTTTGACTGAATTGTTCCCCATTTGTTCCCCTCCCCTGGATTAACCTAATACATGAGAGAGTTGTTGCCAGAGACAAAGAAGCCCTCAAAGCTTCATTTTTCTTTACAGAATCAAATGTCCTACCATCAACAGACTCTGAGCACACATGTTGAAATCCCCTATTATGAGGGCAGGTGTTGGGGAGGAAAAAATGTAAGCCTAGGCACTGAACTCATTAAAGAAAGAAAGGGAAGTGTCCTGTGGGTCTGTAGACAATAGACACCAGAATTTTGATTGGGAGAAGTAGATATGGATTGTTGTTTTCATTCTGTCTTTTCAGTCATGATCCTATTTAGGGTTTTCTTGGCAGAGCTACTGGTTTGTCATTTCTTTCTCCAGTTCATTTTACAGATGAGGAAACTGAGGCAAATTGGGTTAAGTAACTTGCCCAGGGTCACACAGCTAGTAAGTGAGGCTGGATATGAGCTCATGAAGATGGATCTTCCTGATTCTAAGACCAGTGTTCTATCTAATGTGCCTCCTAGCTGTTCAGGTATGGATGAGTGAACCTCAAAGGAGGAGAATTTACTGAATAATAGTAATTCCACTTAAAAGTGGTAATGGAGAACAAAGAGTCTTTAAACTCTCCCAGCTCAACTGGGGAGTCTGGGGAATGAGTGAAAGTGGAACCAGGGCTAGAAAGAGTGGTTAGGGAAGCTGTGGCATCAGGAGGGAGCCAGGTCTCCATAATAGGAGTGGGAAAGAAAGAGAGTGAACATTTCAGAGAGCACAGTGGAAGGGGGAAATAAATTGAGAATAGGACTGGGAGGGGAGGGGAAGGGTTGGGTTGAAGGGAGTGGGAATAAGAGAGCCTCCAGAGAAATATGGAGAATATCCCCTGGGAGTTCAGTGTCATTGTGATGAGGAGGGTATGATGGAAAGGGGGTTTGATAATCATTGATGAATGAGTGCAAGTGGGTTGTTAACATCACTAGGGATTCAGTCTAGGGGGCGCAGTTCTCTAGGCATAGGTAGCTACCCCCAGAGGACTGCCTCTTAGTCTGTCTGCTCAGGTCAGGGGACCAGTGAGGGAAACTAATGGCATGGTGTATCTGTCCTATTCCTGTAGGCAAACCAGACCAGGAATGAGGGAGCAAAAAGGAATGGAGTCTCTGTCCCCTGCAGGCAGGAGGAAGGAGTAGTCTGATTCCTCCAATAGGACCAGTGAATTGGAGGATATGAGAGAAAGTACAGTCAGTATTGGAAAGTGTGTTGAAGGAAACAGCAGGAAGGAGCCAAATAAAATTGAATGGCAGAAGATGGAAGGAGTGAGAAAGGAAGAGGTTTAAGATCAATCAATCGATTGATCAATCAGTCACCATGTGTTACTAAGTGTCAGGCATTGTGCTAAGTGCTGAGGATACAAAAAGAGGGAAAAGACAGTTTCTGCCCTCAAGGAATTCACAATCTAAGACAGGAGACAACATACAGACAAAAATTCATATAGCAAGCTAAATACAAGGATAAATAGCAAATAATTAACAGAGCGAAGGCCCTGGGAATTAAGATGAAAGAAAGGTTGTTAATTATGGAGCCATATTCTAATGTCCCATTCCATATTTGCCTACCCTTCCATTCTGTCCTTTGAAATGAGACATTGGGAAGTTAGAGTTGAGGTGGATAGGCGTAATGGAGCTGGGGAGAGGACAAAGACTTTGGCCATCAGCTGCTAGGGTTCATAACCATTGGGATGGAGGGAATGTACAGGGAGGAGCACGCTAATCTTTGAGTTTGTCAGTCAATAAACATTTATGAAGTACCTTTTAAGGACTGTGCCAAGTTCTGGGAATACAAATACAAAAAAAGAAGACAGACTCTATCCTCAAGGGGTTTACAATCAAATGGGGGAAGACAATACATGAAAGGGTGGGAAGGGGAGGAGGTCCAGAGAAGTACAGCCAGGTGGGAATTGAAGAGATGACTGCCTGATCCTCCTCCTTAGATGGAAGTTCTGGAAGCTCTCCACCTTCAAATCAGAGGGAGAGACTGTAGGGGTCAAAGGTACTGCCATTGATGAGTACATTCAGGCATAGTGATTGGAGAATGGTGTGCTGAGGGATTGGCCAAGGTCCTTCCTTGAGCTCCCACATCATAGCTGGTGATGATGTTATGCTCTGTAAAGCTATCGATCAGCCTCCAAGCATGCAGGAGCAGTTAGAAATATGCAATTCCAATCAGGAGAAGCTGGTCATTTTTCCTGCCCTAAGAGCCAGGAGAGAGAAAGGGTCTTATGGGCAGCACTGAAATTGGTGCTGGGTACCAATGGGCAGAAAGTGATGGGAGGCCTGGTTTCAGGCAAAAACAGGAAAACTCAATTATCGTAACTTGGCATCCCTGGGGTAGAGTCCAAGGTTCTGGTGGGAGAGGGATGAGGATGATGATTAGAGTGAAGGTAGGATTGTGTGTAGACGGCCAGGATATTACTCTGTTGCTCCTCTGCTCAAGAAGCTTCCTTGGCTCCCAAATGCCACTAGACTTCCTTTGGCAATTAAGGCCCTTTAAATAGCTCTAGCCTACTCTTCCCAACATATTATAGTATGGGTGTGTCCCTTCCAGACTTCAGTGAATTTGTAGTCCTACTTAGAATTTGCGTGTCCTACTTAGACTACATTTATATTTTGTAGAGATTGAGCCACTTTCAAAATGTGAGTGGATCTTTTTAGGGAAAGGGCAAGGAACACACATTTATTAAGCACCTACTATGTACTAGGCACTCTGCCAAGTTTTTGGTGTTTAATTTTTCCTCAGTCACATCCAACTCTTCGTGACCCCTTTTGAGGATTTCTTGGTAAATATACTAAAGTGGTCTGCCACTTCCTCGTCCAGTTCATTTTACAGATGAGGAAACTGAGGCAAAGAGGGTTAAGTGACTTGCCCAGGGTCACACAGCTAGTAAGTGTCTGAGGTCAGATTTGAACTCAGGAAGATGAGCCTTCCTGACTCCAGGTCCAGCACTCTGTGCACTATGGTGCCACCTAGCTGCCTACCTATGCCAAGTACTTTAAAATATTATCCCTTTTGATCCCCACAACCTGGCAGGTGGATGCTATTATTATCCCCATTTTACAGTTGAAGAAAGGCAAACAGAGTCAAGTGACAAATTCTGGAGATGAGGGAATATAGGTATAGTAACTTGCTATTGCTAGGACTGTGAACTAGTCCCCATTCAGGAAAGCAATTTGGAACTATGCCCCCAAAAGCTATGAAACTGCACACCCAGTGCCACCATTTCTACATTTATGACCCAAAGAGATCAAAAAAAGATGAAAGAGGCCCATGTGTATGACATTATTTATAGCAGCTGTTTTTCTGGTGACAAAGAATTAGAAACTGAGGGATGCTCATCAATTGGGGAATTGGTTTATCAAGTTATGATATATGAATATGATGGAATACTATTGTACTATAAGAAATGCTGAAGAGAATGGTTTCAGAGAAACCTGGGAAAACTTGTATGAACTGATGTGAAGTGAAAAGAGTAGAACCAGAACAACTTACACAACAACAGCAATAATTGTAAAGATAATCAACTTTGAAAGACTTAGTCATTCTGATCAACACAATGACCAACCATTATTCTGAAGGACCCATGATGAAGTATGCTATCCACCTCCAGATAAAGAGCTGATGGACTCAGAATGTAGGTTAAAGCATATTTTTTTTCAAATTCTTTCTTTTCCTTGGAACAGGATTAACAAGGAAATTTGTTCTGCATGTCTATACATATTTGTAGTGCTTATGATTTTTCTTGCCTTCTTAATGGATCTATGAAAGGGGGAGGAAGGGAGAGAATTTGGAACTGGAAATAAAATGGAATAAAAAATCAACTATACCTTAAAAAAAGCCATTGGGGTCTGATTAGACAAGTTTCCAAGCATTACTATATGTCAAGCATTGTACTAAGTCAAAATGCAAATGTTAAGCTTGGATTAAAATGCAAATATTTTGTAGAGAGGGTAATACTTATTTGGTTAAAATGGGAGCAGCTAGGTAGCATAGTAAATAGAATGATGGACCTAAGGTCAGGAAAACACATTTTCCTGAGTTCAAATCTGGTCTCAGACATTTATTAGCTATGTGACCCTGGGCAAGTCATTTAACTCTGCCTCAGTTTCTTCACCTGTAAAATGAGCTGGAGAAGGAAATGGGAAGCCACTCCGGTATTTTTGCCAAGAAATCCCCAAATAGGGCCACAAAGAGCTGGACACAACCGAACATCAGTTAAAATGGTAATAAATATATTTCTATAATTAAAAAAAAATGTTTATCCTTACAATATTGTTGTTAGCATAAAAAGTATTTTCCTGGTTCTGCTTACTTCATTTTCCATCAGTTCTTCATACAAATCCTCACATATTTCTCAGAAATAATCCACTGCAGCTTTTCTAACAGCACAATAGTATTCCATCATCTTCATATACCATAACATTTTTATCCATTCCCCAACTGATGGGTACCACCTCATTTTCCAGTACTTTGCCACCATAAAAAGAGCTGCTGTAAATATTTTTATACACATGGATCTTTTTTTCTTTCTTTTATCTCTTTAGAATGTAGACCAAGCAGAATCAAATCGTATACTTGGGACAATGCTTGGCATATAGTAGTTGCTTAATAAATGTTTATTTCCTTCCTCCTTAGGGACATCAATGCATTAAAAGGTATGCACAGTTTTATATCATATTGGGCATAGTTCCAAATAGATTTCCAGAATGGCTGGACAAGCTCATAGCTCTACCAACAGTGGATTAGTGTACTGTTTTTCCCTCTATCTCTTTTTTGGTTATGAACATTTCACTTACCTATAGATATGATAGGTATTTTTTCCCATGGTCACCTAATTTCTTTATGGTGTCACCCTGTATATCTAAGTCATGCACCCATTTGGAGCTTGTCTTGGTATATAGTATGACATGTTGGTCTATACTTCATTTCTGCCAGACTGCTTTCCAGTTTTCCTAACAGTGTGGAGTTTTTGTTGTTGTTGTTTTTTGTGGTGAAATCTTGCCCTAAGAGTTGGGATCTTTGGGTTTATCAAACACTAGGCTACCATGTTTCTTTGTTTTTGTATATTATACCTAATGTTTTCAACTGATCCAATTCTCTTTTTCTTACCCAGTGCCAAATTGTTTGGATGATTTCAGCTTTGTAGTATATCTTAAGATCTAACATTGTTGGACCCCCCTTCCTTCCCACTTTTTTTCATGAATGTCCTTGATATTCTTGACCTTTCATTCCTCCAAAGGAAATTTGTTATTATTTTTCTAGTTCTGTAAAGTAGTCCTTTAGTAGTTTGATTGGTATGCCACTGAACAGGAAAATTAATCTAGGTAGTATTGTAGCTTTTATTATATTGACTTCGCTTACCCATGAGCAATTAGTTTTTCTCCAACTTATTTAGAAGTCTTCATTTTTATAAAGAATATTTTACAATTGTGCTTGTGTAGTTCCTGTGTGTGTTTTGGCAGGTATTGTGCAAGTATTTTATATCATTAAATTAGTTCCTCCTTCTATTTCTTCCTATTGGGTTTTGTTAATAATATATAGAAATGCTGGTGATTTATGTTTTATTTTGTTTTATGTCTTACAACTTTGCTAAAGTTGCTAATTGCTTCAATTAGTTTTTTGTTGACTCTCCAATGTTCTCTAAACTATCATACCACTTATAAAAAATGTTCATTTTATTTCCTCTTTGTCTATGCTTATACTCTGAATTTATTTATTTTTCTTATTTCTATAGCTAGTATTTCTAGCTCTATATCGAATAGTAATGGTGATAATGGACACCTTTGCTTTACCCCTGATCTTATTGGAAAAGTCTCTATTTTATTCCCATTGCAGATAATGCTGGCTCTTGGTTTTAGATAGATAGATACTACTTATTAGGGCTCCCATTTATTTCTATGCTTTACAGTGTTATTCCTATGCTATACAGTCAGTATTGTATCTTATAAAAAAACCTTTTTCTGCATCAATTGATATAATCATGCTTTTTGCTATTTTTGTTATTAATACAGCCGGTTATGTTTATAATTTCTTTAATATTGACCATTCCTTCATTTTTATTATAAATCCAGCCTGATCATACATAGCATATAATTTTTGTGATATATTGCTGTAGTTTCCTTGCTAATATTTATTTTATTTAGCTTATTGTTAATGGGAAGCTCACAGACTAGGGTTTATGAGCTATAGTGTTGGGAGAGCAAGCTTACAATTATTACCCCTAAAACCCAGGATTAGTAACTGCTTATATGGACATCACATATGGACATCACATGCTTATTTGCTTGCTCTCTAACCACAATGTTCCATCTCCTTTGCCTTTGTATAGACTTGAAATGCCTCCTCATCCTCTGCTTTTTAGAATTTACATCTTCTTTCAAAACACCATGTGGGTACCACTTCCTACCTGAGGCCTTTCTTGACCTCTCCACTATCCTCCTCCAATGTCCCAATAGTGTGTGAGCTCCTGAAGAACAGGGGCTGATGTAACATTTTTGTCCCCACATCTAGTTGGGACATCTAGGGTCCTGAAATGATTAGGCACTTAATAAATGCTTTTTGAATTAGAAAATCTGCCATTTTCCATATGTATGTGAAAACAAAGGAAAAATTCTTTTAAAAAAAACCCTTTTTTATTAATTAATTTATTTTTAGTTTTCAACATTCACTTCCATAAGATATTGAGTTCTAAATTTTCTCCCTCCTACCTTCCCAAGACAACATGCAGTCTGATATAGGCTCTACATATGTATTCATAGGAAACATTTTCACATTAGTCATATTCTAAAGAAGAATTATAACCAATGAGAGGAACCACGAGAAAGAATAAACAAAATAAAACAAAAAGAGAGAGAGAGAGAGAGAGCAAATAGTCTGCTTCGTTCTGCATTCTGACTCCATAGTTCTTTCTCTGGATGTGGATGGCATTTTCCATCATGAGTCTTTTGGAATTGTTTTAGATTCTTGCATTGCTGAGAAGAGTTAAGTCTATCAAAGTTAGTTATTGAACAATGTTGCTGTTACTGTACAATGTTCTGGTTCTGCTCACTTCACTCAGGATCAGTTCATATAAGTTTTTCCAGATTTTTCTGAAGTTTGCTTGCTCATCATTTCTTATAGCACAATAGTATTCCATTACATTCACATACCACAATATGTTCAGTCATTCTCCAGTTGATGGGCTTCCCTTCAATTCCCAACTCTTGGCCACTGCAAAAAGCTATAAATATTTTTGTATATGTGGATCCTTTTTTCCTTTTTTATGATCTCTTTGGGATACAGACCCAGAAGTGGTATTGTTGGGTCAAAGGCTATGTACGGTTTTATGGCCCTTTGGGCATAGTTCCAAATTGTTCTCTAGAATGGTTGGATCAGTTCACAACTCCACCAGCAATGCATCAGTATTCTAATTTTCCCACATCTTCTGCAACATTTATCATTTTCCTGGCTTGTCATGTTAGCAAGGACTCTTTAAAAGGTAAGATGGTGTTCTGTGATGATTTATAAATATTCTTAAGTCTTTTTTGTGTCATTGCCTGATTCCCTGAACTAGATTGTTAGGTCTATAATTATGGATGAATTTTTGTCTGCAACTAGGTGCTGCAGTGGATAAGATGCTGGACCTGGAGTCAAGGAAGATCTGAGTTCAAATCTAGCCTTAGATACTTACTATGTGTGTGACCCTGGGCAAGTCACTTAACCTTTGTGTGCCAGTTTCCTCATCTGTAAAATGGGGGTAGTAACAGCACTTACCTCATAGGAGTTGCTATGAGGATAAAATGAGAAAATATTTATAAAATGTTTTGCAAATCTTAAAGTACCATGCAATTATTTATTATTAATAATTAATTATATAATTAATTATTAAATCAGTAAATTTATTATTAATTCATTTTTACTTAATCATTACTCACCCCGCCACGTTATTCTGGGCTCTATGCTCCATGGCTCTCAGTCCTGGTTGAGGAGTCAAAACCTATCTTTCTTCTACATCTAATTCTCAGTTCTTACTTACAAAGTGAAATCATATGCGCTGAAACCCATGACCCAACCCATGCCTGTTCCAGGGAACTTTCCACCTTTTTCTTCTAAATGTTTACCACTTACCCTTGAAATCTCATGGGAATAGCCCTGCAGAACAAGGCAGGGATGAAGAACGCGCTAGCATTTTTATGGTTAGGGAAAGGAATGGGTGTGTTGTTGATCCTGGACAGCCTAGATCTTAGCGTGGCAAGATCCTACGGTGGAAGCTGAATCTCTTTAGTTTTGTACTTTAGGCAAATGCAGCCATAAATGGGAAATTATTTTCCCTGGATGGGAACCCAGGTTCTTTGACTCAGAATTCAGTGCTTTGTCCTCAACACCAACTTATTCAAAATTTATTGTTCAAACTTAGCTACCACTTCTTCCTCCCTGTTCGTCAATTAATAAGCACTTACTTTCAATTAATTGGTTTATTTTTACAAGTATTTTTCTTTAAATGAATGAATTTTACAAGAATTTATTTTTATTGATTTCATAAAAACCTTTCAGCTCTTTTCCTCCCACTGCTCCATCAGCTAAAATAAGAAAAAGAAAGAAAGAAAAACCTCCTAACAAATCCTCTTAATTCTGCAGACTGGTAGGAAAAGAGTAGCATTCTTTTTACTTTGTCCTCCAGATTCATGTCAACAAACATTGATTTTGCAGATGCTATGCACCAGATACTGTGTTAAGCAATGGGGAAAGGAATAAGCATTTATATAGCCCCTAATGCGTACCGAGCACTGTGCTAAGCTCTTTTTATAAGCATTATCTCATTTGATCCTCACAACAAACCCTAGGAGGCAGGTGCTGTTACTAGCCCCATTTTACAACTGAGCTAGATAGAGGTTAAGTGACTTGCCCAGGGTCCCACAGTTAGTAAGTGCTTGAGGCTGGATTTGAACTCAGGGCTTCCTGACTCCAGACCCAGTGCTCAATTCACTGTGCCCCTTATCTGCCACACCTAGAGCAATCATGCCTACTCTGAATTTTTTATCCCTGGCCTCCACTCACCCACCAGTTCTCCCTGCCTACTTTCACTTTATTGTCTCAGGAATGAAGTGGAGCTGGTACAGGTTGTCCTTCCCAGAATGCTTTGCTCCAAGTTCCCTGAGTTGGGATCTCAAGCCATGTATAAGGAACCTCATCACAATAAGGTAGCTTAGCTTCTCTGCCACTTGTTAGACTCACCATGTAAAGCAGACTAAAGAGATGGGGAGTAGTCTGGGATTTCACTGGTTTAGGGAACTCCTTGATGAAAGAACTTTCTCTACCATCGCAGGTGGTGTATCTTCTTTGTATCTTCTAGTCTTAGAGACGCTGGATCACTGAAAGGTCCAATGACTTGCCCAAGGTCACTAAGCCAGGATGGATCCGTGGTGAGACTTGAACCTAGGTCTCTTTGGTTTCAGCTCTATACCCATTATGCCACACTGCCTTTTGAACTTTGTAACATAAGTAGTAGAAATGAGCTAGCCCTTCCTCCTATTTTGCATATATTTATGTACATTTATGTTGTCTTCACTGTTAGAATGTAACCTCTTTTGAGGACAAGAAATGGTTCATGCTTATCTTTTTGGCAGCCTGGTGCTTAATAAATACTTGTTAAGTGAATGACTTTTGTGCCCTTCTAATAAAATGTAAGCTCTCTGAGGGCACAAACCAATTCACTTTTGTCTTTGTAGCCCCTGACTCAGTACCTCTTAAATAGTAGGTGTTCAATAAGTCCTTGCTAAATGAATGAATTCCTGCCCCTTCAAGTAGAGAATGTAAGTTCCTTCCCATATGTATGAAAAAGATATTTATAGTAGCTCTTTTAGTGGTGGCAAAGACTTAGAACCTGAGGTGATGCCCATTAACTGGATAATAGTTGAACAAACTGTGGTCTATGATTGGGATGGAATACTACTATGCTATAAGAAATGATGAAGGGGAGAATTTCAGAGAAACTTGGGAAGACTTATATGAACTGATACAAAGTGAAGTGAGCAGAACCAGAAGACCACTGTACACAGTAACAGCAATATTGTAAGAATGATCAATTGTGAAAGACTTAGCTACACTGATCAATACAATGATCAAAGACAATTCCAAAGACCCATGATGAAAAATACTATCCGCCTCCAGAGAGAGAACCAATGAACTCTGAATGCAGATTGAAGCATGTTTTCCCCTTATTTTTCTTGTCTTTTTTTTTTTGGTGGGGGGGAGGTGGGGAAGGTGGGGTGAGAACATGGCTAATATGGAAATATATTTTGCGTGACTTCACATGTATAAGTAGGCTTGTATTTCTTGCCTTCTCAATGGATGGCAGAGTGGTGGAGGGAGAAAATTTGAAATTTAGAATAAAAATAAACTTATTGAAGACACTTTCACTTTTGCATTTTGTTGATGGATTAATGGTTGATTTAAGTGTATTGAAATAAAAGAACAAAGAAAAGTTTCATTCTGAACCCACTACTAAACTTGGGCAAGAGGATGAGCAAATGGCCCGACCCCCTCCCTTCCCAGACTCCTCCATTACTGTGATGGATCAGTCCTGGTTGTATTAACAGAATGTCAAGGATGATTCAAAGGGTCTTACTTGAGGCCAGTCTCTCAGGAGTCATCCCTTCCTTAGGGTAACAATGAACTGAAACTGCTTCCTCCAAAGTTACAAGTGATTTCTTCATGGCTATACCCAATGGCTTTTTCTCAGTCCCCCTGAACTCTCTGCAGCCTTTGACATGGTTGCTTACCCTCTTTTCCTGATACTCTTGTTTTCGTGACACTCCCCTCCTTGCTTCCTGTCTTCTGTGTTACTGCTCTTCCTCAGTATCCTTTTCAGGATCATCACCCATGGTCCACCCCCTAACTGTTTCTGTTTTCAGTCCCTTCAGCAAGGTAGCTACATTGATAAGAGTGCTGGGTCAAGAGTCAGGAAGACCCGAGTTCAAATTTAGCCTCAGATATTTACTCACATAACACGTTTGCCTCAGTTCCTTCAACTGTAAAATGGGGGTGATAATAATAACATTTTCCTCCTAGGGTGGATTCAAATGAGATAATTTTAATATAAAGCTCTTAGCACAGTACTGGGAACACAGTAGGTCCTTAATAAATGCTTGTTTTTTCCATTACTCTCCCCAATATTCATATGTTTATTATCCTCTCCTACCCCCATATAAGTTCTCTGAGGTGAAAGACTTTGATTTTGTCTTTGTATGCTCAGTGTAATGCTAGCATAAGTAAACGCTTGTTGAGTGAGTAAATGAATGAATGAATGAAGTCTCCTATACAACTTAAGGAGCAGATGCTGGGAACTCTGGCTCTCACGAAGAACCACTGTCTTCTGCTGAATAGTCAGGCTGATCAACTCAGGCAGATCCGTGTGGTCACAAGAGGTTGGCATACATTTTCCCATTGTTCTTCCCCTTGCTCTTCCACTCAATACATCCCTACTCTCAGAAATGAAATTTCACCTTTAAGCATATTTCTTTGGAGACTAGAGTGAGAGAGAGAGGCTGGGAACTTGGCTCCTGTTTGATCTGGCACATCCAAGGAGCAGCCTTGCTTGGAACGGCAAGTGCAGGGTAGCTACTTGCCTAACATTTGGTGAATGACTGAATCAACTGGTACCTACAAAGGAAGGAGGCTCTCCAGGGTCACTGAGTAAGAAATACGCAAGGAGACATAAAGTAACGTGTAGCAGAGACAGCAGGTAAATAGGAGAGTGCAAGATATCCTACTGTACCTAATTATGTAAAAAGACAAAAATCACATAGAAATACAGAGGTGAAAGGATAGAGGACAAAAGGGAGTAACTCAGAAACTTACAGATAAATTCTATTTTGAATTTTTTTTTAATGTGCAGGCCAGTGGACCTGTGACCAGCTAGGGAAAGAAGTGCATAGATCCTGGAGTCCCTAAGACTGAAGTTCAAATTCAACATCAGACACTTACTAGCTGTGTGACCTTGGACAAGTCACCCCACCTCTGTTTACCTCAGTTATAAAAGGGGATGATAATAGCACCTATCTCCCAGGGCTGTTGTGAGGATCAAATAAGATAATACTTATAAAGTACTGAGAACATTGCCTTTCTTTCCTTCCCTTTGCTGTTCTCTCCTTTCCTTCTTTCCTTCCTTCCTTCCTTCTTTCTCGATGTGGTCATTTTCAGAAATGATGCTGATTAAACCAACATATGCACTCTCCTTTTTCTCCATCCTGTCCCTCCCTCCCCCATCCAGTTCACAAACGAATGGTATTTAGTCTCAGTTTGTTAATTCTATGGGAACGATTGAAGGCACTTCTTTCCCTAGCAGAGGGGTGATGGATTTGGGATGTAGAACGAGATGCCCATTTTTGGATGTGGCCAGGGTGGAAGTGGTCTTGCTTGACCATGCAAATTGCAAGGATTCCATTTCTCTCTCTTTTTTTTTCCAGTTGGAGTGGAGAAATGAAAGAGAGAGAAATACATTTTTGTTCAATGAAAAAGAAAGTGAATTTAAAACTTTTTCAAAGAGAAAAACCCATGGATTTAGTGCTAAATAGGATCCCAGATTTGCTACTTATTACATGAACTTGGACGTATGACTTAACTTTTCTAGGCCTCGGTTTCTTTCTCCACTGAAAGGCAGTTAGACCAGATGATTTGTAAGGTTCCTTTCACCTCTAAATCTGGTCTCATATATAAATACATTCTGTCACCTAGGAAGGTGAGTAAGACTTTAGTTAGAGATAATTGTAAAGAGGAAAGTTGACCCCAAGTTGCAAGTGGCTTTAAGGATTTGTAAGTGAGCTGATTATCCCCCCTCCACCACCCAAATTTATGTGCTTATTTCTATAGCTAGTTTAAAAATAATTATGCATGGAACTTTAAGAGCAAAGCCAATATAACAATTCACACTTCAGAAGTGAGCTAGGGGAAGGCTCTCAGCACATTGGATGGATTCCCTGTGGATTTACAGAAAGACCTAGACAAGTTATAAGAGTTCTCCGGGACAGGCAGGCAGAAGTATGGCCATCAGTTTGAAGCTGGAAATGGACTTTAGGGGCTATTGAGTCTCACCATTTCATTTTACAAGTGAGGAAAAATAGGTTCAAAGAAGTGATCTGTCCAAGATAACAAAGGCAGCAATTAGGAAGGAAACATGAATTTATTAAGTACTTACTACATGCTACACGCTTGTGCTAAGCATGTTACAAATATCTCATTTGATCTTCACAACTCTGTGAGACAGGTACTCCCACTATGCCCACTCTTGTTCAATCATTTCAGTCGTGTGTGAGTCTCTGTGACCCCACTTGGGATTTTCTTGGCAGATACTAGAGCTGTTTGCCATTTCCATCTCTAGTTCATTTTACAGATGAGGAAACTGAAGGCAAACAGGGTTAAGTGACTTGCCTAGGGTCACACAGTTTTTATGTATCTGAGGTGGGATTTAATCTTGGGTCTCCTTGACTCTAGACCCAGGGCTCTATCCACTACACCACCTAGCAGAACTGTAATTACAAAGCTAGGTCCTCTGCTATTTTAGATTCAGTGTTACATCTTGAAGCCTCTCTACTGGCCAGCTGCATGTTACGTCTGCTTTGTAGCTACTTAAATTTTCTATTTCTTCTGTATATACGTAGTGTTCCAAGAGTCTTGTAGTTTTACGCTTTGCTATTTTAATGTTTGTATCTCATCTCCCTGGTTAAAATTTAGGCCTTTTGTAAGTAGATTGTTTCACTCATTTACAGAAAGACCTAGACAGGTTATAAGAGTTGTCCGGGAGAGGAAGGCAATACCATGGCCATCAATTTGAAGTTGGAAATGGGACTTTAGGGGCTATCGAGTCTGACCATTTCATTTTATATCCCCAGTGCCTGGCACACAGTAGGTACCTGATACTGATACTTGTGGAGATAGTGCTTGGCTAGAACCACTCGGGTATCAAAGACCATTTAGCCAAGTCCTATAGCAAAAGGAAGTGGAAGCACAGACCCATGTCACCTAAAGAATTACCTTTGCAATATTGAAGTCTTTGTAAATGTTCCCTAAATTTCTCCTAAAGAACTAGAAAACTAATCAAGAAGCATTTGCTAAGGACCTACTATGTGCACAGCACTGTATAGGATAGATGGAAAGACCTAGAGGTCCTAAGGGGTGGAAACTAGGGGCACAGCCTGGTCTGGGGATGATGAGGTCAGGGAGTCCTTGGGAGACATTAGAATTTGTTCCACCACTACTGGGAAAGGGGGAAGTATTCCTAAGGTTCAGAGTGGAGAGAGATTCTGGGCTCTTGACAAGGGGCATAATGGGGGAAGACCAGTGTCCAGCCAGATGGGGAAAGGGACACTGCATACTTGGAACAATCACTGTAATTAATGTGTAGACATGACATTTTTGTAGATATACTTAAAATTAGTGGTATCCCTTCATCCTCTTAAAAAAAGGCCAGACCTATCATTTCATTAGTATAGAAAACTTCTACCAGCCTGTCAGCACTCTTATAGTCTTAGAGGTTTCTGGGATCCTGAGAGAGGTGAAATGACTTGGCCAGAGTCACACAGACAGGTTATGTTTCAAATAGGAATTGAAGTCAGGCCTTTCTGATTGTGAAGCCCACTTTGCTATCTGTCACGTACACTGCCTCTCAGAAGCATTACAGTGCTTTTATAATCAGCTAAAGAGCGAAAACAAAGGTGATTTCTTTTTTTTTGCACCCTAGAATAATCCCTCCAGAGTTAGAAGTGATAGATTAATAGGATCACCATGCACAAGACCAACATCATGCCTTGGAGGCAGCCAACATTTGTTAGGACTTGCATGAATGAAAGCTCACCGTATCAGAATATATCAAGGTATCAGCCTCAGCCATGACACCAACCAGAGTCCCTAATGCAGACTTTTTGCCCAATGGGCAAGGTGGTATGTCCATATTGGCGCAGTCCCACTGGCTAGAATTCAGTGAATCAACTACTAAGCATTTATGGCACCTGCTGCATGGTGGCACTATGCTTGGCACATTGTCAGGATCCTTCCCTCTGGGGGGGGGGGGGGTCCATCACCAAAGGGACACAAGGTGTCAGGTACAGACAAGCACAGCAACTAAAAGCATCTAATTCTTTGGTGTGGAGCCTGAATATAATGGGATGATGTGACGTGGCCTCCAATTCTTGTTGTGGCACTTGTGTACCTTGCCTGGGCTAAATGGTTTTACTTCTCCAGGCCCATTTCTTCCTCCGTGAAGTAGATATCACCTCCACTACCCACCTTGCTGAGAAAGTGATGGGGAGTGACTGGCTGAGGCTGAAGACAGGGCTCTAACCCTGCCTCAGAAAACAGCCGTGACCATGAATAAGTCATCTAATGCCCCCTTTTCCCATGTAATATGGGTATATACCAGCACCTGCTCTTCGCCCTTCTGCTGTGAGCATCAAATGAAGGAACTCGTGTTATCTCTGCACAACTTCCGAGTCACAGAAATGCAGAGTCGTCACTACCTTCCAGAGTTGTTTTGAAGAATGCACCTTTTAAACCAGAAATGCTTATACCTGTGCCTAAGGAGAGGCTACCAGCCCCAAGGTCAGGCAACAATAGTAAATTATTCCAGCTGTGGGTTTTCTTCTAAAGAACAGCACTGATTGTAAAAGAACTGGTGGATGGTAGCCTAAGACAGGCTAAATAAAAATTTCCAGAAAATTCCTAGCAGAGAACTAAGAGGCAGGAGCCAAGATAACACAGAAGAAAAGAGGCTGCCAAGAGACTTAACTGTACCTCAGCATTCCTAAACCTTCTGACACCCACCCTACTGATACTAGTTTAGGGGATGCTTTTCCCAGGAGACATTTCACACTTACCTGTGACATGCCGACACGACTTACCATAATGCCCCTTGCACATTGCTAATAGAGTCAAAACCTGTGGATGGCTACTAAATTCGGCTTTTCCTTTCCACCTGAGGAATATTCTGTTCAATAATGGTTTACTGCCAATTATGCTGGAGGGACAGTGGCAGGCACCGAGGATACAAAGACAAAACAAAGGAGCTTACTTCATCCAGAGACTGAATTCTCCAGCTGTTTTTGAATGCAAAAACTTTTAAAACCAATAGTTCATTAGAAATAACTTATGTAAAACATTCAAAGGTATTCTCTTCTTATGAGAGGTGGCATGACTTAAGAGACAGCCCATCTTGAGAGAAAGCAGCCCTAAGCCCAAGTCCTCCTGACATATACTAGCCGAATGACCCTGGGCAAGTCACATAAACTGAGCGTCCAAGCAAAGATCTTAAATTACAGAGCTGCTACTGAGCCATGGCAGCAGAGGGAATTTCCTCCCTGGGAGATCCGTTACAGAGAACATGAATTCTTTATTCTTCTTCCTGTGTACCTTTGCTCCCAGGGGATATTGGTCAGTTCCAACAATCTGCCCATTCTCAAAATAGAAAATAAGCAATTGCCAGTTTTGAGTTAAACATAGGAAATATGTGTCACAGGAAAGGGAAATGAATCTCTTCTCTGTCAAGAACCCTAATTCATTATAGGAGTAGGAAGGATAAAACTGTAAAGAGTTAAAGAAGTTGAGACCAGCTGACATTTTTTTTGTCCTCGGACCAGTCTACAAGAGCATTTTAGCAATGTTGATCAAGATACAGCCCTAAGGCCAAATACTTGATTCTATTTTCCCTAAATATTATTTCTGAAAAGTTCCTAAGAATTTTATTCAATGGGGTTTTGAAAGGAAACTGTATCTGATGGGTGAAGTCAGAGGCTAAAGGTTTCTTTTCAGGACTACATAGCCAAAGTCTATTCAAACGAGACCTCCCAGGCCCCTGGCGGGGCTACCTAAATTTCTTCCTTACCCAAGAGAAGGAAAAAATAAAACTCCAAACCAACAGTGAGCAACCTACTTGGTCAAGAGGAAATTCTGAGGGGTGAGGCCGGTGCAGAAGGAAGTGACAGACCCTGGAATGCTGTGGTGACTCTTCACAAAGCTGCAATATCCTGAAGGCCACTAGGTGGCACAATGCTAACCCTCAGCAGCGTAACATTCCAACAACATGCACAATGTGTTTCTGGGACAGTGCACAGAATGCTGGCGCCCAGGCTGTACGCATGTTCCAATGTCTTCCTAGAAAAGGTCAAACAGCCTGTTTGTCCAAGAACATGACTTGTTTGCTGTTCACTTGAGAGGAAGTGTCCTGAACAACTGGTGTGTGGGCTGGCCCACTCATAACAGAAATGTTGCTGGAACTTGCTGTTTAGCTACAGGATTAAGGGCAGAGTAATCTGAAAAGTAGTTTGTGTTAAATTCTTACTCTCCATTTCTTCCGTGGCCATAAACTGACCCACAGAAGACCCACCACAGTGTAATTTGGGAAATTAATAAGTACAGGGGAAAACCATTTTGTCTTCAACTAAGCCAAGTTCTTTTGAAGCAACTTTAAGTACTTCATTAAAAACAGCAGCAGATAATGCTGAAAATCGGGAATAGTATGAAAGTCAAATACAAAGAGAGGTCAGTATTAGACAAGTGTCTGCTCCCCACCAGCTTCTGAGCTTACCAACCCCACAACAATCCATGGGCCCATAACTGCTTTCTTTCCCAATGTAGCCCAGTCTTAGGTCTAGGGCTGGTAATGTCCACTTCTAAGTCATATATACATGTGAAAAGAAATGAAAGGACCCATCACAGATGCTGCTGGGAAGCAACCAGCTCTCTTGGCCACGCCATGAAGCCTGAGACTTAAGCCCATCTTCTAATCTTCCCAGGTGAAATGGAGACCATTCAAAAATTTAAGAGCTGACAGAACTGAAACGGTCCCTCCTCCCAGTCCTGTTCACTCTGCATTCCTTCAATACTCACTCTGTGTAAGGTGGGGAGACAAGGACAAGCCAATGCCCTGGCCATGAAAGCCCCTTCAGACTTCTTGTTCTTTCACACTCTTGGGGCATCTCACTCCTAAAACTCAATTGCTGCAAGAGACTCTTAGTTGACACCTTCCTCCATCTGGAGACTTCAAATTAAGCCCCAATGTGAATCTTCTAAACTTTGAAAAGGATTTTATGGCACAACAAAACCCTGTTGCCATGTAGCTTATTGCTACAAAGCATGGATGCGATCCAAAGCTAATAAATTACATTCCCCAAAATAAGGATCAGTCTGTAATTTGGGGGTTAGCCACCCTTATCCATCCCAACTACTAGAATGGCATTGTATGGGAGCTTTAAGGCTCAGACTTGGAATTTTAACCAGGTTAACTGAGTCTCAGAGTTTCCATCTTACCGGTTTTTTTCTGAAAAAATTGTATTTGAATGTGAAGAGACAAATCCAAATGGAGACACGGTGGTTTCCAGAGCAATTTATTCATTAAAATCTACTCAATATGCCATCAACAGTTTTTCTGTGTGTATTGTGCTGATAAATTGACACTGAGAGGATTTAACAAGTTCTTCATTTAATAAGTCTGAATTAGTTTTCACCACATGGCATAGTACACTGTCATCTGTCCAAACAGATTTCTTTAACAGATCTGAGTTTAAAAAAGTCATAGATACTGTGAGTTTTGTATAAACTGGTGAACATTAAGTTAATTCCTTTGTTTTTTGACTTACAAGCCTCAACTTCACCGCAGAATAAAGCATGTAGGCCAAAGAAAGCATAACCGATCACTCGTATAGAACAGTATTGTTTCTATAATTTGAAGCTTTCTGAAAGGACGGGTTCAGGCCTGATGTAACTGTAAAAAGATTACTTAATGAATAGGCAATATGGAAATTGTACAAAATTTTATTAACTTTAATCATTAATAGCATAAACAGCACTGCATTACTATTGGCTATTCAAAATCAAAACTTCTCTGAAATCCCCAGGAGGAAGGCGTTTACATACAACCGTGCCAACGTGGATTTGTGGGCTGTGTCAATACATCTTTCAACAGAAACTTTGGCTTTAGGAAAGTCACAAACATTTAAAATAATGGCTTTAATTGTCAAAAGTATACGGCAGGAGAAGTGTGCTTTAATTAAATATACATCATACCAGGGATGCTGGCAAGGTTGAAGGTTATTCCTAATGTTTAGAGCAATAAAACTAGTTTGTACATGACAAGACAACGAAAGAAAAAGCAATCCCTTTGAAACAAATCTTTTAAAGTGTAAAAAAAAAGGAAAAAAACACATTCACAGTGGTTTGTATAAACAATATGCATTTTATGACAGTAACATATGTCTAGTCTCAGAGAACGCTAGTGCCCTCCTTAGATCCTAAGGAAAAACAAGCATTTACACTACACATATATTGTACTGAATCAAAAAAATAAAAGTCAATTGTACAGTTACCCTGACAGACAGGATCAACTGCTGTGGAGTGTGCAGCAAGGACACCAACGGAAGCTGCTTTTTAAAGCAACAGAGAATTGTTTTTCAAAAAAGAAACTTTCCTTGGGAGCAGAGAAAGTCTTTCACTTGCTGCTGTAACCAGCAAATGCCATTCATTCAATCAAAAATGGGAAAAAGAAACCACAACCACGTGTCTATGGGAGCGAGCTGACCGGGGCACGTTCCAGTTTAAAAGGAAGGAAAGAAAAGAGGAAGGAGGGCTCTACCCTATCACACAAGCCCTCTAGGCAGTGCCAAACTGCTCCCTATTTCTTTGCTTGCTTTGTGATCATACCCCGTGGTGGCGTGACAGGTCTGCTGGCGTTGGGCTTCTTCTTCTCGGCGGGCTTCAGGATCTGAAAGTCACACAGGGAGAGGGCGTTTAAGGCGGCGGCGGCGGCGCATACGACACGGGCGCTCGAGTGCCCAGCCAGTTCTGACATCAGCCTAGCTTGGGTGCCTCCCCTCCCCACCCCCCACCCCCTCTGCCTGCCGGCGAGGCGTGGGGACCAGGCCCATGTGGGACGTGTTTCAGCGATACGGACTTGAGCATCCAAGTGACACGCGTGATTGCTTGTTGGTGGTCGTCAGCCTGTAGGCCAGGGATTCACAAGCAAATTTTTTGGTAAAAAATAATCAAGAAATCTAGAGTTATTTTTTCAAATGTACATAAATACTGATGTGATTACAAAAATACGCGAAGTGTCACTGCGTTCATAATAGTTCTTTACTGTATTTTCTCAATCAGTGAATTCTAGTAGTAAAAAGTGATCCCAGTATTCAAAAAAGGTTGGGAATATTTATAACACAGCATTTTGTCTTTAGTTGAAACTGATGCTGTTCTACGTCCATTTTATTTGGAATTTACAAAACTTCACTTTGAGTGTTTCCCCTTATTTCTAACTTAATTGTGGTTCTACAATATCAACACTGTGCCTGCCAGAAATTTCTTCCACAAACACAATGCAAAAAATATCACTGATTTAGACAATAGTAAATCTGACCCCAAACGGCAGAAATGAAGATTTTTAACATACTGTACCTGAAAAGAACACATTAGGGTTTCATCCACACTCATCATGGCACCTGCATTGTCAAATTCACCACAATAATTTGGGGCAGAAAAGAGTGTTACCAATTGCCTCTTTGCAAAAAATTCATATCCATCTTCTACCACCTTGGAGAAAAAGAATTTTTGTTATTAGGCATAATTTCTAAACGGGGTAAAACCAGTCCTCAAATCTCTCTTAAGTCTTTGGGTTGCTTAAGGAAATCTTTCAAAGAATTAAAGGGCTAGCACATATGCTCGCATGTAAAATTCAAAATCTAATACCTGGTGGGCTCTGCATATAAGATCCAAATCATGCTTATGGAGAAATTTGGCCACCACTTCGGCCCCAAATGTGAAGGACACGCCTCTGTCATTTTCACCCCAGCCTAAGACGTCCTTATCAGGGTCAGACCACAAGAGATCACAAAGAAGACCTTGATCAGGTACATCAGTCGGTCGCATAATTCGTCGAATCTGCTCCATGGACTGAAGATCTGGTGATAAACCTGTAGGACAGAAGGAAAACATTTTGGGGGGAAGGATGACACACAAAAATTAGGGTAGAGGAACTTTATTTAAATAATGAACATCTACCATGGAGGGCCTGGAACTGTAAAAAGCTTGCCAGTGAGGGTTTTAAAATCGTAGGGTTTAATTTTAAATCAGAATTTACCTTACACACACACACACACACACACACACACACACACACACACACGATTTAAAGTAGAAACCAGACAGAACATTAACATTTGGAAGGTATTTAGAGCCCTTAAAATTTGGAGGAACCTACCTTAAAAGATTATCTTATCCTCTCAAGTTGAAAACAAAATCAGTTTTTGGCAAGTATTTTTTTTTCTGGTTGAGATTTTTTCTTAAAAGGCCATGCAAATTCTAGATTTTACTACCAATGATATTTAAATGACTACAGACATAGATGATTCTAAGTGACTAGAAACATGTCTTTTACAACTCCAGGCTGTCTGGAAGCAGCCAGCTTCCCGGTCTCAACATCCTCCTTTCCTCAAACCCAGTTCAGTTTTAGTTTCCTCTCATACTTCCAACAGCTCCACTTGGAACAAAACACAAGCTTCATGACCTGGGTCAAGTCATTTAACCTTTGTGGGACTCAGTTTCCTCATCCGTAAACTGAAGAGGCTAAACTCCAAGACATCTAATATTCCTGCTAGCTATGATCCTACTTCATTAAAACTTGCTAAATTATTAAAATAGAAAAAAAAATAAAGAATCCAGAACATTATGCCCTTGAAACCCAAACAAAGCTCTTGAAGGTAAAGGACATGTCTATTCCAGAACATATAACTACTAGTTCCCATTATAAATATATTGGTCCTCTTAGATCTGCAACCCCCTGGATGGTTAATACTTAACCTGACTTACACAGACCTTTAAAGAAAGTGAAGTATGTATGTGTCATGTTAAGTCTCTTCAGCCTGTCAGTCAACAATTAATAAATTTATTAAATGTTTACTCTGTGCCAGACACTAAGTGCTGGGGATAAAAAGAGAGAGACAAAAACAGTACCTCAAAAACTATCCTCAGAAAGCTTACCTTTAAAAGGGGAGACAAATATGTAAATAAACAGCTGTATGCAAAATATAGATGGAATGTTTCTGCTTTGTGTTTGTGGAATAAAATTCTAGTAAGCATAATGGTAGTATTGTAGAGCAACAGTTAAATTAGAAAGAAGGGGAGACACCTAGAGTTAAGTTTTGTAAATTGCAAATAGAATGGATGTAGAACAATGTCATTTTCCACTAGAGACAAAAGGACGTCTTGTAGATGAGTAGTTCCCTACCTTTTTGAAGACTGGAATCACTTTTAAGTAGTAGTTTTACTATTAGCACTCACCGTGTGTGAAGGTGAGTAAAATATAAGACGACTGGACAGAAAGTAGGGGGCGAGGGGCAAGTTGTAGAGGGCTTTACAAACCAAACAGAAAATTCAATATTTGATCCTGGGGGTGAGATTGAGAGCAAGTAGAGCTTACTGAATCAGGAGGCTGGCCTTTAGGAAGATTGATCTGATAGAGGTGGACAGGAGAGAGTCCTGAGGCCTGGAGACCAAGCACAACAACTCTAACAGTCTAGGCCAAGCACAACAACTCTAACAGTCTAGGTGAGGGGATAAGCACCTAAACAAAGGTGGGAATATGTGACACTGTGAAGCCAGTGCTTACTATATGCCATGCATTGTGCTAAGCACTTTACAAACACTGTCTCATTTGATCCTCACAACAACCCTGGGATGTGGTGCTGTGACTATCTCTATTTTACAAATGAGGAAACCAGGGCAAAAAAGGGTTAAGTGATTTGCCCAGGGTCACACGGCTGGTGAGGCTGGTTTTGAACTCAGGGCTTCCAGACTCTAAGCTTGGTGCTCCGTGTACTGTGCACACAGCTAACAAGATTTAGCAACAGAACTGGCACCAAGACTGGACCTGGGTAGCTGACAGGCTACAGAGGGGAGGGTGGGCGAGAGAAGAGAAAAAGCTGTTTTGTACATGCTGGATCTGAGCTATCTACTGGACAGTTAGCCTGAGATGTCCATTGGGCAGGTGGTGATGTGGCTCACCAAGTAAGACAGTACGCAACAGAGTTCTTGACCTTTCTTGTGTCATAGACTGACCTTTGGCAGTCTGGAGAGAACTATGCACTTGCTCCCAGAATGCTATTTAATGTGTAAAATAAAATACATAGGATTATAAAGGAAATCAATTATACTGGAATACCGTTATAAAACAAACAGAAAATTCAAGCTCATGGACCCCAGGTCACTGAGAGAAAAGAATCCAGGACAGAGCCCTAGAGAATACCCACAGTTAGTGACTATGACATGGATGAAGACCCAACAAATGAGACTGAGGAAAAGCAGTCAGAGAAGCAGGAGGAAAACCAGAAGAAGCATTCTGAAACTCCAGAGAAGAAGGCACCAACAGTCTGTCAAATGCTGACGAGAGATTAAGGAGGAAGGTTAGGGATGGGACCTGGATCTGTGGCTGATTTCACTGAAACAGCAGCTCCTTGAAGAGGAAATTCCCTCTAACAATACCTATCAGCACTTTATCTGCAACTTATCCTCTTAGAGACTTACCTTAAACCCTGAGAAGTTAATGCCTTGTGCCCAGGGTCAGAGAGGGAGGCAGGGAGTGAACTTCAGCCCAGGTTCGTTTGCCTTTTAGGCCAGCTCAATCCACTACAACATGCTATTCTTCCCAAAAAAGATAAGGACTGAGAAAAAGCTTTTAGATTTGGCCATTAAAAGAGCACTGGCAACTTTGGAGAAAAGTTTCCATTCAGGGATGAGGCTAGAAATGGGGGTACTGCGGCTTTTTCAGGAATTATCTAGGGAGAGGGGAGAAGGGAAGACACAGTGTCTGGTAGAGATGGTAGGAGTAAGTGAAGATTTAAGGATGAGGGAGATATGTATATTTGCAGGTAGGCAGGGAAGAACCCAGTAAATAGAAGAGAGATTAAATGTTAGAAAGTGTTAGAGAAGGAGGTGATGGTATCAAGGGTACATGGAGAGGCTGGTTTTGACAAGGAAAAAGTATACCTCTTCAGAGACAGGAGTGAAAGAAGAGTTAACAGGATGTGTTGCCAGAGGATGTGAAATGAGAAGGGGAGAAGAGGGAGGTTTGCAGTGAATGGCTGAAATTTTTTTTTTAGGCGGGAGAAATTATGAGGCGAGGGTCTCAGCTAGGAGGGTGAGGGGCGAGGGTGATGTGGGAGGCTTGAGGAGAGAGGTTCAGAACACTGCCTATGGAGAGTGGGGTGAAGAGCTGATCAGGGAGCAGCGGGACTTCCTTGATCCAGCGAAGGCCAGTGTGATTAGATAACAAATCTGTAGCAGACACATTCTACATGGTTTGGTGATTTCCTTCAGGCTCAGTTCAACAGCAAATGAATTCAAGAGAGAAGGAGTAAGGCAGCAGAGGTACCATGGTTCTACTGTAATGTGTTTTGAAAATCTGAATTTGTTCTAATTCGACTGATAGAATAGAAAATAAGGACAAAGGAGAAGGTTAGAGATCATAAGAGGAAGGGAATAATTCAATGACATCTTTTACTGAGGTGAAAAAAGAACTAGAACCAAAAGACTAGAAATCACACACAACCAAGAATACCCTCCCACAAAATGGGTCATTTACCCTCAATTTTTCTTCATACAAGCAATTCCAACTTAATAAACATGGGTGGATCAGGGAAGACAGGTGATATGAAGTCAACAATGAGAATTGGATTTTGAAAGTCGAGCCCAACATTATGAGACTCACAAACACAAATATAAAGTCAACTCTGGCCCTCCAAACAGTTACTTAGAAATCAAATTCTATCACCTACCTCCATGACAGCAGAATATTTTCTCATCCACAATGGCTGCAATTGGTAAGCAATTAAAGCAGTCTGTAAAAGTTTTCCATAGTTTAATGTTGTATCTTCTTTTACCTATAAAGATTTTAAAATGACTTTAATTTACAGATGCACTTCCTCAACATAATTTTCAACAAATTAAGATTCTAAACATCTTATTTATAATAATATAAAAAACTCTCAATTACTAAACACTAGAGTTTGGAAGGGATGTAGGAGAACTAGACCATTTACTTGTACCTGATCAACAATATTAAATGTAATTCTTATTACGTGGACCAAGGTATTTTGAATTTCATGTTGAAATCATGAGAATGAGTTTTGACATGAGAATATAATTAAGCCATTTTTGTCAAAGTCAATGAGTATGTGATAACACAAATTTAACTCCACCCCCCCCCCCACTTGTGTACCCAAATGCCTGTCCCTGCCATGGGTACTGCAGTACTCCTGTGAAGAACAGCAAGGAGGCCAGTGTCGGTGGAGAGGAGAGTAGAGGGAGTAAGAAACAGAAAGTAAGAGGTGGGGCCAGGCTGAACATCATTAGTACAGAACTACATTTCAGATTTGACACGTAAAGCCTGCTTATTCAATGCTTCCTCCTGGCATGGATCTAATGTTGAATATTCTAAAGCTCCATATGTAGTGAAGTATAATTTCTGTTAAGCTTTACAACAAGCTGAAAAGGTTCACTGATGAACTATATATAAACCAAATACTAACCTAGCAAAGTTCAGAGAATCTCTTTACCAAAAGCTAGCCAATGGAGAATAATTTTTCTTTTGGGGATCATTGTACTTATAAAGATCTGCTTAGTGAAGGGAAGGTCTACAGCAATTAAACGTCTTTTTTTCCAAGCGTATGTACACAGTATATGAATTAAGTTCATCTTTGTTGAAATTCAGAGGGAATAAGAAAACAAACTTCTCTTTAAAATAGTTTTCTAGGGAAAATGTGTCTCAAAAGCTAAACCAACTTGCAAATATTTGGAACTTAACCTCACTGCAAACTGTAAGACTGTCAGCAGCTCGATCATCACCCTCAATTCCTCCAAGTAATAAATCCCCTGGCAAATCTGGCATATACCTGCACTGTTCTCTTCCTGGCAGACCTAATGGTCTTTTCTAAGTATGCAGTCTGCATTTGACACCACGGACCATTCCCTCCTTCTCGAACGAAGTGGTCTCTTCGACTTTGACACTGTAAGCTATGTGGTGGTTTCTCTCTCCACTGACTACTTCCTCTAGTTGTGGTTGTTTTAAAGATGGTCTCAGTTCTGACCTAACACCAAATATCTATGACTTTATTCTAAGCTCTAGGACTAACTACTAAAACTGGCTTCTATCTTGGTGCAAAAAATGCTCTACCAGTCACTGCAAAGTATGTGTCAGACAGTTCCTGGAGTCAGAAAGAGGAAAATTAAATCTTTATGTGATGACAGACTCATACTCCATTAAACTACTAATTTGATGACTGCTTCATAAAGAGGTACCTTTTCATCTTAAGATGATAAAGCTAAAAATACCTAAATCATGGTATCTGATGCAGTATACTTGTATTTATCTTTCTAGAAACAAGTTCATTATGGAAAATATCTCATTGTAAGGATGTTTCCAAACTCACAACTGTATCACTGTATATCAGAAGTCCATGAATGATAAGGGGAATTCAAGTAAGAGGATCATGCTCACTCTTTATAATATCAAAATGTTGATATTTATTTTCTGAAGCCAAATGTATCACTGGTAAAAAGAAATATTCCATAAATATATGCTCTGTAAAAAAAACAAGATCCTACTCACAAATAATGATTACATTGTTCTATCTATACTCTTCCCCCTCCCCTAGAGTCTCTTAAAAGCATTGAACAAGCATTTATTAAGCACTTACTGTAGGTAAGGGCCTTTGTTAGGGATTAAGGTAATAGAAAATATGAACACGGGTAAATACAAAATATATGCAGAGTAACTGGGGGCAGATAGGAGAAGGACTAAAATACAAGGAATCGGGGATTAGGAGCAGAAAAAAGGCCCATGAGGGGGAGTGATGTACAATCAGTCTGGAAAAGGCAGCTCAAGGAGCCAGGGCTGACATCAGAGGCGGAGGGTGGAACAAACAGAAACTAGCTAGGGCTTTCTGTGAACTCATGCTTGGACTTTAATCCTATCAACACCCTAACTGCCTTAAATTTAAGAAAAAAGTCAATTAATACAATTACAGAAAGATGCTGTGAAGAATAACTGTCTCTTAAGCAACATGTCATAAGAATGCTGTATGTAAAATGATAGAAAAAGAACAATCAACGTACACAAATGGAAAATTCTGAAGATCATAATTTCAAAGATAAACATACTGATTCTGGTTGTGTCAACGGCTAATCAAGATACACCAAAATCAACAGTTTTAAAATAACTTTTAAGAAAACAGAACACTTGAATTTTACACATACAGTATCTGGTTTTGTTATAGATGTCATGGAACCTGACAGCCTGAACCGTTAATATCTCCTAAAGGGTTCTTTTAATCACAGAGTACGGAAAAAACCAAAGTCACTGATCTTCCACAGCAAACGGCATAAACAGTTAAACTGAGGCTTTGGTGTTATCAGCTTTGGAAAATGGATATTTCTGATGCAGAAGTCTAGAACAGAACTTATGGCTTGCTGTCATTTTTGGGTTACTCTGTAACTCCTCCTAATGCCTCCTTAGCCAGCCCAGGTAACATTCAAACCAGATTTTATATGCAGAAAGAACTAAAAGGAAAAGAGAAAGAACGAGCCTCCTGCTACCTTCATTCAAAGTCCTTCTTTCTGTTTATGCATAAAGCTGAGGCTCATCTTTAGGGTGTGAGGGACAGAGGGAAGGAAGGGGATAAGTGTTTAAGTATCCACAATGTGCCAGGCACTGTGCTAGACACGTTAGAGACATGATTTTGTAATTATGTAATGATACATATCAAATTATATATAATTTCAAAATACATAATAATCAATTTCATTGATTTCAATCAACATGTGCATTGTAACAAAAATCCATTATAATAAACCACTCTGGATACTGCATGGAATTCCTGGCAATACGAATTTTTTGCCTCTCATAGCAAATTCAACTTTTTACTGGCACACATACACTAAGAAAAATGATATATATTAATAAGTGGTTTTAAGGACTCATTTAAAAAAAGTCTCAGAATTATGTTGGGGGGTGTTCAATAATACACAGGGCATCCCCAAAATTCCAGTCTTCTGTGAGAAGCACCTGAGCTGTCAAAGACAGTGTTAGTCACTGGTGGTGATGGACACTGCCTCTTTGGACAAAGAACTTTTAAAAGACTTAAATAACTTTTCACATAGGCAAGTTACTTACATTCATCATAAAACCCATAAATTCTATTGATGCTGGCACATTCATGGTTCCCTCTAAGAAGAAAAAAATTCTCTGGGTATTTGATTTTGTAGGCCAGTAGAAGGCAGATGGTTTCTAAGGACTGCTTCCCTCTGTCCACGTAGTCTCCGAGAAACAGGTAGTTGCTTTCTGGTGGAAAACCACCATACTCGAAAAGCCGAAGCAAATCATAATATTGTCCATGAATATCACCTGAAAACAAGAATTGTGTTATACAGGACTTTAATACTCTGAAGTCACTTTGTTTCTGCTAGTTAAGCCTATGGAAACATATCCCTTACAGATTCTTCCATGTATATTATGGCATTAAATATTCTCTAATTTTATGTCTAATCTAAAATTTCGTAATTCTTTAGCAAATTAATATCCATTGACCCTGTATTATACACTGTATAGCTTAGTATTTCATTCAATTCAATGCAACTTAGTATATTGATTATTTAAATCTTTTCACCAAGGAAGAAAATCACACCTGACCAAGGGACTAAATGTCTCATTCAGAAGATACTCCTGAATCTTCTTGTCAAATAACAGCTTTTCTTCCAGGTCTGCTGAGCACTCATAGCCAACAGATTTTAAAGTGCTATTTAGGGAGGTCTTTACTTCTAGTCTTCAGGTAGGAATTACTATAAAATAATAACTCAGATTTATGACTCTGTTTCCTCATTTATAAAAACATGAGAGCCGAGAGTAGGAAATGATCTCTTTAAGGCCTCATTTCTAGCTCTAAATGCTTTGACCCAGTGACATGGGTAATACAAGTAGTATTTTAGCCCCGTTTTGTACAAGAAGAAACTGAAACGGAGAGATAAAAAAACACAACAAAATCCTAACTCCAAACCATTACACTTCTTCACACTTTTCTCCGTCTCTTTCTCTCTCCTCCAGGATCATCAAAATCACTAAAAAGAATATCTACAGTACTTCTCCCTGGGGAGAGAAAGAGAAGACCTACATGGAGATTTCACAGGAAGTTCCAGTGAGGAAATCTCCTCTAACCAACGCAGGTTGACTGGGAGGGTGGAGAGAGGTTAGGTGACTAACTCCAAACATCTCAAGCCCATTGGTCCCAGGCAGGACTTGACCCCAGGGTTTCTACCACAACCAGGGGCTTCTCAAGTACCAAAATAATAGAAGATCATTATGTAGAGATAGAAGGGACACATAAACTAAGTCAGCTGTCACAGGAGTAAGGCTTCAAGAATTGAACTATTCCTCAAATCCTTATGCCTAATGAATGAGTGGAAGGCAGCATGATATAGTGACAGTGAGTTGGCCCAGGATGCAGGCCCTAGCTATGTGACCTGCCCCAGACAACTCCCTAAGACCCTAAGCACAGAGCAGGTGCTCACAGGGACTGGACAGTGAGATTACTGACTGGCAGTTTTCTAAGCCAATGAAACTAGAACCTTCTGCCTTAAAGGCATGGGGGAGGGAGAATGAGACACCAAATAACTGCCTTATTAACACATCCACAATTCAGTGACAAAAAAACAAAACAACCCCCAAACACTAGTTAACGTACCAGAACTTACCACATATTTTAAGTGGTGCTTCAAGTTCTAATAGGATAGGCTGACTGAGAAAAATTTCCCGTGATTTCAAGCACAGTCCTCGGATTTCATTCTCTTGTAGTTGGACATTTTTACCAGGCTTCGACCCTCTCACTGAGAAAGGACAAAATGTGATGAGGTGAAATGCCCTTTCAAAACATCTATTTATTATTTACTTTTAGCATTCTTTTAAAACATTTTTTGAGTTCCAAATTCTTTCCCTCCCTCCCACTCCTCCTCTACCCACTGAGAAGGCAAGCAGTATTTCAATATACACGTGAAGTCAAGCAAAGCAATATGGAATGTTTAAGTAAGTTTCCTCAGCTAGTTTAGAGTTTTACAGAGAAGATTTTAAGAAAAACATTGTAGTCTTCTTATCCTTATTGGAAACGTTCTCGTGCGGTATTTGAAGAACTGGAAACTTTAATACTCATTTCTACTCTAATGGTTGGCATTGACGTGGAAAGATAAGACGCACACAAATCCACACTGAGTCTGAAGGATTATTTAAACAATTTGTGGAAGTTTAGGGTTACAATGTTCAGACCCCACAAAGTATAACAAAATCACAGGGTGTCTGTTTGGTTTTAGAAGTGGAAGGAGTGCTAGTGGATCCCTAGCCCAACACCTCACTGAAAGGAAAGCCTGTGGTAACAGTGCTGTCTGGCAACCTCTGTCCCCAAACCCCCAAGCAGGGGAGCAGCCCATGCCCTCTAGGGACGACTCTAACGGTTGGCCAAGTTCTTCTTCCTGTCAAGTCTAAAGCTTCCTTTTTGCAGTTTTTGCAGCCGCACAGCTGGTTCTGCCACCCTCTGGAACCAAACAGAAATAGTCTCAGCCTTTCCCTTTTTGGATGCATGTAAAAAGGCAGTTAAGAACTATTGTTTTCCACACTGTTTTCCCACAGAATCGGAATACAGCTCTCATGAAGCAGAGATCTCTTCATTCTTTGTATTCGCATCCCCAGCACCTAACAAAGTGTCTGGCACACGGTAGGCTCTACAGGAGCAGTGAGGTGAAGCAGTGAACAGGGTGCTGGGCCCTGAGTCAGGAAGACCTGAGTTCAAATCTAGCCTCAGACATTTACTGGCTGTGTGATCATGCATGCCTCCTCTGCCTGCCTCAGTTTTCTCATCTGCAAAATGGGGATAATAACAGTATCTACCCTCCAAGGGTTGTTGCAAAGATAAAATAAGATGATAATTGTAAAGCACTTAGCACACTGCCTGGCACATAGTAAATGCTATATATTAGTTACTATTAATAAATACTTAGTGATTTTTTTCTTTCTAAAGAAATATCTTTTAAGCAGTGTGGTCCATATTCAGACCACTGAATTATGGATTTAGCAGTCACAATTTTACTTCAATTTATCATAGTGTTTCACCCAATAATAATTCCTGGGATAAATTGTTTATTATGGACAGCATAAAACCTACTACTTTTTGTTCTCTCATCTCCTTCAAAAACTTAAATGAGTACTTCTTTCTGGAACTCTCCATCCTTCATGATTTCATGGACCTCAATCTCTTCTTCCATCACTAGTATAAAAAAGTCCTAGCTTTTTAAAAAAAAGAGTTCTCATATGGCAGGCCTTCCATCTTTTTGATCACTGAGCTAACCTGCTCTGGACCTATTCCAGTTCCATTAGAAATGAATAACCACAAGAAACAGCTATATCAAGATGCACTCTATCACCGGCCATTCCTCAGGGGATCTATGAAGGTTCAGGCAGAGTTGAAATAAAATCTCAAGGCTAGTCATTTTCACAACGAAAGGCTGAAGGAAGGAATATTATTAAAGTAGGCCACTGAAATGGCCTACTTGACCACATACTATAGAACTGTTTAAATTAAATTTTATTATTAAACATTTAAAAACAAAAACCCTTGTAACAAATATGCATAGTCAAGCAAAACAACCTCTAATATTGGCCATGTTCAAATATTTTTTATATTCATTCATTCATCTGTAACCCCAACCCCTAACAACATTTCTTGGGTGAATATCTGAAATTTTAGAGATCTCCCTTTCTTTTGCTATATCTACGGAACCATTTTGTTCTTTTTCCAAATTTATTTTCTTTCCATTTCCCAAGATTCCTCTGGTGCACCTCGCCTCTTTGTCCATTTCTAGCAAACATATCAATAATTAAATTTGAAAATGCCACTTTACTATAAGCCCACCTACAATTATCCTCTTTTTATAGTCTACTTCCAATAAGGAATTCACTGTAGTTGAGATTGTACAGATGTTACAGTTACACACACACACACTACAGTGCTTTGTACATACATTTGTAGGCATTTAATATTTGTTGAACTGAAATGTTAGATAATTTTAAGATACTACTTCCTTTAGAAGAGAAACTTTGTCAGAGACCTACAGCTCTATTCAAGGGGTTCAAGGCCTGGCCTAGACTATACACATTTTCTATCTACATTTCCCCCTATTTCCCCAAAATTCTATAGTCCTACAGTGATTAGATTGTAAAAGCTACAAAAACTATTTTTGCACTCAGCAAGTGGAATTATTAATTTTGCTTTTGTCAGACACCTTCGATGATTTCGTTATAATTTAGATGTCACAATTTAACATAATTACCAATGGCCTGAACAAACAAATGTAAAACATGCTCTTTAAGTCTGCAAGTGATACTGAATTAGCAACTGTTCAAATTGAAATGGCCCAAATAAATTAGAAAGGATCTACAACAGTGTGTAACTGAAGGACAGAAAAAGCAAAGCGCATACTATTCCAGATCCAAGACAAACCCATACACTGCACCCCATTATATATAACAATAGGCCCGTGGTGGCTAGGTAAAAACCTACAAAAAAGAGTCCATCCTTAGGAAAAAGAAGTGTGTTACTTCATTTTGCTAAGGGAGTCTTGCTCCCTACTTCTCCAGGAGAAGGAATCTCAGCTAAAGAACAGAGTAGCTCTACAAACACCTTACGGTTAGCATTTTTGCTGGTAGCCCAGTACTCTCTAATATGTTCTGATCAGAACTGGGACCCCCTAATCAAAGTGATTCCCATCCCACCCCCCAATAAAGAATAAAGGTAAGAGTAGAAAGAAGGAAGATGACAACAGTTGAAGAGTACACTTGAGTAAAGAGAAGGGCATTATGAAGAGTGGACAGAGGAGACAGGAGACCCAGGGTCTCACTATGGTCAGAGCTCTGCCTAGAGACAGCTAGCTATGTGAGCCTGAGAAAATTATTTGAATTCCCTGGGTCAGGGGTTTCCTCATTCTAAGAGTTCTCACAAGGCAGCGGAAAGGATCCTTAATTTGAAGTAATAGGACTTGAGTTCAAGGCTTCAGTTCTGCCACTTAATATTGTGGGAACCCTGAAGAAGTAATTTTATTTCATTTCTCTGGATGCTTCAGTTTCCCCATCTATAAAATGAAAAAGGTAAACCAGACGACCTTAAAATTCCCTTCCAGCTCTAGATCTACAAGCATTTTAGCTAAGTTCCCCTTCTAAATCTAAAATCCTACAATTCTATGAAATGAGAAGGAATGGTGGGGGGGGAGGGGAGAAGAGGGAATATTTTTTTAAAAAATCTTTAAGTTAAGTTTGTGGAATTAAGTTTGTGGAATTCAGTGCCAACTAAACACCAAAACTATATTATAAAACTCAGCTAGGTATGTGATATGATCAAGATGAAATGGTTTTTCCAAAAAAGCAACAGTGTGTTCCTTTCTTCAGAAACACTCACTGTGGAAAGATTTTTGCTTTTCTAACCAGAAAAAGATCCACCTAGTAGTGAAGATATTGCCACCTGGCAGGAAAGCTACGGATCTAAGAAGCTTGGGTAGTTTTCCCAGCAGAAAAGAGGCACCTTTTTGCAGCATATGGGGAGTGGGTGATATTGTTGATTTATATACTGTTTTGGCGCAGAAACTTTATTGTTCTGTGACAGTTTTAAAATCCTAATTTGGAGGCTATTCATGTGGCAACTCTTCTGTAACTACGGAGATTCCACTATTTTACAAATGAAACATAACCCCCCATATTATTTCTTGACTTCTTACCCTCTTTGTTCCCCCAACAAAAGGAAACCAAAAGAGCCTTAGGCCCCCAGATAACAACACAGCTGCCCCCTGTGTCGCTGCTGAGTCCTTTCAGTCCCGTTTGACTCTGTGACCCCATGTGGCATTATCTTGGCAAAGAGACTTTAGCGGTTTGTTATTTCCTTCTCCAGTCCATTTTACAGATCAGGAAACTGAGGCAAACAGAGCTAAGCAACTTATCCAGGGTCACACAGGTTGTGGGTGTTTGAGGCCAGATCTGAACTAGGGAAGATGATGTGATTCCAAGTCCAGTGATCTATTCACTGGGTCAGCTAACTAGCTACCCTTAGCTAAACTCTATACACCCTCATAAAACAGGTAGGTTAATACGATTTATTCCCACTACCAGACATTAACTACTTCAATGAGTTCGAGACGAACTTTTAATGTATTCAAAACTTTCAAGAACACACTAAGATTCATTTAGGTTAACAGTGGTTCTCAACCTGTGGGTTATGTTCAATTTGTAACAATGCAAATACATCCTGCATATCAGATATTTACATTACGAGTCATAACAGTAGCAAAATTACAGTTATGAGGTAGCAATGAAAATAATTTTATGGTTGGGGGTCACCACAACATCAGGAACTGTATTAAAGGGTTGTGGCATTAGGAAGGTTGAGAACCACTGGGTTAAAAAAATATTGCTTTATAAGCAACACTGATATGGCCTCAGGAAGCTACCCATTTCCCTCAACTAGCTAAGAATAAAAGTTTTTCAAACTGGGAAGTGTTATAGATTTAACATAGCAAGAGTGACAACAATGAAATTAGATAAGACATACTACTTACTGGTTTTGTAAGCAAAAACCTTTAAAAAAAAATGTCAAAGCAGTTAGTAGCATTTTGGGGTGTGAGGAAAGACAGGGTTTCCCCTATCTTGTCTAGGCTGGAAGTGTATTGACCACTATTCTCACTCCAATTACACTGTTGACTGGCAGGCAGCTCTGACCTGCCTGGTTTCAGACTTTCCCTTGAATAATTTATGTTTAAGTAAAAAATCCAATGGGAAATAATTCAGAATCTTTGTTCAAGTCATACTTTAAGACTTTTGTTGACTACAACAGTGCTAAAACCACTTTATCTGTAAACATACAGTGACCAATAAGAAAAAAAAAGTTTGGTCTAAAACTCAGAAAACAGAGAGGACTAGAAAAAAAGCAGCAATATTCATTCACTCTTGGTTTTCTTTGTGATTGGATTCAGAATACCTGACCACTAAAGCACCTTTTGAAAACTTGTTACAAAAATGTCCCAGCTAAGAGTTTGGAGGAAGGCATGTAATAAGGCCACCTCCCCAGTCATTCTTGGCAATGTTTCCCCCATGCTGTTTGGAATGAACTTCTGGAGATGATGTGGAATACCAGTCCTCTCTCACTTGGCTCTAGGCAACAGAGAGGTCCACAGGAATTTGGGGATTGAGGACGTGGCTTCTTATTTCAAAGAGACAGAATCCCCTAGATTCAAAGCCAGGGTCCCAAAGGAGTCATGTGAACTGGATTGAATTAGCTTCTTTATTCTAAACTGACATTAACTTTAAGAGTGGGCAGAGTATAGAAGGCAGAAGAGCTCATGATGCATCCTGAGAGTCTAGAGAAGTACACAGGTAACCCATCTTAGGGACCAGTCTTGGACTGGGAATTTCTCCACTGGCCTCATTCTCTGGCAGCCAGAAGTCAGCTGCAGCCTTTTCTTCCCTTCTGCTAAAGACTAAGTTCCCACTGCCCTCCAGGCTTAGGTTCAAAAATCCAATAGTCTCCCTTCAGATTGTGTTTTATATTTTTAGGACTCCTGTTAAGGATTCTTTCTAACTACATGAGACATTTTATAGAGATCTGCAGGTTTGTACCATGCTAGGAATTGTACTATGCTGTTGGTATTCTGTGTGCTTGACAGTCCCTCAATCAATAAGCATTTATTAAGTGCCTACTACGTGTTGGATACTGTTCTATAAGCTCTCAGGATACAAAAGCAAGATAATTTCTGTTTTTAGGGAGCTTAGTCTAATGGGGGAGATAACATGCCAATGACCATGTACAAATAAACTATAGACAGGATAAACTGGAGACAATGAATAGAAGGAAGGTTCTAGCAGTAAGGAAGATCAATAAAGTCTTCCGGTAGGTGGGATTTTCAGGGGGCACCTGAAGAAGACCAAAGGTTGAAATGAGGAGGGAGAGAATTGCAGGCATAGGGGAGAGTCAGTGAAAATGTTTAGCAATAGGAGATAGAGCGTCTTGCTGAGGGACAGCAAGGAGGAGGCAGTGTCACTGGATCACAGAGTACATGGTGGCAGTAAGGGTGTAAGAAGGCTAGGAAAGGTGGGAGAGGGGCTGGGTTATGAAGAGCTTTGAATGTCTCACAGATTTTATATTCAATTCTGGGAAGTGCTAGGCAGCCAGGGGAGTTTATTGAGCAGGGAGCTGACATGGTGAGTTTTAAGAAGATTAATTTGACAACTTGAGCAAAAGATGGGTTAGAGTGAGGAGAATGAGGCACAGAGACCAATCAGCAAAGCTACTGCAATAGGCCAGGTATGAGGTGATGATGAGGGCCTGTTTCAAGATGGATGACAACAATGTCAGAAGAAATACTGAGTTTATATGGTTGTTATGGAACTAACACCTTCCCATTTAGTCCATGTTACAGTCTTTGTCTCTAGAGAGAAACCATGTAATTTATTTTGTGGGTTTCAGCTTCCAGAACTCTTAAGAAGGTAGCCAACGTGCACATTATTACTATTTGACAGCATTTGCCTCTGTTCAAGGCGATGTTTTTAGTCCTATGGGGATACAAAGTATAAACTCCGCCCACTTTCAGGAAGTTTATAGACGGTGGGAGCTGTATCTAGGAGGACACAGATTAGCACAGGGATTAGTTTGGGAGGTTACAGTCTGTATGCCGTTGAGTGGCAGTGGATAGGGTTCTGGGCCTGGAGGAAGGAAGACCAGAGTTAAAATTCAGCCTCAGACACTTACTAGTATGTGATCATGGGCAAGTTATTTAACCTGTTTGCCTCAGTTTCCCCATCTGCAAAATGGAATAGTAAGAGCACCTATCTTCCAAGGCTCTTGTGAAACTCAAATGAGATAATAATGGTAAAGCACCTGGCACACAGTAGGCATTATATTATGTTAGCTTATTATTAGCTTACTATTCCAATTATTCAAAACATTTCTGAAACTTTTGGTGGGAGAGGGGAAAGGAGAGAAGATATGGTTTCTTCAGAATGACTTTACAAGACGTCAATCTTGTCGCTGATTAGGCACACCTCATTTCGTTAGCCGACCTTGCCGGATGAGCAGTGATGCTCCACTGCAGGTGCTTGGAAAGACATACTCATTTCTCTGAGGGACTACGTAGGGCAGCAGCAAGCCCAGGCCTTCCACAGTGACAGGCATCATGTGTAGATGCTGGTGTGGGACTACTTGGGTAATCAAAAATACCTTGTCACCTCACCACCAAGCCCTGTACAATAATAGTCAGCATGTAGACAACCAACCAACAGATACTGAGTGTTTACGATGTAGAAAATGTGCTTTTTCTGAAAGTGTTATGAGTACAACAAAGTATCCTAACGCCCTTGTCCCAGTTCTCCAGGAACCCACAGTCTAGATGGTAAGGTGAGATACATAAAAAAGACATTAAACAAATCCAAGAGATTATTAAATAAGCACTAAATGAGCAGTCTAAATAAGTGCTACAGTAACTTTGAGGGAGATATACCTGAAATTTCATCAAGGGCACTAAGTTACTCATGTGAGGAAAGATTTTACAGGATGAATTTTGGAGATGGCTATATTACCAACAAAAAGAGGAATGAAAATCACTTGGAGTTATTATAGTAAGCACAAAAGTCAACAATCAGGAAAACTTTTAACTGCTGTAGAAAAACTTCAACTACTCTATAAATACAAAAACAATATAAATAAAGGTAAAAAGATTACAATGAAATTTTTAGAACCCATGGCCATAAGGAAATATCTAATTAGAAAGTTTTTTAGGGCATACATTTTATTAATTTAAAATAATCACACAGTAATAATCTTTAAGTGCACACAATTATATTAAATTCAATGGCAGTTTAAAAAAATCCAAGGCAGCAGATGCAACTATAATACTTTAACAGACTTAGAAATAAAATTTGAAATATCAAAACAATAAAATTTGAAATATTAAAACCAAAAAAGAATCCAAGAGGAATGAGAAGCAGAAACATTGTGCTGTGGAAAGAAAAAAATGAACTTGCAATCAGTGGCCCTGGTCAAATTCTGTTCTGGGTGAACCCTCTGGATGGACCTCAGTTTCTTTATTTATAAGACCAAAGCATCAGACTAGATGGCCTCTAACTCTGTGATTCTATGAATCAGTGTCTGACTCCCTCCTCCTGGATTCCAGCTCTAGAATTTAATAGCTGTAAGGCCCTGGGCAAGTTACTTAACTTCTCTGAAAGCCAGCTTCTTAATCTGCAAAATGGGGATCATCTCCAATACCTATTTTACAGGGTTGTTGCAAGCAACACACTTTAACAATGAAATATAAAGTATTCAGTGTAGATTTCTTTAGCAAAACACACAGACAAATTAGCCCTTTACTGGAAATATTCTATTTGGGACCCTAAACTTTTTTCTTGAGGGGGGTTGTGGGGTGGGGGTGAAAAGCAACTGTTTTTTTTTTAATTCTCTGAAGCCCTAAGATGAGAGAAGTCTCAAGAAAACAGAAAAGGGGGCAAAGGGTACCACTAACTAGCTATGATCCTTCATTCTGAGAATGAAAAGTCACATAAACCACGGGGAGTAGGGCAGCAAGCAACTTGAATAACCACCAGCAGAACTATCTATATGTACTAATTTGGAGGCCTACCTTACTTTAAGCTAATTTAAATTCAGAAGGAATATACTGAAGCACTAGATTTGGTCATCTTTCTAGAATGCCAGAACAATTAGAGAAATTTAACCTTTTAAAAAACCTATTCTCGGGGCCACTAGGTGGTGCAGTGAATAGAGCACCGGCCCTGAAGTCAGGAAGACCTGAGTTCAAACCCATCCTCAGACACTTGCCATACTTATTAGCTGTGTGACCTTGGGCAAGTCACTTAACCCCAATTGCCCTAAAAAAAAAAACACCCATTCTTCTTGAAGCTTCCAAGTTACCCTCCCCTCAACCTTCAAATCAGTCAAGCTAGACTCTTCAATTGTCTTCAAGAGATGCCAACAGTCATAATTACAAGTGACATTTAAACATTAGTGCAATGATTCTTCCCTGAGCCAAACTAATCACATAATACTGTTAACTGAAATTTTTCTGTCATAAGCACATGTCATTTAAAAAAATATAAATATTTTTCCAGACCTTCACTGTTGTTGACAGACAACTAGATACAAAGACAGACAGACAGACAGACACACACACACAGACACCTCCAGTGTTCACAATTCTGTAGGAAAGGAATATCTATGTTATTACTCTTATACACAATGCTTCCTCTCAAGAGCAGCAAAATCAAACACATGATCTCAGCTTCACCGTTGCCTTCTGTCTGAGATAGGCAAGGAGAGTTCTAGGGGGAGAGAAATTCTCTTTAACCACAGACCAACAATTAAACTCTTCTCCAGCCTTGCCTCAAAACAGATTATCTGATTCTGGTGTAGAATTTCCAATGTCTTAGCAAGGGCATAATCAGAGGACCTCAGTTACACAAAGCTGCAGAAAAAAAAAAATCAGAGTGCTAGGAGTTATTTTGAGAGATGGAAGGAACACCTGCATGAATTGTTACTGTACTTAACATAAACCATATTTTGCATCCAAGAAAAGAAATGCAAAAATATTAGTATCTCCTTAGTAAGAGTCTTCTCTCCAGAAAGGACCACTGGCTCTCAGTATTCACCAGGGAGATGCCAACCACATCGAATGTCTATTTAGAGGCTTGAGGCTAAATCCCAACCTCCTGTTCTCCTATTCCAGTCACTGAGAATCACTAACTAGAAAATGCCTTTTCCCTTTTAGACATTTGCTTTGCTATCAAGATTCAATATGCTTTCCTCTGCAGTTTGTAACATCCAGTTATATATCTCCTTGACCTGATTCTTGATGCTGGGTCTATGACTGCTGGGACATTCCTCCCACCTTCCAGAATAAGACTCTCCATCCAACTCACAGCCATGGACAGCACTCTGGGACATTCCTTTGCATTTAACATTATCTGCCCAGGACAAACATTTATATATGCATTATGCTCCCTAACAAGCTAGCTGGTAAGCTCCCTGAGGGCAGGGATTTATATGAATTTTCATCCTAGTTTCCCAGTCACAATTTCTTACAGACTGTTGCTGTTTTTTGGTCAATTAGTCATGGCCAATTCTTACCGATACCTTTTGGAGAATTCTTGGCAAAGATATTGGAGTGGTTCTGCCATTTCATTTTCCAGCTCATTTTACAGATGAGGAAAATGAGGTAAACAGGGCTAAGAGACTTGTCCAGGGTCACAAAGCTAGAAAGTGTCTTAGGTCACATTTGAACTCAGGTCCTCCTGACTTCAGGCCTGGCACTCAATTCACTGCCACTTATTCTGCAGGTACTTAATAAACTGAATTTAATTCGCATGTTAAACTTACTTGTACTAAATACATGTTAAACATTTTTCCCCCTGGAATTGCCAAACAATAAAAGGTTTGCCAGGAACAAATATTCCTACATTATTAATACCTGAGTGCTACCTGGTACTTGATGCTCTAAAAACTGAAACTTACTTAATTTTAGAATTTCCACCTCAGAAATGACTGCTCCAATGTAAGTTAATGTCATTAATATAGTCAATGTACTTATTCAGGAGGAAGCTTTCAGAGGATTAAATAAAAGGAGGTTATTACAGGTACCCGTTTTATAGAAAGGCTGCATCTATGGTGTCAAAACAAGTCAGAGAATTCTAATCTGAGTAAAGTCCTGCCCACAGACTTGTTTACATGACTTTCGACAAGAACTACTCTAAAGGAAAGAGAAATTTTGCCTCCACTGATAAGAAGAAATAAACAGTCCATTCTAAGCTTCCAAGAAAATGTGGCAACTACCATGAGGAAATGTGAGCAAAAGTTCTGAGCTCCTTAATGTGCACATCTTATGTTTTATAAGGCACTATTACTACTTAGTGTAATGAGCTAAATGCACCTCTTAAATATGAAAGTATTGCCATGCTTTTACTGAAATCGTTAGTAAGTCTTTTTCTTCATCTTACAATAGCTTAAATAATGGAATGCTAGAGTTACTTCACTGTTGAGTGCTTACAAAATACTATCTGTACACATCAACTTCTGTTTTCTGTAAAATATCATTCGCGAGATGTAAAAAATTGTATGAAAAAGCTTAGTACCCCTAAACTCAAACTGGCAAAATTCACATAAATAAATAAAATCGAAAATAAACTCTTTTGCAAAGAACAGATCCTATATCCAACCTACGGAAGTCATCCATTTTGAGTTGGTTTCTCTAATGTCTTAACGGTTTTTTTCAGAGCCAAACATCATCATCCTTACAAGCACAAAACTTTCTAAATCAATTTAAAGGCCTGTCCATTTTGAATATGTAAAAGGTCTGCCTCAAGGAAGAAAAACTCTAGTATTTGCTGAGCAAACATTTTCTTCCTATTTACAGACACAACTAAATGGTTATTAAAAAGGGTTAGGAAAAAAAACCACCACCAAAAAAATCTTACTAAATTTCATTATTAAGTCTTCCGATGGTGAGCCATTGACTAAGTGCTAAACCTACTGTGCTTAAGCAAAAATTTATTTGACAACTGCATGCATAAGCTACAGGTTATTTAAATATTCAGTGTGCCCACCTTCCTTAGCACCTAAACATTAAGGAAATATTAGTTTATTACATTTATTTAAATGATCAACTCATGCTAAATGTGATGAGACAAGCTCTGCAATGGCAGATTTTCTAAATGACAAGAAAAGAAATGTAAAATGTGGCTTCCAATGGCAACATGGCAAGTATGCTGGTATAAAAAACTGCATTAACAAATAAAACATATTAAGTAAAGGCAAAGGAATCACAACTTAATAGATTTATAGGCCAACTACGACTCTAATTTTTATGCCTATAACTCAAGAAAGTATCACATGAAGACCTTTAAAGTGACAAAGTAAATACTATGGAGTTTCTCTTTCAAAAGCAACCCACCAACCTAACAAATGAACAAGAAGAAAAATAATGAATTCTTCTGTCTTTTTAATTTCTTCCATTTATTCAATTTCAACTTTAGATTATTTTGTCAAATTATTTGAAGATTCTTTGCTCATCAGAATGCCCTTTGCTTTCATCAGTTTCTGGTCAAGGGAAAACTCCAATTTCATATAAGCAAAGAACTACATTAAACACTCATAAAAAGGGAATAATCTTATCTTATAAAACATCTGTAACAAACATCAAGACAAAGAGCTCACACCCAACAGTAGCAATATATCAAGAATACTTCAGGGCACCCATACATATTCAGCGAGGTGGGTTTTTTGGTTGTCTAAAAAGAAAGCTATTAGAAGGAAAACAAAATTTCATTTTGGTTATACACGTAAGTCATTTGTCACCTAATTTTTTTTTGTTTTTGTTTTTTGGAGGGGAAAGGCAGGGCAATTGGTTTTAAATGACTTGCCCAAGGTCAAGCGGCTAGTAAGTGTTAAGTGTCTAAAGGCCGAATTTGAACTCAGGTTCTCCTCACTCCAGGGCCGGTGCTCTATCACTTCGCTACCTAGCCGCCCCAGTCCGTAAATTTTAATGCTACAATGTTCATCTCTTCTTACTTTCTCTCCTCAGCACCAGTATCATTCGCATTACAAAGAATCTTTTAAGAGGACAACAGATAAGCACTACACAGGAAACTTAGCAAAGCTTGATTACTTGGTGCCAAGAGCTCTTCGAAAGTCTGGATAAAATGTTAGCCTTGTTTTATCTGCCCTGAGCCTCAGGCGGCTTTTTACTGAAATGATCCGCCTCTTTCCCTTAAATCGATCTCCAATCAATCGCATTACCTAAAAATCCTAGAGTCAGCCAAAACGAGTGCATTTTAGCCCTCAATTATTGCCGGGGGAGGGAAGGGGGGGGTCCTAGAGAATCTCCTCCAATATTTCTCTTAAACAAATAGACCCTTTCTCCCTTCTTGGTTCAGGTCTTATGGCAGGAAGTGAAATAAGTGCCCACTTACTCAACGGAATTGCATTTTTTTTTTAAAGCAGGGAATGGGAAGAGAAGGTTAAGTCATTTAAGTCCAGGGCTCTTGAGCTATAAACTTTAGAAAGAAGACTCTCCAGGACTAAGGTCTGTTGGTGGAGGGAGGGAAAGAGGGTTGGCTGGACAAAAGCCCGCAAACCTAGAAACCCAATGAACCAACCACCCCATAAAACGGCTTTTGTGGAGGCCACTATGAGAAACCCGATGCTGGCCCCAACAGAAAGGGACGGAACACGCCGTCCTGCGGGTCTGGACGAGCCCTGCCAAGCTCAAAGCAAAGTCTGTAGAGACCGGCCAAGGAGGAGAGTGCGGTGGTGGGGTGCGGGGAAGGAGTTACTTCACAGCTCGGTTTCTAATTCAAAGCCAAGGGGCCGGGGGGTAGGGGAGGTCGGGGGAAAAGAAAGCAAGGATTGTGGCTGAGCGTCAGGGACGTGCCCATGCATCCCCTAGATAACCGGCGGGGGCAATGAATGAGGCGCCCCCCGTCCTTCCCCAGGGAGGGCTGAGGGTGTTCGGAGGGCAAGGGGGGTGGGAACTCTCACTATCGGTTCCCCCCTCCTCTCCATCTCAGCCTGTAAGGCCAGGCTGCCTGAAGTCGCCTAGAGACCCCCCGGGGCAGCGGCGGACGCGGGAGTCTGACACCCCCCCACCCCAGTGCACATCCACCCTCGTTCACACTCGCCTCCGGCCCCAGGACCCCACGCCGGCAGCTCACCTTCCAGCAGCCGTTGAATGATACTGTCGATGTTGAGCTTGTCGATATCCGCCATCTCCTCCTCCTGCACTCCGGCCCCGGTGGCGGCGGCGGCGCCTCCTCACCGGCCCTCCCCCCACCCCCAGCCCGGCTCGGCTCGGCTCGGCCCGGCTCGGCCCCAGCAGTAGCAGCAGCGGCGGCGCCGCCGCCCGCCCTCCAGACCCCGGACTCACGGCCCCGTCCGCACCTTCCCCACGCTCCAGGGCACAGGGAAGCGGCGGCGGCGGTGGAGGCGCCGGGAGTACCGGTGGTGGAGACGGCGGTGGAGGAGTCGGCGGCCGGCTCCCTTCCCGTCCCCTCCCTCCCCCCCACCCCGGCTCCCTCTTCCTCCTCTCCCGCTGGAGCCACGAGAGGGACAAAATGGCCGCCGACTCCTCAGCCAGCCTCGGGCGGCGTACGGATATGCGGGAGCAGAGCGGCAGTCCGGCCGGGACCTCTTTATGGGAGCTAGGGCCAAAGGAGAAGGGGGCGGGGACTCGGTGCGCGAGGCAGGAGGGGGCGGGGGGAACAGAGATAAGTCGCGCAGCGCTCTGCGCCGGGTCCTTCCGCCAAGTAGGGAGCAAATAGGGCCCCGGCAAGGGAGGGATTTCGAAAAGCCGCGCGGGCCAGAGAGGGACGTGGGAAGGATGGTGGAGCTGCAGTTGGCTGGTCCGGCTCTGGAGCTGTTGTCCCCGACTCGCATGGGCTGAAAGTGCCCGGGGCGCACGGGAGCGTCTCTGGATTGCGGCACCAGTTCTGCCAGGGGTTATTGCTTCCCCACAGTCCAGAGGTTCCGTTGCACACTCGTGCATCCTTCTGAGCCCTAAGCACAGCGCTTTTGGCCTGGGGTCCGGATTAGAGGGGGAGGGGTGGGTGCTTTCTTTTGGGGCTCAGGCCTGCCCCTCTCCGGCTCCGCAGCTCTTCTGGGGGTTTCTCTTCCTTCCTGGGGCTCATACTTTGGGGTGGGAGGTACAGAAGAGAAGCAAATGCTTTACACGCCCCCATCCTGTCTAGGGAGAAAGCGAGGGGACCATGCTGGGCTGGCCCAAGAGACGAGCCGAGGTCGGAGGAGAGGGCGCCGGGGGCGCGGGGCAGGGCACGTGGGCGACGAGTCACTTAGACTCCTGGCTGGCTGTCTCTGCCTTTCTCTACTTCTCTCTCGCATTTTCTTTTTCTTCACTCTTTTCCTTAACCTTCTTTCCCTTTATTACTCTTGTTTGCTCTTTCCTTTTCCCTCCCTCTCTTCTCCCCTGTCCTCTATTACCCACTTTTTGCCCCCTCTCCTTCCCACTTCTATCCCCTCTTTTAGTCGACTTCTCATCTCTTTTTTCCTCCTTCGCCTCCTCTTTCTTCCTCCTCCTCCTTCCTCCTCCTCCTCCTCCTCCTCCTCCTCCTCCTCCTCCTCCTCCTCCTCCTCCTCCTCCTCCTCCTCCTCCTCCTCCTCTTCTTCTTCTTCTTCTTCTTCTTCTTCTTCTTCTTCTTCTTCTTCTTCTTCTTCTTCTTCTTCTTCTTCTTCTCTTCCTCCCCCCTTTCACTCTCCCTCTCCCCGTCCTTCCCTCCCTCTCTCCTTCCTTCCTTTCCCCTCTGGCTCTCCCTTCCTTTTTACCTCTGCATCTGTTTCTCTTTCGCCCTTCCCTCTCTATCTTTCTTTCCCTTTCCCCATCCTGTCCCTTCTTTTCTCCTCTCAGTTACCCACCCCTGTAAACTGCCTTTGGGGCAGAGACCCCTCATTACTTTGAGGAGTGAGGTGAGAGCTTTGAGAAGGGTCCCAAGTGTCTCTTGCACCTCTTGAGGTCAGTGGAGTGAACTGACCAAATAAATCAAGGGTTGCTGAATTCAGCTCATTCCATGGGAAGAGGAGTCAGATTCTCTTGTTCCTTCACTCTGTATCCTCCTAAAAATCTCCACTGTTCTCAGACACAGCCTGGGATCAACTTGGGCTAGGGGAAAGGGGGAGAAGTAGGGCAGGAGGAAGACTTTTATTTGCAGAAAGCAAAAAAAAAAAAAAAAAAAGACAGGGCAATGAAGATTCATTTTCTGAAAACAAAAAACAAATACAGTGGTGCATTAGTTTTCTGACCTGGAAACTGTAGAGTGTTTATATTGGCACAATAGAGTCTGGGTGTGTGTCTTCTTTATCTTTAAAGCTTGGAGGTTAAGGGGTTGCAGCCAGGTCCAGTCTCACCACCAGCTGGCACCAAAAAAAGAATCACTTGCCTTTTTCTTCACTGTTTCATGGTCTTTCTCTGTTAAATGGGAACAATTTAACAGCCCCACAGCCAGCCATTTTTCCATGCAGGGCTCCAAGGCATGTTATTGTTTTTCAATGGAGGTTGTGTAGGCCTTCCCCCAAACATTTCCAGTGTGCACAGCTATGCACAGCTGGCTTGATGTTACAAGACAGCTCATGTCTGAATGCGATGAATTTAGCACTATACATAGCAAGAAGCCCATAATTTTTGCTGGATGGAGAACTGGGTTCAATCTACCAAATTATAAGGAGCATTAACACCCTTGTGAGTTGGAACCTCCCAATCCTGCCAAGGTCACCACATAGGCTTGGCACATTTTGAAGTTTCGAAGCTGGTCTGATTGTGTAATTCACCTGCAGAAAAAGCTTTTGTGCTCCCTTTGTACATGGAGAAGTTGATTAACTGACTGAGGAGTTCAAGACATATACTACCTCATGGTGAGAGAGCCAAAGAAGCTGCTGAGAACAAAGCTTCCTGGGGATCCTGGGGGTCTGTAGGGGCAGAGGAGAGGGACATTCACTATTTTACATTTTTATACCAGAACCAACCCTGACCAGGAAAAAAGAAAGATTTGATTCAATCTTTAATTAAAAAAATTAATCAACATATCTTGGTTTTATATAATTTCATTTCTGGGCCCAGAGTTCAAATCCTACCTCAGATACTTGCTTACTGTATGACTCTGGGCAAGTTACTCTGTCTGACTCAGTTTCCTCTTCTATGAAATGGAAATAATAATAGTACCCACCCTTCAAGGTTGTTGTGAGGATCAAACGAGATAATATTTGTAAGTGTGTTATATAAATGCTATATATCTAGCTTAGCATTTGATTCTTATAACCCTGGGAGATAGTTGCTGTTCTTATCCTCATTTTTACATTGAGTCTGAGGTCAGATTTCAACTCAGGTCTTCTTGACTCTATTGTTTTCCTGATTCCACTTACAATATGCACAATCATTTCATCCAAGCCTTTTCATACTTCTCTAAATTCTTCTTCACTTTTACGTCATTGTAATAGCCCTTTACATTCATGGACCACAAATTGCTTAGACATTCCACAGTCAATGAGGCCACTTTATCTTCTAGTTCTTGACTACTAAAAAAATGTGCTACTATGAACATTTGGATATGTGTGTGTGTGTGTGTGTTAGAGAGAGAAAGAGAGAGAGAGAGAGAGAGAGCCTTTTTGTCTTTGACAAGCTTGAAGCATAGGCCCAACAGTGACATCCTCAGGTGAAAGGACCAGTTCAATCTTGAATGTGAGTACTGTAGTTTACTGAGGCATGGGGTAGGAATGGGAATTTATTTGAAGCCTATTGTGTCTTTCAAGGTTTGGCTCAAGGGCTATATCCCATCAGGCCCATTCCCGATCCTCCTTGTGGTTAGTTCCCTCCCTTGTCAAAAATTACTTTGCACAGAGGTGGCTAGGTGGTACAGTGAATAGAGCACCAGCACTGGAGTCAGGAAGACCTGAATTCAAATCCAGTCTCAGACACTGAACACTTACTAGCTGTGTGACCTTGGGCAAGTCACTTAACCCCAATTGCCCTGCCCTTCCCCCCTCCAAAAAGCAAAAAAAATTACTTTGTATGTATTTTTGTAGTTAGTTGTCTATGTGCATCTAATTCTCCCTATTAGAAGGTAAGCTCCATAGGGACAAAGAATATTTGTATCCCGAACGTCTATTGCAGTCCCAGCAAAGAGAAGATGCATAATGAATACTTGGTAAGTGAATAAATGAATATAGGGCCCATAGAGAAAGTGAGGCTCAGTGGGCAAAAGCACTGGACTTGGAGTCAGCAAGCCCTGAGTTCAAATCCTGCCTTTAATACTTGCTACACATGTGAACATGGGCAAAATATTTAACTTTACTGAGCCTCAGTTTTCCCAGCTACAAAATGGGGACAGGAATGCCCATAGCACCTGCCTCAAAAGGTTATTATTGGGATGCCACAAGGAATATATCTCCTCCCAGGAGTGTTGTGAGCAATGAATAAGAATAACACAGGTAGAGTACTCTGTGGTCCTTAACACGCTTTATTAATGTGATTACTTATTATTATCTTAGCTATTACTGATGATGCTTTTGTTGCAGGAGAGAATATTCGAAATAAGTGGGCCACTGGCTGGGCTTTGGACATTATTCTACTGTCTGCGGCTTTTCCTGGGGATTTGCCCTGTAACAGTTTGAGATATGTTGATTCTCCAACCACCTCCTCATCTCACGTGTCTAGGATGAGGATTGATGGAGACTCTGAAACGCTTTCTACAAATCCTTCCATCTGTCCACAGGATGGCTCTTGTTCAGCCTCCTGGGAAGAGACATTAATATTTCAGGGAGCTTGTTGGAGCAAAGTGCATGGCTGGGGTGAGAGGAAGTGAAGGATTGTGTGCATGTGCATGTGTGTACACACACACACACACACACACACACACACACACACACACAGCAGGCCTCAGTACTAATCCTTCCTTGGAATTAGCTACTTTTTCTCCGTGTTGAAATCTCCTCTTCTCTACCCCACCATTAATAGCTAGTATGTTAGGTTTACAAAGCACTTTACATGTGTTATCTCATTTGATGCTCCACCCCAATTCTGCAAGGTAGGTACAGATGAAGAAGTGGAGGCAAACAGAGGTCAAGATTTGCCAGGGTCATGCAACTACTAAATGTCTGAGGAAAGATTTAAACTCAGGTGTCTCTAATACCAGATCCCACACTGTATCTGCTCTATGATTTAGCTGCCTCTCTATTCTTTGTATAAACCAGCAGATATGGGAAGGTGGCTGATGTTATGTAATGGTGAGTATAAGTCCTTGGAATTGCTTCAGTGGAGCTGCCTTCTTGAGCCAGGACTGAGCAGCTGTCTCCTCTGGATTCATCAGATATCACAGAACCATTGCCAGGGGCTGAGTGTCACTGTCACACTGCTTCCCCCTTCTACCAGAGCTGGAGTGTCTCTGTCACAACTAGTTAGCTCACTTTGTTAATGTTCAGTGTGGAGGAGGCAGCAAGCTTGATTCCCTGAGCAGAGATGGTGTCCTCGGCTAGTAACTTACAGGTGTGTGTCCTTGGACATGAGGAGGGTGAGAGTGTGGCTGGTGGGATGCTAACCTTTCCTCACTGCTAGAAGAAATAGCATATTGAAAGTATATATCCTATTGGTGGCAGGGGCACTAGCTTCCCAACTGTGCAAGAGGGATCCTAGTGGATTAGTCAATAAGCATTTCAAGGCTGAGGGGGGTGATATTTGCATTTGGGGGAGGACAGGGATACTGGGAAAGGCATTTTGCAGAATGGAGGTGTCTTTGAGCTACGGCAGTCACAATTCTGATTTCAGGAACATGGTGAAGAAGGTCTAAGAAGCCTCCCAAGCCCTGCACTGAGACTTCTCAGGTTGTCTAGAAGATGTCCCATCTGGAAAAAATAAAAAAGGAAGAACACCTGCTCTGGATTAGAAGAACTTGGGTTCAAATCCTGCCTCTGACCCATATGAATTATGTGACCTTGGACGACATTCTGCCTCCCTGTTTGCTCCTCCAGTTTCCTTTTCTCTCAAATGAGGGAGGGTTGGATTAGAACCCCTTTTAGCTCTAAATCTTGTATCCTCTGATCCTAGCAGACCCTTAGAAGATCGAGATCTACTAAAGAGTTATAGATTAGACCAGAGGCATTGAAGTAGAAGGGACTTTGGAGATCATCTGGTTTAGTTCTTCATTTTCCAGAAGGGGAAACTGAGGCCAAGAGAAGTAAATTGACTTACTTAAGGTCACCCTAGAAATTAGTAACAAAGTCAGAATCTAAACCCAGTTTCTTTGACTCCAAATCCCATGCTTTTCTACCATAACGCCACCTTGTCTATCAATATCCTATGCTTGCAAGGGTCCCTGATCTCATCAATATGGGCCCACCCTCCTCTGAACAAGATGACAGCTCACATATGCCTTTTCATCCTGTTGGATGTTTATTCCCTTCCTCCCACAAACTTTGCCTAAAGAGGGTCTACCCAATGTATTGAAGGATATCCTCAGTCTCATTTTTTTTACCTCAGTCTCTTTTAATGTGTCATGGACTCCAGGGCAGATCTCAGACTCTTTATCTGCTATTCAGTCTTCCTACATGCATCCCCCTCCTCCTCCTCCCCCACTTCCTCCTCCTCTTCCATCCCCACCTCCTTTTTTTGTTTCTCATGGCTTAAGTGATTTTGTACCGCTTTCCATTGCTGGCAACCTATTCAAATAAGTAACTCACTTTAAAATTCTATTTTTGAAATCTACTTCTATAAAACCTACCTTTCCCAATGAGTTTTCCTAGGAAAAATTCAATCATAAAGATAAACCAGAAAATGGAGGGGGAAAGAACAATTTAGCAAAACACATATCTACCCAGTCTGACATCATATGCAAATTTCAGAGGTAGAGAGGAGGCACGTTGGATAGAGAGAGCCCTGAGTCTGGAGTCAGGAAGACTTGAGTTCAAATCCAGCCTCAGACACTTTCTACCTGTGTAACTCTGGGCAAGTCACGTAACCTTTGTCTGCCTCAGTTTCTTCAACTGTAAAATTGGGATAATAATAGCACTTACCTACCAGAATTGTTGTGAAGATCATATGAGATAATATTTGTAAAGTATACGTAGTCGGTGCTTAATAAATGTTTGTTTTCTTCCTTTCTGTATGCAGTGTTCCACACACACATATATACACACACATACACATATATATACACATATATAATATAGGTAGGTTGGAACCAGACTGGAAAAAGTTTGCAACGCCAGCCTGCTGATTTTGTATTTTTGTTCTAGATGCAAAATGGAGCCATAGAAGATGCTTGAGCAGCAGCCATATCTACACAGGGATATGCTAGAGTCAGCCCATATGACTCAAGAGAGCAGATGTGTAAGTTTTTAGTGTGAGTTAAATTTTCAATTTCAATCCTTGGAAATCAGTATATGCCACAAGATCAGGGCTTGATTTATTATTTTCTTGATTGTCTAGATTTAAGAAAGTGATGGATATAATATCAATAAGGCAAATTCCACTTAAAAGTTCATGCATATGCTTCTTTTTTTCCTTCCAGAGAGCCTGTTGTTAAACATTTACCAACAGACTCCTTGGATCTATCTTTGGAAGATCTTTCTCATAGTTGAGAAAAGGTTGAATTGGTGAAGGTCAGTGCCCAGGAGATCAATAGGAAGATGATATAAATAAGGATCCCAAAACATTAAGAGACTTGCCAAAGTCAAAATGCTAAAAAAATGACAGACAAATCGTAAATCCACATCTCCTTCCTCATGGAGAGTTTGGTGCTTATTACATGACATCCTGTTTTGCTTTAGAACACTAAAAAAAAATAAAACCTTAAAACAGTAGTTAGTTGGGTTTTTAAAAAAATAATGTTATATTTTATTTATAGATGGTTTAATAACCATGTAATTTTTTCTTTCAGGTTTCTGGCCAGGGTTCTGCCTATACATTTTATATTCTTCTTTCAACTACATATGGTATTTTTCATTAGTCATTTGATCATAGATCTGAAGGTGGAAGGCATCTTAGAATGTTGCAGCTGGGAAGGACCTGGGAACATAGGAAGTTATAAAACAGAATTTCAGAGCTAAAAGGGACTTCAGTGGGAGCAGGCAAGGAAACTGGGGGCTACAGAAATGAAGAGACTTACTTGAATTCACACAGTGGCACCACTGGAATTTTTTAATTTAAATTTTTATAGTTTATCATTTTTATTTTTCAACTAATAAATTTTAGAAAATTAATCTGGCCCTCCCACTATCCTCCCCTAATTGTGCAAATTTAAAAACAAATTTCTTAATATATACATACAGAGTTTGGCAAAATAAATTTCCACATTAGCCATGTCCCAAAATGTATATCTCTTTATGCATTTTAGGTTTAGCACCTCTTTTGTAAGGAGATGAGTGATGTGTTTTATGTTCATTATATTGGACTTGTGGCTTAATATTTCATTAATCAGAGTTCTAAAGTCTTTCAAAGTTGTACCTCTCTCTAAGGTAATCATTGTATAAATTGTACTCCTGCTTCTGCTCACTTTGATCCACATTAGTTCATAATTGTCAACGTCATTGTTTCTTTTGGCACAATGATATTCCATTGTCTTCATTACGTTGTTGCAGTTTGTTCCACCATTCTGCAAAGGATGACACATCATTAGTTTTCAACTTTTGACTACTATGAAAAGAGCTGCTATAAATATTTTTCATACATATTTATCCTTTTCCTTTGATTTCTTTGGGATATAAGCTTAGTAGTGGTAAAACCGAATGAAAAGGTTTAGTAACTTTCTGGGCACAGTTCCAAATTGCTTTCCCGAATGGCTGGACCAATTTGTATCTGTATCAGCATTGGATTAGTGTACCTGTTTTCCCACAGCCTCACCAACATTTGTCATTTTTCTCTTTTGTCATCTTCTCCAGTTTGCTAGTTCTGAGAGGGAATGTCAGGGTTGTTTTAATTTGTGTTTCCCTAATTGTTAGTAATTTAGAGCATTTAAAAATATGTTTGTTGATAGCTTGGATTATCCAAAGGGCTATAAAACCATGCATACTCTTTGACCTAGCAATACCACTACTAGGTCTGTATTCTAAAGAAATTAAAAAAAAAAAAAAAACCAAAAAGGAAAAGTACCTATATGTACAAAAATATTTATAGCAGCTCTTTTAGTGGTGGCAAAGAATCTGAAATTGAAGGAATGCCCATCAACTGGGGGTATGGCTGAACAAGTTGTGGTATATGATTGTGCTGGAGTGCTATTGCTCTATAAGAAATGATGAACAGGATGTTCTCAGAAAAACCTGGAAGGATTTATGTGAACTGATACAAAGTGAAGATAGCAGAACCAGAAGAACATTACACATAGTAACAGCAATATTATAAGATGATCAATTGTGAATGACTTAGTTATCCTCAGCAATACAATGATCTAAGACAATTCTGAAGGACTTATGATGAAAAATGCTATCTTTCTCCAGAGAAAGAACTCTGAAGTCTGAATGCAGATCAAAATATACTTTTTTTAAACTTTATTTTTTTGTGTGTGATTTCTTTCACAACATGTCTAACATGGATATATATTTTGCATAACTATGCATCTGTAAGCTATAATACAATTGCTTGCCTTCTCAATGGGGGAATGGAGGGAAAAGAGGGATAGAATTTGGAATTCAAAATTTAAAAAAAATCTCATAAATTGTTTTTACATGTAATTAGGGAAAATAATTTAAAATTGCTTGTTCATATCCTTTGACCATTTATTTACAAGAGAATGACTCAGGATTTTAAAAAATATAATTTCTAAAAATTTTGAACTTAGCAAATGCCAAATAAACCAGACGTTTCCATATACATAATAGCCTAGAAAAAGAGGATTGAATGTGAAACTGTGAGTCTCTATTACACAAGTTTGATTTCTTTTAAAAATATATAATAAATTCCACATGTCACTTTCAAAATCCTACTTTTCTGTGACTCTTTCTGGCCCTCTTTCTGATCTCTTTTGTACAGCTGGGCTTTGAACCTAGGTCCTTTGATTCCAGATTCATGATGCCTCTCCCTTTCCTTTGGCTGAGTCTCGCCAGATAATTGACTGCATTTATAAAGTACTTGGAGCTTTTTATGAAGAAAAGTTCTATTTCTATATCTTATAATGCGATAATAATTATATTGGTAGCATGGACTGGATAAAATGAGAACTCTCAGGAAGTTATAAAAAGGGGAATAAAAGAACCATCATAGAAATAGCTGGAAAGGACCTCAGGGGTCATCCAGTTTGACACTATCATTTTACAGATGGGGTAATTGAGGCCTAGAAAAATTAAGTGACTTGTCCAAGGTCACACAAATAGTAAGTGGTGGAGCTGGGATTTGAAACCAGGTCTTTTGGCTTCAAATCCCACCATTCTACCATGCCTCTTGGCATTTTGTAATATTTTGCAATAGCAAAAAACAGGAATAACAAAACCAGAAGCAAACTGGGTTCCCAGCATTTGGGGAATGGTTGATGGATACAATGGATACACTATTACTCTGCCAGAGTCCAGAATGGAGAATTCAAGTAATTAGAGGAAGACACATAAAGTGATGCAGAGAACAAAATGAAAGTTGCATGTCTAACAGTGATATGACTGTGGGCAGCAACAACAGTTAACAAGTCCACATTGGATACAAAGAAAACAAATTTGTGTGTGTGTGTGTGTGTGTGTGTGTGTGTGTGTGTGTGTGTGTGTGCAGTGAATAGAGCACTGGCCCTGGAGTCAGGAGGACCTGAGTTTAAATTTGGCCTCAGACGCTTAACACTTACTAGCCGTGTGACCTTGGGCAAGTCACTTAACCCCAATAGTCCTTCATTCCTCCCTCCAAAAAGAAAAAAAAAAGAAAACAAATTTGAATGGGGTCATGGAACTAAGGTGGATGATTTGGATACTACCTGGTTAAAGTCAATATATGTGAGCTTCTGTATGTGTGTGTGTGTGTATATCTGTGCATGTGTGTATACATACATATATGTATTTTTTATTTGAGGACTAACAAGAGGGTAAGTTTATGAATAGATGGACAGTCTTATAATCACAGAATCTCAGAGTTGTACGAGGCTATAGGCTACACGAGCTACTGTGGCTAAGCAGTCCAACCCATAAAAGACCACTGGCCTTTGAATCAGAGGACCTGGGTTCAAATCCTGTTTCTGACACTTTGTGTGACCTGCCCCCCTCCCCCCGGGCTTTAGTTTCTTTATCTATAAAATGAAGGAGTTGGAAGGGATGACCTCTGAGGTCCCTTACAGCTCTAAATTTATGATCACTTGATGAGAGGACTGGCATAGTCATCTCTCAACAACCCTGTGAGGTAGGTACTATGGGTATTATTTTCCCCATTTTACAGTTGAGGAAACTGAGTCAGGACAAATGCATGTGGTTGGCATGATGGTTGAACATCTGTTCAGTATTGTCGATTGCCTCCTACACTCTAAAGGAGCAGAGGTTAGTCTAACTGGTCATTGGTTCATGAGATATAAGAGAGACAGAGAGAGACAGAGTCAGAGAGATATAGAAACAGAGACAAAGAGGCAGAGAGAAACAGACAGATGGAGCAGAAGAGAGATCAAAGAGGGAAAGTAGGGGAGAGAGAGATAAAGAGAGAGAAAGGGGTGAGAGCAAGAGCAGTAATGAAGTGAGAGACAATGGTGTGGATCATTACATATCTTGGTGAAGTAGATGAGTGTGTGCAGAAAGGAAAAACCCGTGGGTATGGATCTCTCCCATGCACCCCACCCCCAGGCACTTCTATGCCTGAGTGTAACCGGCTTTGGCTTCCCAGGCCAAATCTTTGGTGCTAATTCTCTGTTGGGTACGTGGGCACTGGGTTCTAGGCTGGGACAAAGTGGGTGAATCTTACCTGGGACATCTGGAGAGTGTGATGCTTGGCTTCAGGTGCAAGTCCCCATGGAGTAATCCCAGTAGGTGGGATGTGTTATGGCATGCAGGTCAGGCTTTACCTCCTACCAGTTATCTGACTTGGCATTTCTGAGCACTACAGACAGATCTTTATAGTGAATAAAATATTGCTCAATGAGAAGCCAATGTGCCCAGAATCTGGAGAGTTCTGAAGATGAGAATGTGTGTCTTCAACTATCTCAAGGATTGTCATGTGAAGGAATTATTAGAATTGTTCTATTTGGCCCCAGAGGTTGGAAGCAACATTTGGAAACTGAAGAGAGGCAGATTTCCCAAGAATCAGTCATGCAGATAGGAGAAGAGCTATCTTGATAACTGATCAGAAGTAGGGCTCTGAGGAGGTGAACCTAGTTAACTGCAAAGATAATTGGACCCTCTATAGAAACAGAGAAGTTTGGAAGAGAACTGGATTTAGGGAGGTGGGGAAGATTGATTTTTGTTTTTGATCTGTTGAGTTTGAAATATATCTGGGACGTGTTCTTAGGGATGTCCAAAAGGTAATGGGGAATGTGAAATAGGAACTCAGGAGAGAGACTACGTTTGGTTATAAAGATTTGAGTGTTATTTATAAAGAGGTGATAACTGAACCCATGAGGGCAGATGAGATCAGTATAGGTGAAATTTAGAGGGAGAAGAGTGTCCAGGAGAGGAACTTGAGGATACATCCACTTTTAGTAAACTGGAAGAATAACAGATTTTGAGAGGCAGAACAGTTTTCAGCAATCACCAAGTCCAATCCATACAAAAAGAACCTCCACTATAACATACTCAACAAGTGGTCATCCAACTGCTACCTGAAGACCTCCAAGGAGGGAGAAACTACCACCTCTCAAAGACAATCCATTCCACTTTTAAACAGCTGTCATCTGGGGTCAGTCCTTCTTGGATACTTAAACTTCAATTGATCTCTTTCAGATGCCTACTCATTGTTTCTTGTTCTGCCCTCAGAGACCAAACAAAAAAATCGAAATACTCTTCCACATGACGACGACTTAAAATAAGACTTGATTGTGTCTCCTCTGAATCTCTTCTTTTTCAGGCTAAATATTCCTAGTTCCTTTGAGCAATCTTCATATGATATGAATGCAAAGACCTTCATTGTCCTGGTTATTCTCCTCCAGACACACTCCAGTTTCTCAGTATCCCCAAAGCAGTGCCCAGACAATGGTCACTTAGCAAAAAAGAGTGAAAAGGAATGCCAGGAAAGGGAAAGGGGAATTGGCTTTTTTTTACACCATGGTGCTTGGCACATAGTAGGGGTTTAACAAATGCTTGTCCCCCCTGAGTGCTTCACAGCTTGCTAGAGGAGCCAGAGCACTAGAGTCAGAGTCAAGAAGAACCTGAATCCTGTTGGTACTAGCTGAGAGACCAGGGACAAATCATTTTTACCTCACGGAGCCTGAATTTCCTCATCTGTAAAGTAAGGATAATAATATCTGTAGAACCCATCTCAAAGGCTTGTCAGGAGATTGAAATTAGTTAAAGTGTATATAAAGGCAGAGTAGGCTTCTCCCACTTAAACTCTTCCGACCTCTTAACTTCACTATTATTGTCAAGGGTAACACTGTCCTCCTGGTTTTTTAGGTTCACAACCTATACATCATCCTGGACTCTTTACTGTCTCTACCCTACTCCCCATCCAATCTGCAGTTAAGACCTGTTGATTTTACCTTTACAGTGTCCCCTGAATACATCCCCTTCTCTCCTCTGACCCTCCCACCAACCATGCTAGTGCTGGCCCTCATTGCCTCGTACCTGGATTATGACAATAGCTCTGGTGGGGCTGCCTGCCTCAAGTCTCTTTCCTCTCTAGTCCGTTCTGCATTCAGCCACTAAAATGGTTTTCTATAGCTCAGATCCTGTCACATCACCTATCTGCCCCCCAACACACACACACACACACACACACATACTGTACACACACACACACATACACACACACATACACACACACACACATGCACGCACGCACGCACACACAGACACTCAATAAACTCCCTTGGCTCTCTATTGCCTCAAATACAAAATACTCCATTTGGCATTCAAAACCCTCCATGACCTGGTCCCTTCCTGCCTTTCCAAGCTTCTTACATCATACTCCCCACCATTTACTCTTCAATCCAATGAGACTGGCCTCCTGGCTGTTCTGTGAACAAAACCCTTTATCTCTCAGCTCTGGACTTTTTCTCTGGCTGTCCTCCATGCCTGGAATGCTGTGCTTCCTTATCCCCACCTCCTGGCTTCCTTTAAATTCAAATTCAAACCCCACCTTTTATAAGAAGACTTTCTCAACTCCACTTAATACTAGTGCCTTCCCTCCCTTGACTCTGTCCTATTTTTCCTGTCTATAGCTTGTTTGTACATACTTATTTACTTGCTGCCTCCTCTATTAGATTGTAAGCTCCTTGAAGCCAGGGACTCTCTTTTGTGCCTTTTTGTATTTCCAGTGTTTTACCAGTGTCTGGTGCATTAGTAGGTGCTTAATAAATGTTTATGGATATATTGACTGGAGCATTTCCCATGGAGCTGAGCTCTAGCCCCTTGATGTATGGCATATGACCCTTAGTAAGGGGCCTGAGCATGTGTCCCCCTAGAATGATTCCTGTATCATTTTCTTATTTCCTTTATTTTTTGGTGGTGGGGGGGAAGGTAGGGCAATTGGGTTTTTTGTTTTTGTTTTTTGCTTTTTTGGAGGGGGGAGGGCAGGACTTGTCCAAGGTCACACAGCTAGTAAGTGTTAAGTGTCTGAGGCTGAATTTGAACTCAGGTCCTCCTGATTCCAGGGCTGGTGCTTTATTCATTGCACTACCTAGCCATAGAATGATTCCTTGACAGCTTGAATATGCAGTTATTTACCTGACTTTTTCCCCCGGATATACAGGAGGAGCATCACACCCTACTCACACTGAGCAGAAAACCATTGTTTCTGGGTTAGAAGAAAGTTCCCATTCCTGCTTTTCTTTGCTCTCAGCACATATGCCAAGCTGAACTTTTATAATTAAAAGGAATAAATGAAAGCCTAACTACAAGATGAAAAATCACCCTGGGAGTCCACTCCCAAAAGCTCTCCTGGACTTTCACCATTCCAAAGGACATCAATTTCTTGACCCAGAAATGGTTCTTCCCTTCTCAAGAGCCCCTGTTCCAAAGGAGATCAATTTCCTGACCCAGAACTGGTTCTTCCCTTCTCAAGAGCCCCCAACCCTAGGCAACTAAGTGTACCAATGGTTAGATCACTGGACTTGGTGTGACCCTGGTCAAGTCATTTCACTGTTATCTGCCTTAGTTTCCTCAACTGTAAAATGGGGTTTTATTTTTCAGCATTGTTGTGATCAATTGAGATAATAGTTGTAAAAGCACTTAGTGCAATGGCACATAGTAGGTTCTTGATAAATGCTTGTTCCCTTCATTCCTTCCCCACAAGAAATTAGACTCTCAGAAACTAGATTCTCACCCATTAAAAAAAAAAAAAAGAAAGATCTCTATTCTTCTGAGAAACTCTTAAAGCTCTCATTTCTTTGTTTTTGCTTTTTATTTTTGGAGGGCAATTGGGATTAAGTGACTTGCCCAAGGTCACACGGCTAGTAAGTGTTAAGTGTCTGAGGCTGGATTTGAACTCAGGTCCTCCTGACTCCAGGGCTGGTGCTCCATTCACTGTGCCACCTAGCCACCCCCTGAGCAACTCTTAAATGCTGGCTGTTATGCCTTACTTGCTCACTGGCTTTGCATCTACTAAGTGCTTAATAAATGCATTTCATTCATTTGTTCCTTCATTAATTCTCATGAGAAGTGACAGGTCTGTGTTCTTGCCCAACATACCATCCATCCATTGACGGTGTGTGTGTGTGTGTGTGTGTGTGTGTGTGTGTGTGTGTGTGCATGTAACAGGCTACACCCATATCTGGCTCCCACCCCAGGGACAAAAACACCTTGTAGAGTGTCAGGATGACCTGCCAAGGCCAGAACAAACAAACAAACTTGGGGAGGAATAGTTCTATTTCACTTCTAGACTGCCTCAAGGAAAGGCTATCTCTTGGGGAGAGCAGCAATGGCCAACTTTGTTACTGGCCACTTGTTACTGTACTTTGTCAAAGGAAAGTAAGATCCTGGAGGGCAGGACCTCCTACTGGGGGCTTTGTGTATCCTAGGCCTGCACTGGGCCTGGCACAGAGTTATGTGCTTAATAAGTATTGGATGAATTGAAACTGGATAGTTATATTTTCTTCAGTACTTCAAAAACTTGCCTGGAGTGGGTATTCCATCTAAGCCTCTTTGACCAACGAGCATGAATTAAGCACCTAGTAATGGCAGGCCCTATGCTAAGCTGGGGAAACAAAGACAAGATTTAAATAGTTCCTGCCCTCAGAAGCTTACATTCTATTTTCATGAGATGCTGTAACCCCTCCCCCAATCAACTGTTTTTATTTTATATGCATTTTGCGCACAAAATTTATAAGTATGTATATTGTTTTCTGCCATAGAATGGAAACTCTTTGAGGGCAAGGCCTGTTCTAATTTTGTCTTTATATCCTCAGTAGCCCACCCAGTGTTAGGTAGAGAGTAGTTACTTTATAAATATATGTTGATTAATTTCTTACTTCTAGCTATAAATTACCAGGGTGAGCTAGGATTTCATTTACATAGGGAATTCCTGGTGTGGAAATTCCTTTCACCAGTGTAGACCATAACCTGCCATTGATTTACTTTATAAATCTTAATGTATCTCTTGAGACATATAAAAGTTAGGTGACTTTCCCAGGATCACATAGTTACTAAGTGTAAGAGATGAGATTTGAGCCCATAGCTGGGATTTGGGGCTGCTTTTCTTTCTTTCTTTCTTTCTTTCTTTCTTTCTTTCTTTCTTTCTTTCTTTCTCTCTTTCCTTCTGTCCTTTTATTTTTTTATCTTTTTGTTTTTTTGGAGGGAGGAAGGCAGGGTGATTGGGGCTAAGTGACTTGCCCAAGGTCACACAGCTAGTAAGTGTCAGATGTCTGAGCTCAGACTTGAACTCAGGTCCTCCTGACTCCAGGGCCAGTGCTCTATTCACTGTGCCACCTAGCTGCCCCACCTTCCTTCCTTTTTTCTTTCTTTTCCTTCCTTCCTTCCTTCCTTCCTTCCTTCCTTCCTTCCTTCCTTCCTTCCTCCCTCCCTCCCTTCTTTCTCTCTCTCTCTCCCTCTCTCTCTCTCTCTCTCTCTCTCTCCAATTGAGATTAAGTGATTTGCCCAAGGTCACACAGCTAGTAAATACCTGAGGTCACATTTGAAATCAGGTCCTCCTGACTTCAGGGCTGTCTACCCATTGCTTTATGTGTTTTCTAAAATAGGGTAGGAGGATAGGTATTAAAACTGAATAAGAATCTATATCAAAATACTTGCTTTCTTGGCGGGGGGGAGGGAAGGAATTCAGAACTCAAAAATGATTTTAAAATGTTTTTACATGTAATTAAGAAAAAAGATAAAAACATTCCTAAAAAACCTGAATTTGTTAGTCATCCAGGCCAGCAATCCATCTTGTCTATACATATAAATCGTAGTTAGTATGCAAAATTACCTCAATTTGATATGTGATTTCATCAGTTTGGAAGTTTCCTTTAGCATTGCAGATTGTAACCCATCTATGCCTTGTGACTTTATGACCTTGTGACTATGTGACTTGGTCCTGTTCTTCCATAAGTTACCTACAGGGGAACCTCCCAATGAGCTGGAGGCCTTTCTCACTTTCTCCCAACATTTCAGGGGCACCAGTAGAGTGCTGGGGCTACCCATCCCTTACTCTTGTCACCTGACCAGCCAACCTCTTCCTATCATACAATTCCTTGTTGACGTCTTTATTTCTATTCTTTCACAATACTGTAATGAATAGTGCCTTATTCTTTACTAGAATTATGAGAAATCCACAATTAAAAAGGTAAGAGGAGAGACCACTATTCAAAACTAGCATTTCCTAATCAAACCCCATGATTCAAGCCTCAGAATCTCTCACACAGGTTGAGAAGTCAGAAGAGTCCAGGGTGAAGGAATAAAGGGTGGTTTTGGTGTTATGGTGGATTGTAGCTCAAAGGCATGTTATCTCAGGGTGAAGAAAGCCATTCAATCCTGGAGGAGACAATAGGAGCTTTTGTTTGGAATAGAAAGCATCCAGACAACCTTACTAGATGTTGGCATTAAGGGATGAGGGATTTCTTCTTGGCATTGATAGTTTCTCCCCATAAATATCTTTATTAAATGTGAAAATACATTGGCATAAAAATAGTACCCACATTTGTAGACGTGTCTGAGATCCAGTTCGTTGCATTTTAGGTTCCCTTCCTTTTTTAATATAAAACATTAAAAAATGTTAAGATGCATTAAGTCAGTCATCTCACTCAAATAGCTGAGCTATAGCTTTAGGGTAAGTGTAGTGTCTAACTTACAGTAAGAAAAATCACCAATTCATGTGTAGCTTTTTTAATAGCTTCAAGCTTTTTGGCCAACTTTGGAATTTTATAGTTCTGAGCTGGATGCATCCCAACCACAGTGCTGAGTGTCAGTCCAAGGAAAATCTAGGTCTTGGGATGGTGGCGGCAGCCTGGTACGGCCTGTAAACACCTACTCAATGCTTCTCCATCACCCTTGGTAGAATAATGATTTTAGATTCTTCAGAAGCAGCTAGGTTCCATGATTTCCTACCAGATAGAAATAAATATGAAATAATATTATAAAGTATGCATAGCAATAAATTATATACATGCAATCTGTATATGTAGATTACATATGCACACGTGTATGCAGATGTGTATATAGGCATATATGTGTGTATTTAAATATGTATTGTGCATATGTGCGCTTACTCATAATACATTCTAATGTGCATAGATGTACAATATGAGTATTGCATGTATACATATGTATATATTACATGCATGTGTATATAAATTCATGGTTATTTAGGAACAATTTATCATAATAGGATCACAGATTTAGATCATCTTGTGTGAGAGGCAAAACTCAAATCTTCCTGATTCCAAGTCTACCATTTAATTGATTTATACTGTGCTGACTCATGAGTCATGAGAGCTGAAAACTAATGCTGGTCCTGGCTCTGTTAGCTGTATGACCTTGGGTAGATCACTTGCCTTTTCTGCTGTAGAATGAGAGATTTGAACTTATAATGTAGTACCAATAATAAGAACTCCCATTTATGATTCCTTTAAGGCTTGTAGAGTGCTTTCCTTCCAATAATCATATGTGAGAGAGGGTACAGATGTTATTACCACAATTTTTACAAAGCTCATTACCTGTGTGACCTTGGGAAAGTTATTTACCTCTCTGGGCTTCAATTTCCTAAACTGTAAAATGAGAGGGTCAGATGCAGCATCATAGAGTGGGGGAAAATGCTGGATTTGGAGTCAGAAGACTGGGTTTGAATTCTGACTCTGAAACTGACCAATGCACAAATCACTTTACCCCCAAACCTCAGTCTCCTCACCTGTAAAATGAAGGGCTGGCCTACTTGATCTTTAAAGCCTCTTCCAGCTCATATTTATGATCCTATGACTAGAGACAACCTAAGATTCTTTACAGTTTTAATTCTTATTTTCCAAATGAGGAAACTGAAATACAGAGAGATTTAAAAGCATATAAGTAGCAAACATCAGGCAAGATTCAAACCCAGATCTTGAGACTCCAACTCCAGCATGCTTTCCATTGTCTCTCCAAGTACGGAAAAAGATTGATAGATTTGGGTGCAAACCTTAGTTGGATGAATAAATGAAAAAAATTTATTAAGCATTATTAATTTAATCAATTAATTATTAATTTATTTGTTACAGGGCAAACGTTCACATGGTGATCAGAAGAAGCAATATGAGGACACTCTCAAGGTCTCAAGAACTTTGGAATTGATTATGTGACATGGGAGACACTGTCATGGGACCACTCAGCATGGTGTGCCCACATCAGAGAAGGTGTTGTGCTCTATGAGCAAAGCAAAATTAGGATAACTCAAAGGAAACACAGGATGTGCAAATTTGGAGAATCCACCCAAATGTTCACAGGGACTATTTGTGCCCAACCTGTGGTAAAGCATTCCGGGCTCATATTGGTCTGATCAGCCACAGTCAGACACACTGAAATTGAACTATAAAGTAGTGATGTCATTTTGGTCCTCTTTGAGAATGAAGGACAACAACCACTATTAATTTATTTCTTATGTATCAGGCTGAGGGTACAAAGAGAAAAGAACAAAATTCTTGTTGTCAAGGAGTTCGCCATCTAATAGAAAGAGGCAACATTACATAGCGGGGCTCAGTCACAGGGAAGATGGCAAGATCTGGAAGGCCTAAACCAGTGGTTCTCAACCTGTGGGTTCTGTTCAATTTGTAACAATGAAAATACATCCTGCATATCAGATATTT
>CM053587.1:329374050-329432014 GCA_028646515.1 Pseudochirops corinnae
TTTTTTTTTTCCTCAGCCAAAGAAAAACAAAGTTTATTGAAAGTTCATTAAAAGTTCACTGTATGGGGTAGACTCTTAAGGAGCCTAGGTATCTGTGACACTTGCATTGGGCAAGCAGGCCAGAGTAAGTCTGACACAGAGTAAGTCTGTGCTAGGTCATTCTATGGCACTCTCATCCCACGTAGGGGGAAGATGGGGTCTTATGTACAGAAAGGTTGTGGGAATCTCAGGGTGGTAGTTTGGGGAGGGTCTTCAGGAGTCAGATGAGGTCAGACTCCAGTAATGAGTGATTAAGGGTGGGAAGTTGCTGGAGGCTACCTGGAGACTACAGACAATGGTGGACTAGGTCAGTTCAAGGGTAGGAAATTTCAGGACAAGAGGGCTAGCTAAAGACTTGGGCAGAGCCACAATGAAAGATCTATGGCCTCAGGCAAATGCCTTCCTTGGGAAGATTCAAGGAGAGCTCAAGGGGGCTCCCAGAGCCTGCACCTCATCATTTCCCCCTTAAACAAATGTGACCCAAATTCCTTTGGGGTAAGGGTGAAGGTCTCAGCTTTTGAAAGTGCTTCCTGCTGACAAGGGACGTAGAGCTATCCCTGTCTCTCTGGGTCCCATTCAAGGGGGTCAGACTTCACATTTGAGGGGTCAGACTCCGGAACATGCCTGATACCAGTTCCAGTGGGCTGGAGAACTTGGATTCAGTCAGAGGTTGGTATAGCCTGAGTAGTCATCTGGAGGTTGGTGGCTTGAACCCTGGGGGACACAAACCTGGCAAAGATGTTAAGCAAAGGAAGACCAAACAGGCACCAAAAAAACAAAAATGGAGAAAAGACAATTTCCCTGGCAGGAATTAAAGATGACTATGGCAAAGCCAAAAGGCTGTCAGATATCCCTTTCCTTTCCAAATTGTTCCATGGACATTTAGCACATGGAAAGCAATAGCAGCTTTTCAGAAACAGACAGCAAATCCAAAGCCTGTTCTCTCCTTCCTTCATCATGGAGAGTAGGTTTTTCCTAGAGTGGGTAAAGCTAATGCTGGCATGGTGGTCAATTTAGTCTTCAAAGTCTCAAAAGCTTTCACCTGGTGGTCTAGGCCCCACTCTAGACAGACTGAGTCAGGGCCTTGAGTAGCCATTAATGGCTGCAGTCCCTCCCAGGCTTTGGGTTTAATTGGATATAGACCACGATGGGGGGGACACTTTAGGACCCCCATCCTGGGCTCCTTTAATGTTTGCAAAGTGTGGTATATACATTACTATGTTTGATCTTCACAATAACCCTATGAGGTAGGAAACTGAGGTGGAAAATAGTTACGTGACTTAGTTGGGTAGGGTCACATAGGAATATCTGGGGCAGGACATCTTTTGACTCCAGACTCAATGGACTCATCTTCCTGAGCTCAAATTTGACCTCAGACACTCACTAGCTGTGTGACCTTGGGCAAGTCACTTTACCCCTATTTGCCTCAGTTTCCTCATCTGCAAAATGAGCTGGAGAAGGAAATGGCAAACCACTCCAGTGTCTTTGCCAAGAGGTCATGAAGAGTCTGAAATGACTATGAACAGCAGCAACCTTCCCTTCCCCCAGGCGAAGGCTCACACAGCACTGACCCAAGAAGTCTTTAGATGAATCAGAATTGCTAGGTTGGGGGGGGAGGATGCTATTAGGGGTTGACAGAAGACAGCCCAGAACACCCCCCTCCTCCCCAAATGCCTTGGCTGCAAACTCCCAGTACGGAAGCTTCAACCAATACACCCACACTTGCCTCCCTCAAGTTCTTGGAGGAGAGACTTTCTCTTGCAGCTGGAGCCGGGATAATTACAGAGAAATCTCTTTTGTGGCTTTAATGGGGGTGGGGTGTTGGCGGGGGTGGGGCATTCCATTTCTAGCCTGGGATTTATTTGCTGCCTGGCCTGTGTCACCAGCTTCCTCCATGGGCTGCCCCTTTCTTCTCTCCCAGGATCTGAGTTCCTGAGCTTGAAGGGCTCTTAGAGTTCTAGCTGATTCCCATCATTTTCCCCAGGCAGCCTAGAGAAGGACAGGGACCTATCCAAGGTCCTACAGCTAGTAAGTGGTAGCAGTCTCATCTGAAGTCAGGGCCTTTGCTTCAAATTCAGTATTAAATATCAGGTTCAATTTTCTTAAAAAATTAAAGGATTATTTCAAATGAACAAACAATGGTTTTTCTCCCTTCCACTCCCTCCCCCATTGAAGAGAAAAATTAAAAAACCCAAAACCTTCATACCAAATACACCTAGGCCAGCAAAACAGAGTCCCTCCTTGGTCAGATCCAAAAATGTGTGTCTTGTTCTCCATCTGAAGTGGAGGTCAGAAGTATATTTTAAGCACCAGCTCCTGTCTTTTTTTCTTTTGCACTCTGACTTTTTTTTTTAAAAGATTCTCATTGATAAATTTTTATTTTTTCTCCCACCTTGATTTCCTCTTGTATCTACCCAGGGATCCAACTCTAATATAGAATTTAAAAAGGAAAGGAGGAGAGAAAATAATTCAGCAAAATTGATCAACACAATGAAAAAACTCTGATGTAATATACAATGCTTCATACCCACTGGACCCCAAGCTCTTTGTGAAGGAATGAGGGGAGGTGTCTTCTCATAGCTCTTCTTTGGAGCCAAGATTGATTTTTATGATTTCGCAACATTCAGTTTTTTAAAAATAAATTTTAATGATATCTTTAAAGAAATCCCCCCATATAACAAATAGTATTTTTAAGACAAAAGAAAAAGGGGGGAAATAAATTAGTACATTGCACGAGTCCCAAAATATGTTCAATGTATGGCACCTGTGGACCTTTTACCTCCTCGAAGGGGTGGGTTGGGAATATTCTTTCATCTCTCTTTTTTTTCTTTTCTTTTTGCTTTTTGGAGGGGGGAAGGTAGGGCAATTGGGGTTAAGTGACTTGCCCAAGGGCACATTGCTAGTTTTTTTTTGTGTTAGGTGTCTGAGGTCATATTTGAACCCAGGTCCCCCTGACTCCAGGGCGGGTGCTCTATTCACTGTGCCACCTCACCACCCCCTCATATGTCTTTTTTAGAGCCATCCTTGTTATTTATAATTTTGTAACATTCAGTGTGTGTGTGTGTGTGTGTGTGTGTGTGTGTGTGTGTGTGTGTTCTGGGGGTTGTTCTTTCCATTTGCATTGTTGTAGTCCTTGTGTATATTGTTTTCTTGGCTCCACTGACTTCACTCTGCATCAACTCTTTCCATGCATCTCTGTATGCATCATACACATCATTTCTGACTGCATAGTAACATTCCAGCTCAATCATGTACCCCAAATCACTCAGCCATTCCCCAAGTGATGGCTATCTTCTTTGTTTCCAATTCATAAAAAGTGTTGCCATAAATATTTTGCTGTATTTGGTTTCTTTTCTTATCGATGACCTCCTTGGAGTATATGCTTAGCTGGGGAATTGCTGGATCAAAGTCTGGTCTGTTTCTTATTCTTCATGTTCAATGACTTCCTTGAGGAGTTCTCCTTTGGATGGACCACTGGAGCAATGGTTAGTGCTAGACTTAGATTAAGGAGCGACCTGGGTTCAAACCCCATCTCTGATGCTTCTTATTTGTGAGACCAGTCACTAATCTTTGCTGAGATTCAAGTTCCTCATCCCCTGAGTCAGGATAATAACGTTTCCAGTGCTTTCCTCCCAGAGCTAGTGTGACAATCAAGCAAAGCAATGCATGTAACTGGCCCTATAAATGTCAGCTTTGTTTATTCCCAGCTGGGAATGGACTTTTCTTCCTTCTTGTCCTCGGCTATAGATTTTCCTGTGGTTTTTTTTTTTCTAATTGTTTATCAGATCCACGATGACATACTGTTTAGCTGGGACTGCTTCTTCCAGATCTTTGTGGTGGGTTCTTCTCTCCAGGAATTTCTGCCATAAATCCACCTCAACAAATAACCACAACTTGGCAGTAGGAAAGTGCTGTGGTAGGAAGGGCATGCCCTGCATTTGCACCTGGAGCCAGAGGACTTGGTATGACATCTTAGCTCTGCCATTAATAATATTAACTGTGTGATCTTGGACAAGTCCCATAGCCTCTATGGCTCTCACTTTTCTCCTTTGGTAATTAAGGAAATTGGGCTGGATAATTTCTAAGGTGTCTTCCCTCCAGTCCTAAAAATTCTATGAACCCACCAGTCTTTAAATTGAGCTGACTAATAGCAGCTAGCATTTATGTAGATAGCATTTTAAGGTTTACAAAGTCCTTTATATAACTTATTTCATTGGCCCTTCATAACAACTCTCGGAAACAGCAAGCATTTTAATCCTCATTTTTACAGATAAAGAAACTGAGGCTGAGAAACTGAGAGTTTAGGTCAAGTAAGTATCTGAGACAAGGTGTGAATGCATATCTTCCTGACTCTGTCCATTGCTCTGCCTAGTTCTCAAGTGTTATTTAAGGTAGCTCTCTCTTGGTTAATGGGCTGCATGATGTGGTCTAGGAATAATTAATGCTTGGTTGAGTGGGGATTGGAGGGAATTTGCTGTGCAGTGAGAATGATGTGAAGAAGAAGAAGAAGAAGAACAAGAAGAAGAAGAAGAGAAGAAAGAAGAAGAAGGAAAAGAAGAAGAAAGAGGAGGAGGAGAAGGGGAAGAAGAAGGAGAAGATGGAGGAGGAGGTCCATGAAACATTAAAGGAACACACAGAAGACCATGTAGGGAAGTAGGGAAGAGGGCATAGACAAAGAAGGATGTCTTATTATTACCATGTTAAGTTTAATGACATAGAGCTGGAAGGAGACCTCAAAGGCCAGCTAGTCAAACTCCTTTTTTACAGGGGCAGAAGCTGAGGTCCAGGAGGATAAGGGTCTCACCCAAAGTCTCACCAATGGAAGAGCTAGGATGGGAACCTAGATTCTCTGACTCCAAAGCCAGCATTCTCTCTCTGTTTCTCTCCCATGCCAAACTGAATTCAGTCAACCTTCTTCGTTTTACAGATGAGGAAAGTCATGAGGAGGAAATATAACAACACAGGATCTAGAAGTGGAAGGGGACTTAGAGGTCATCCACTTCAAGTTCCCCATTTTACAGATGTGTATACTGTGTCAGGTCAAGTCAACAAGCATTGTATCGGACACTTTCACACAATGTGCTAGGCATTGTGCTAAATGCTGAGAATGCAAAAAGAAAGGCAGTCTTTGCCCTTAAGGAGCTTACATTCTAATTGGCCATAAAATGGAGCTGAGCAATAGCCAGGGGAGAAGGTGCCTATGAAAGGAGCATGGAGAAGTCCAGAGAGTCAAGAGCAGAAAGAGGAGAGGAGTGAAGGAGTGAGTGTGGCTAGCTTATTTAAAATGGAGGAACTCTCCAATCAGAGGAGGAAGTTTGAGGGTAGGATATTCCAAAGGAGAGAAAGCTACAGGGACAGAGAGACATTCTAGGGTGAGAAGGCTGCTGGGAATGATAGATAAGGTTGGAAAATCAGAAGGAGAACAGAAAGAAGGGTTGAAGGAAAGGCACAGAGAGGGTGTGGTTTACCAAAGGATCATAGATTTAAAACTAGAAGAAGCCTTAGAATACATCTAGTCCAATTCCATCATTTTACAAGTGGGGAAACTGAGGCCCAGAGAAGTGACTTGGCCAAGGTCACAGAGGTGGTCAATAACAAAGCCATGATTCAGACAAAACTCAATGAGGACTTCAAATTTGGTGCTCTTTCTGTTGCACCATGGGAAGTCTTAGGGACCAAAAGAGGATGGTGTTGGGGGTGGTAATGATTATAACTCTTGTTCTCATCCCACATGATCTGGGAGTTAAAGTAGAAATGATTCTGGGATAGCATCATGATTCTGAACATTAATATTCCCTCAAAGAAAAAGGATACTGAATTTGGAGTTGGGAAGACCTGAGTTTGAATCCTGCCTCTGACACTGCCTTATGATCTTAGATAAGTCATTTCACTTTGCTCAGTCTCAGTTTCTTCCACTCTAAACTGAGGAGTTTGAACTGCAATGGCCTCTGAAATCCCTTCCAGTTGTATAGTTATAATCCTATGAATGATCAATATAGCCCCTTAATTGAGCAATAATGGAATAGAGGGGTGGCTAGGTGGTACAGTGATTAGAGCACCTGCCCTGGAGTCAGGAGGACCTGGGTTCCAATTTGGCCTCAGACACTTAACACTTACTAGCCATGTGACCTTGAGCAAGTCACTTAACCCCAATTGCCCTCCCCCCCCTCCAAAAAAGCAAAAAAATATAATGGAATAGAGACTGAAGGGAAAAGAAACAGGAAATGGGGTTGGTTTATCACCAGAAGAGAAGAGACTGACTAGATAGAGACAGCCCCATCCTCTGGCCTGCCCTGGGCTCCATTTCTAAAAGAAATTCCTTCCCTTCCATTAGACTGTAAGCTCCAAGAGGGCAGGGTCTGTTTTTGTCTTTCATTATATTCCTGTTACCTAGCACAAAGTACACACTTGATAAATGCTTTTTGACTCATTATAGAGAGTACCAGGACATCTTATTAACTTGAGTAACATCCTCCTCCATTCTTAGGGCCATTTCCTGGTGATATATATCAATCATCTGTGAATTTAATTAATCTCTCCCTCATTTTATTTTTGTCTCATGTCACCTCTTGGATAATTGGTTCCATATGCATAATTCTTGCTGCCTAGAAGCAGGATGCCCTTTTTTTATTGGTCCTAAAATGTTGTCCTTCATACTTCAAAGGGGAGTGAACCCTTTAAAGAAAGAGCAGCAGCATGGAGATACTGTGAAGGTGTAGAAACTCTGGGACACCAGTGGTGGGAAAGAGGTGGCAGAAAAAGGAGGATGAACCAGATCTGCCGTAAGAGCTTCATGGTATGTCTCATCCATCCATCCATCCATCCATCCATTGATTCAACAAGCATTTATTAATTGTTCTATGTTTCAATTACCATGCCAGGTCCTGGGGATGGAAAGATGGAAAGGAAACAGCTCTCAAGTTTATATTCCAAGTGGAGGGGGACAGTATATACAGATAAGTCAATGTGAAATATTTAAGAAGTGAATGCAAAATAATTTCAGGGGGCTTTAACAATTGGGGGAGGGGATCAGAAAAGGGTTCCTTGGGGATATTAATTAGAGACACATGATTTGAGTAATAATCATTGCAGGATCATAGAGCTGGAAGTGTCAGGGTCTTCAGAGACTATCTCCAATCCCTTCATTTCAAAGAAGAGGAGACAGAGGGAGAAAGGGGAAGGGACTTGTTCAAGGTCACACAGAGAGTAAGTATCAGAGGTGGGGTTTGATCCTAGGTCTTTTGCCACCAAATCTGGTACTTTTTCCAACATCCACTGGCAATAACAACCTCTTCTGTTTGTATAGCACTTTATATTTTTAAAAATGCTTTTATTTTTTTGCTTTTTGGAGAGGGGGAAGGAAGGTAGGGCAATTGGGGTTAAGTGACTTGCCCAAGGTCACATGGCTTGTTTTGTGTTAAGTGTCTGAGTTCAGATTTGAACTCAGGTATTCCTGACTCCAGGGCTGGTGCTCTATTCACTGTGCTACCTAGCTGCCCCTAAAAATGCTTTTATGCTGAATTTTCATCCTACTGAAGGCCCCTGGCCAAGGTGAGATCTTCTTGGCGACTGAAATAGGCTATAATATAATACATATAACATATAGTATAGGATTATGATCTAGAACTGAAATGAACTTCAGAAGTAATAATAATAACTAACATTTATAGAGCACCTACTGTGTGCCAGGCACTGTGCTGAGGGCCGACATTTCTATAGTGATGATAGTAACTAACATTTGTAGAACACCTACTGTGTGCCAGGCACTGTGCTAAGTGATTTACAATGACTATTTCATTTGGTCCTCACAACAACCCTGGGAGGCAGGTGCAGTTATTCTCCCCATTTTACAGATGAGGGAACTGAGGTAAACAGATAAAAGGACTTGCTCAGGGTCACACAGCTAGGAAGTGTCTCAGGTCTTCCTAACTCCAGGCCCAGCACTCTGTCCAGGGCACCATCTAGCTACCTGTCCATCTTCCTCACTTTATAGCCCTGGTCTGCCTGGGGTGGCTAGGTGGTACAGTGAATAGAGCACTGGCCCTGGAGTCAGGAGGACCTGAGTTCAAATCCTGCCTCAGACACTTAACACACACACACAAAACTAGCTGTGTGACCTTGGGCAAGTCACTTAACCCCAATTGCCCTACTTTATCTCCTCCAAAAAGCAAAAATAAAATAAAATACAGCCCTGGTCTGCATCCCTACCCAGACATAAGAGACAAGGTGTCTTCCCCAAGCTGGGTCTATCTTAATCTGCTATTAGCTCCCAAAGCTGTCCCATTTATATCCCACCCTGGAGGAATCCTAATTATATTGCTCAGGTGGCTGCTATAGTCATTGTCTACCTTGGTAGTGGGTTGTGGTGGTGGTCCTCCTTTAGAATCTTTCCTCTCCTGCTGTCTCCCCACTGAAGTACAGTAGGGTATCCAAGATGCTGGGTGAGAATGGGGTTAAAGTCAGAAGCAGCTCCCAAGATTGATAGGTTTCTAGGCCTGGGAGCTGAGCTATTAACCGACAGCCTTCCCAGGTGGGGCTCAGAAAGAAATCAACTATGGCTATTGGGATTCTCCCCCATCCCCAATGACTCTTCCTCATTCATCTGATTCCAGGTGTTCTCTGTATAGTTAAGTGATTGGTCATGTCAGGCTGTTGGGCCTGTGGTAAGTTCAGATTTCGGTTCTGAAAGGAGAGAGGAGCCTGCCCTTCCTTGGGGCCAGGAGTACCTGGAGCAGGGCAGCCTGTCAGACTGGCTTGCTCCTTCTTTCCTTGTGACCTAGCTTTGGGCCTGTGCAGAAGGGAAGGGATGGCGTGGGCTGGGGCACTTGGAGGGTAGGCAGGCAGGAGGGTGAGGATTTAGGGAGTCAGCCCTGCCTCCTGCTCCTGCATACAGCCTGGTCTGTACGTGCTGAGACCTGTCCTCTCCCTCCTGCCCTCCCAACAGGGATCTGATGAAATGCAGGGTGATGCTGAGGCTGAAGTGTGTGTGAAAGGATGGCTGCCTCCAGAATCTAAATGAGGAAGCTTTTAGCTCTTCAGAGACAGCATCAAGCCCCACTTGGATTCCATTCTTAGGGAACATGATGACTGACCTGTCAGATGCACGAAGGCTACTGCCAATAGGTGTGCAAGGTTCTCAGAGTAAACAATGAGGTTATAGATCTTAGGATCCAGAGTCATAATTAGGGTGGGGCAAGTAGAACAATTGGGACTTTGCCCCAAGGCAATGACATGGGGGGCATTACCTTCCTGCAGAAGCCTAGCTCATGACTATAGTATCCCAGTAAAAATGCAACATACACACAAATGGGATAGGAGCAAAGATTATTCAGGAAAACTTGATGAGAGAGGAATGAGGGAAGAGGGTGTCGGAGAAGGCTTCTTGGAAGAGATGGTTCCTGAGTTGGTCCTTAAAGCAAGGAAGGGACGTCAACCATTGGTCAACAAGCCAGGACCTGGGCTAAGTCTGGGGATAAAAAAATCAGCAAAAAGAAAACAAAAACCAAGCCCTGCCCTCAAGGATCTTACATTCTAATGATGGAGGAGAATGTATGTGAAAGGGAGCTGAAGAGGGGCAGGGGAAAGGTTCTGAGGAGACATGGTGGCAAAGCCTGGAGAGTGAAACATGGCAGGTCTGGGCCATTCCTCAAAATGGAGATTTCAGGAAAAAGACACCAATGTTTCAACATAGAGAAAGATGGATCTAAATATAAAGTACCCCAAAGACAAAGGCAGGAGATGGTAGAAACAAGGACAAGCAAAAAACAATAGCCCAGTTTGACTTAAACAAAATCTGTATGAAGGAGAAATAATGTGAAATCAGGCTGGACAGGTAGGTTGGAATCTGATTATAGAAGGTCTCGAAGTGTTTTCAGTTTAAAGTTATCAATTTCATGATTGCAGAACCACTGAATTTATTTATTTTCTTCATTTACTAGTATTTCCCCCCAATTACATGGAGAGATAGTTTTAAATATTCAGTCTTTTTTTTTTGGAGGGCAATTGGGGGTTAAGTGACTTGCCCAAGGTCACATGGCTAGTTTTTGTGTTATGTCTGATGCTGGATTTGAACTCAGGTCCTCCTGACTCCAGGGCTGGTGCTCTATTGACTGTGCTACCTAGCCACCCCCACAATATTCACTCTTAAAAGACTGAGTTCCAAATGTTTCTCCCTCCCTCTCTTCCCTCCTCCCCAAGACAGCAAGCAATCTGGTATAGGTGTACAATCATATTTTTACACTTAGTAACATTTTATTTTTTCCAATTACATATTAAGATAGTTTTTAACATTCACTTTTATAAGATTTTTGAGTTTCAATTTTTTTCTCCCTCTTTCCCCTTCCCCCTCCCCAAGATGGCAAGCAATCTGATATAGGCTATACATTGTACAATCATATTAAACACATTTCCACATTAGTCATGACGTGAAAGAAGAACCAGAACAAAAGGAAAAAAACATGAGTTGGAAAAAATAAAAAAAACAACAACAAAAAAGTCAAAATAGTATGCTTTGATCTGCATTCAGGCTCCATAGTGCTCTCTCTGGATGTGGAAAGTGTTTTCCATCATGAGTCTTTTGGAATTGTCTTGGATTATTGTATTGTTGAGAAGAACTAAGTCTATCACAGTTGATCATCACACAATGTTGTTGCTACTACGTAAGATGTTCTCCTGATTCTGCTCACTTCACTTTGCATCAGTTCACTAAGATTTTCCAGGGTTTTCTGAAGTCTGCCTGCTCCTCATTTCTTATAGCACAATAGTATTCCGTTACATTCATATACCACAACTTAGTCAGCTATTCCCCTATTGATGAGCATCCCCTCAATTTCCAATTCTTTCTCATCACAAAAAGAGCTGCTATAAATATTTTTTGTACATGTGGGTCCTTTTCCCTTTTTCATGATCTCTTTGGGATACAGATCCAGTAGTAGTATTGCTGGATCGAAGAGTATGCACAGTTTTATAGCCCTTTGGGCATTGTTCCAAATTGCTCTCCAGAATGGTAGGATCAGTTCACAACTCCACCAATAAGGCATTAATGTTCCAGTTTCCCCACATCTTCTCCCACATTTATCATTTTCCTTTTCTGTCATATTAGCCAGTCAGATAGGTGTCAGGTGGCACCTCCAAATTTTTTAAATTTACATTTCTCTAATCAATAGTGATTTAGAGCATTTTACCCCCATATGACTATAAATAGCTTTAGTTTCTTCATCTGAAAACTGTCTATTTATATCCTTTGACCATTTATCAATTGGGGAATGACTTGTATTCTTATAAATTTGACTCAGTTCTCTATAAATTTGAGAAATGAGGCCTTGATCAGAAACATTGGCTGTAATAATTGTTTCCCAGCTTTCTGCTTTCCTTCTAATCTTCATTGTATTGGTTTTGTTCGTGCAAAACCTTTTTAATTTAATGTAATCAAAATTAATCATTTTTTTGCATTTCATAATGTTCTCTATCTCTTGTTTGGTCATAAATCTTCCCTTCTCCATAGATAAGACAGGTAAATTATTCCTTGCTCTCCTAATTTGCTTATGGTATCACCCTTTGTGTCTAAATCTTGTACCCATTTTGACTTATTGTGGTATATAGTGTGAGATGTTAGTCTATACCTTGTTTCCACCACTCTATTTTCCAGTTCTTCCAGCAGTTTTTATCAAATAGTTAGTTCTTATCCCAGAAATAGAGTCTTTGGATTTAACAAATAGTAGATTACTATACTTGTTTACTACTGTATCTTGTGTACCTAACCTATTCCACTGATCTACCACTTCATTTCTTAGTCAGTACCAAATACTTTTGATGATTGTTGCTTTATAATACAGTTTTAGATCTGGTTATGGACAGGTCACCTTCCTTTGTGTTTTTTGTTCATTAATTCCCTTGATATTTTTGACATTGTATTCTTCCAGATGACTACTGCTATTATTTTTTCTAGCTCTATAAAATAATTTTTTGGTAGTTTGATTGGTATGGCACTGAATAAGTAAATTAATTTAGGTAGAATTGTCATTTTTATTATATGATCTGGCCTACCCATGAGCAATTGATATTTTCCCAATTGTTTAGATCTGACTTTATCTGTGTGAAAAGTGTTTTGTAATTGTGTTCATAGAGTCCCCAGACTTATCTTGACAGGTAGACTCCTAAATATTTTATATTGTCGACAGTTATTTTCAATGAAATTCCTCTTTCTATCTCTTGTTGCTTGGCTTTGTTGGTAATATATAGAAATGCTGATAACTTATGTGAGTTTATTTTATATCCTTCAACTTTGCTAAAATTGTTCATTATTTCATGTAGTTTCAAAGTTGCTTCTTTAGGATTTTCTAAGGATAGCATCATATCTAAAGAGTGATAGTTTTGTTTCCTCATTGCCTGTTATAGTTCCTTCAATTTCTTTTTCTCCTCTTATTGCTAAGGCTAACATTTCTAGTATATTATTGAATAATAGTAGTGATAAGGGGCATCCTTGTTTCACCCCTGATCTTGTAGGGAAAGCTTCTAGTTTATATGTAATGACATATAATGCTTGCTAGTGGTTTCAGATAGATACTACTGGTCATTTAAAGGAAAGCCCCATTTATTTCTATGCTCTCTAGTGTTTTTAATAGGAATGGGTGCTACATTTTGTTAAAAGGTTTTTCTTCATTGATAAATGAAACAAGCATATGATTTCTGTTAGTTTTGTTGTTGATATGGTCAAATATGCTGATAGTTTTCTTAATATTGAACCAGTCTTGCATTTGTGGTGTAAATCCCACCTGGTCATAGTGTGTTAATAGCTGTAATCCCTTTGCTAATATTCTATTTAAAAATTTTGCATCTATTCATTATGGAAATTGGTTTATAATTTTCTTCTTCTTTTTTGGCTCTTCCTGATTTAGGTATCAGCAACATATTTGTGTCACACAAGGAATTTGGTAGGATTCCACCTATTTTCCCAAATATAGTATTGGAATTAATTGCTCTTTGAATGTTTGGTAGAATTTGCTTATAAATCAGGCATTTTCACTGGCTGTCATCATGCTTGGCATTAATTCTCTCCCTCCTCAACACCACCTTTGAACTTTTTCCAGTTTTTCTTTCTTAAGTTATTTATGTTTTGGGGTTTACCTGACAGTGAATTTTTGAGTTTCATTCAGGTTTTTCAATGGCTAAAAATAAAGAGATAGGATTTTTCTGTTAACAACCATACATAATAAAGGAAAGAATTCAGAGTAGGTGGACAATGACCTCACGTCCTTGGTTTGCCTTTTATTTTGGCTTAAATTCTCCGTTAAACATGCTCAGTTAGAGAGGAGATTGGGAATAGCTAGCCCCAAGTCAGTTGTTACTTGGTGTAGAGAGCAGTTCCAAAACATGGAGAACTAAGAGATCTTAGTGTGGGGTCACTCTGTCTGGCTTGCGTTAGCTGGCTGTGGTGGACATGAGCAAAGAACTGTCAGCCTATCCTTATTGGGGAGGGCTTCTGGTTGCTATACCCTGACAAATTGGAACTTAGGGGATTGCCAGTTGGTCCTGAAGAGATGAAGCCCAGAAGCTGGTAGGTTGGTTGGTTGTTGTCCTTAGTTCTGGAAGGGACCAAAATGACATTACTATGCTAAAGTCAAGTTTCAATGTGTCCAACTGTGGCTATCAGACCAATATGAACTTGGAATGTTCCAACACAGGTCAGGCATAAATAGTTTGTGTGAACCCTTGGGGGTGCATATACAGCAGAGACTATATATGCTCAGTAGTTAACATGAGACCATTTCTAGGGAAATCTGTGGAGCAGCACCCTACAGAGACTACTGTACCCAGTAGCCATTTTAAGAACAGCAACGAGCAAAGTCTAGGTCAGAGACCACACCTTGAAGGGAGCTAGCCCAGTGAGAGCAAAGACAGGGTAACTCCAGTGGGCATTAGTGACCATTTTCCATCATTCTCTATTCATTTTCTATCGCCGGCTCTGCTACGTTTTGATTCCATGAACATCTTGCCTTGCCCGAGCTAAGCTGATTACTAAAACCTCATCACCTTGCAAACCAACTCAATTTTTGATACTCAGCACCTTCTGAGCTCCCTCAGGTCCTTCTCCCCTCTGACAGGAGAGCCGAACATTAAACTCCTCCCAAAGTCTTCCTTTGTAGAGAACTCAGAACTTTCCAAGTAACTCTTCCTTTTCCATCTGGGGCTTCTCTTGGTTTCAGATCCACAAACACATACCCCCCTCCCCCACCTCTCTGCTGAGTCTCCTCTAAGGGTTCCTCCCCCCCCCCCCCCCCCATTTAACTTTCTTTTCTGTACTGTAAATTCCTGGAGGGCAGGGACTAGCTTTCTTTTTCTAAAGCCTGGATGTAGCAGGTGCTTCAGAAATATTTATTGAATTGATTTGAATTGGTCAGAGATTTAGAGTTTAAAACACCCCAGAAAGTCTTTTGGTTTAAAACAGTTTTACCGAGGAGGAAGTTGAGGAACAGAGCTGTTAAGTGACTGGCTGAAATCAGGTCCTTTGAAAATAGGCCCGTTTCCCACTGCATCCCACTGCCTTTCCATGAGTGTACCCAGGCTACATGGGTACAGTTCTCTCATTTGTGATTCCCATGCATAGCCATACTCTCCAAAGATAGTGTTTATATTTTATTTATGTTTTGGAGAATGTGCCCTAAGTTTGTGAATGGAGGGAAGAGATACTCTGTTAGCATTTTCCTTACTCAGTTACTTTATTAATGATTTTGCTTTGAACTAATTGTATCCTCTGGTAACTAGTAAAAGTTAACACCACCTTGATGGGGGTCACATGGGCTACTCTTTTGAGTGAATCAGACCCCAGCATGCTTTGATCCTGGGAAAGCTAACGAGTCCCAGCTGCTAGACATATGAACAGACAACTAGTCATAAAAGACAGGATGTTAATAACATACAATTGTTCAGTACCAGAGGAATTCAGAGGAGGGAGAGATCAGTGTGGGTCAGGGTGATCTGGAAAATCAGGATGGAGCAAGTGGGGCTTGAGTTGGGCCTTGAAGAAAGGGAAGGATACTGAGAAACAGAAGGGAGGGGAAAGACATTTTTACCCTAGAAAGAAGGAATGGCATGGACAATGTATCAGAAATTGCTACATATGCTCTGAAAGTTTTTGTGTTCTGAGAAGCAGGTTGGAAGGTTACAAGTGACTTTTTTCTTAGCTGAGTAACTAGAAATAGGCAGTTTCAAAGAAATAAGTTACTTTCACAGAATAACAGAATTTCAGAACTGTAGGGGACCTCAGAGACCATCCTTCTATCCAAACATGGACAAGAAACCTTTCTATACCATATTAGAGAAATAGTCATCCAGCTTTTAGTGGATCTCCATTGAGAGGGAACTCATTCTCTCCCAAGGTGGTCAGTCTGGGTGTTAGTCAACAAGCACTTAATGTGCCATTTATGTAGCCAGTCAGTCAACAAGCACTAAGTGTTTATTATGTGGCAGGTATGACATCCAACCCATCAACATCAGGTATGGGTTGACCAGATGGCCACTGAGATCTCTTCTAACTATAAAATTCAGATTCTGTGATTCTCTGCCTAATCAAATATAGTCTTGATATACCCTCCTCCCTCCCAAGGGTCATTCATCCTTTACTTGGAACCTCCAGTGAGGGGGAAGTCACTACACCAAGAGGCACCCCATTCCATATTTGGATTGCTCTGCTGGTTAGGAAGTTCTTGAGATCAAGCCTAAATTTGCTATTTTACCACATTCTTCCATTGAACTACCGGTGCAGAATGATACTTTGTCTTAGATATAGCCAAAGTGTGAGTTTGTTTTGTGAGACTATTCTTATTTCTTAAAAGACAGCTTCATCTATCTATCTATCTATCTATCTATCTATCTATCTATCTGTCTATCTATCTTTCATCCATCTATCTATCCATTCATCCATCTATCTATCTATCTATCTATCTATCTATCTATCTATCTATCTATCTATCTATTCTGTCTGTCTATCTATCTATCTATCTGTCTGTCTGTCTGTCTGTCTGTCTATCTATCTGTCTCTATCCATCCATCCATCTACCCACCTACCCATCTACCTACCCACCTGTTTATCTATGTATTTATTTATTTATTTGACTGAGGGAGTAAGGAAGGGTGCAGGGGTAATAAGAGTGATACTAAAAATAGAAAAGAAAAATGAACAACTCATTAAAAATAAACAGAAGAGAACCAAAGATAATTCAGAAGGGCTCACACAGTCAAGCAGGCAGTGTTAAGACTACCATGGTAAATTGGAAATGTACAAACAACAACAACAAAACAAACCTTCAGTCAAGCTGAATAGGATGGAAATTCAATTTCACATACAATCCTCTTTTTTTGGTTCTTTGTACAGCAAAAGATCTATGTTTGTCGATGTTTGTCAGGTTCACAATAATAAAAAGGAAAATAATTTCCCCTCCCTCCCCCACAACTTTCTCAACTTGCCCCCGATTGCTCCTAGATTCTGTCTTCTGGGGCCGTGGAACACAGGTCAGATATTTCCTCTTTGAAAACTTGAAAATAGCCACTCTCTTTCCTCAGTCATTTCTTCTTCATGGTAAAGATCCTTCAAATAACTTCATATCTTTGCATCCATGAGCTGGAACACCAGCCAGCAGCTGCTTTTGAACCTGGCTGATCACTTTTTGGTAAAAGTGGCACCAATCTGTCTGGAAATGCTCCAAGGAGTGATGTTACTGTAATATTTTTCTGCTGGTGGCCCTGGTGGTCATTTTCCCCAAGGTTCTGCTGCCTCAAATAAGACAATATTTTAGTCTGAGTAGGTCTCCTGACTTGGAAAAAACCCAGCCCACACCCACCGGAAGGAGAACATTGGAGGGGAGAATGGGTGATGTGGCAGGTGACTCCTTTTTCCAGATGGAACTGATGAAGAAGAGTAAGCATAAATGTTTTGAATGTTTTCACTGAAGAACTAGAATGAATGCCATAAATGATTGCTGAGGAAATAGCAGGAAAAAAACCCCAAAATTGCTTGAGGGCTTCCAACATGCCTTTCTAGCCATCTGTGTATCTTTAGCTGGCTCCTCCATTCATCCTTAACTCATTTATTTTTGTCTCAGTGGGTCCCCACTCCTGTGGGCTGCCTTTTTAAAAAATGGTATTTTAAGTCTCCTAATTATAAAGTGGGTATAGATGGAGGTAGGGAGAAAACTTGGCTGTTGGCAGGAGTCTGCAGGGGCCTGGTTGGAAGGATGCTCCCTGAGCGGCAGCTTAATTGTTTCCTGGAATAATGGGCTTCCTCTCTCTTTCTTCTGCAAAGACCTCAAAAAACCTAGCATTGTTATTTGTTTTACTCTCCATATAACTCCGTTCAGATCATAGAATCATAGATCTGGAGCTGAAAAGGACATTAGAGGTTAACTAATTCAATCCCTTCATTTTACTGCGACTTAGAATAGGTGATTGGTCCAAGGTCAGCCAGGCAGTATGTGACCCAAGAAGGGTCTGACTCTGAAGACCGTGATCTTGCTCCTGTAACACTTTGTTTTCTATTCAATATGATGTAACTCATCAAAAAATTATTAAGCACCTGCTATAAACCAAGTGCCATGCTAGGAAAATAAGAAGGAAACACCCTCTGCTCTCAAGCTCTCATTTACCCTATATTGTGGGGGGGCAGGGATGGGTGGAGGGAGAGGAAGGAGGGGGAAGGGATGCATGTCAGGCACTGTGCTAAGTGCTGGGGATACATAGAAAGGTAAAAGATAGTCTTTGCCCTCTAGAAAGTCACGTTATAAATAGGGAGAAAACATGCAAACAACTATATAACTAATGAAATGTCTAGTTCTAAATAGCTTGTTTATACATGTCTTGTTTGTACATTTTATATAGACACACACACATATATGTATTGCAAGGGGAGGTAGTTGTGGAGTCTTAACATTTTCCATTTTATTATCGTGAACCTGACAAATATCAACAATTTGTGTACCTATACATATAATTTGTACAATATTTGTACGTATTTGTTTGAATGTTTTCTCTCCCATTAGATTGTGAGCTCCTTGAGGGCAGGCACTGTCTTTTGCCTTTCTTTGTATCCCCAGAGCTTAGCACAGTGCCTGTCACATAGGTGCTTAATACATGCTTGCTGATTGATTGATGATACAAAGTAATTTCAAGAGAAAAAGAGAATATTGATCATTGGCGGGATCCAGAAAGGCCTCACACAGGAGCTGAGCACCTGACCTCTGCTTGAAAGGAAGTCAAGGACTTCAAGAGGCTGTCATTCAAGCAATTTGCTTGTGCAAAGGCCTGCAGGTAAGGTATGGAATGGTGTGCCAGGGAAGAGGCTGAAGTTCAATTTGCCTGAAATGGAGAATGCAGGAATAATGCTAATAGGAAGTAAGACTGGAAAGTTGGACAGGAGCCAGAATGAACCCTTTTAGATTCCCTTGGCTGAGAAGTTTGCATTTTATCGGGGAGGTGCTGCCTGATGACTGAGTGCTTCCTTTGATGTGGGAAGGGAGCTCCTGCTTTGTCCTGCTGGTTTGGGAGGCCCACAGACTTAATTATAATCAAAGCATGGCATACTATAAACAGTTCAGTAGTTAGCTAATGAATGGACTAGTTTTTGTGTTGTTTAACGCTGGATTCCACTTGGAAAAGGACCTTGGCAAAGATGGTCATGTGGGGCAAGCTTTATCTCTTCAGTAAGTTTTTTTTTCCTCTGGATTTTCTAGATCAGATCTGTTCAATAGGAAAGCCAAAGGATGCTTTTCTTAATTGCCTAGGATCCTCAGCCCATGGAGCCATGAGACAGTTAGCTGGCCCCTGGTTTTGTTCTACTTGGCCTTTCTGGGAAGACAAAGGAGGATTCTGGGAAGAGCCATTTGTTGTTAGTTTCAGGGCTGGACCAGCTGGTCCAGGGAAAGGAAGGGTGAGGAAGGCAGAAGAGGCAGGACGTTTCTCCCTGGGGGAATCCTAGGTCAAGAGTAGGAAGAGACCTCAGGAATCATCTTGTCCAAACCCCTCCTTTTACAGATGAAAAATCCTCAGAGGAGTGAAAGGACTTGTCTGAAATTACTAGCTTACACAGCTAGTAATTGTTATAGATAGAGATATGAACCTAGGACTCCAAATCTGGCACTCTCTCTACTAAGATCTTCAATGACCTTTGAACCTTCATCTGCAAAAAGGAGAGATGTTCCTGCCACGTGCCTGACTCAAAGAGGAAGACAGAGAAATCATGGGCTCAATGTTCCCAATGAAGCACTTTCATGGAGGAGGGACCTTTCTTTTTTTTCTCTTCTGGTCACAAGTATAAAAATTCCTCTAGTTTCCATAATCCTTCAGGTCAGTACTGAGCATCTGCATTGGCTTCAGAGGACTTGAGTTTAAATTCTTCTACTCAGAGGATCTAATCCATTCCCTTAAAAGGGTTTGAGATGGAAAAGGTGGGCCCTGGAAGAGGGGAGATGCCACTGGAGACCCTGGGTGGTTTGCCTTTGGGAGTGAAGGATGAAGCAGACCATGAGACAAAGCTATCCAGGGAGGAAGTGCCTACCCCAAGGCCATATGGTGGGACCCTGAGCCAATAACTCAGTTACCCTGGCCTAGTTCACTGTGCTTTTGAATTATGTAATTTTTTTTTTAGTGTTACCTTTTTATTTCTTTCAAGCACTCACAGTGCCAAAGAACATTTAACACACTGTTTCCAGGCAGAGGCCTTTCCGGCCCTGGTTTAGTGAGGAGATAAGAATGGTTACTAAATAGAATCATTCAGTCTGGAAGCATATCTTGTTCTCTTTAGTTAAAGGGAGCCTCTATAATCTCATTGACCTTGTTCATTTGCTTATTAAACCATTTCTAAACAGATGGAGCAAAGGTGAACTTTGACTGAATCCAAATAGTGGCTTTTGAGCCACCAGTGTTGTCTTGAAGAAGCTTGGAGTAAGAGAGAAAGTCAAGTCTACAAAGATTCATAAAGCACCTACTGTGTGCCAGGTACTGCACTAAGCACTGGTTATACAAGGGAATGCAAAAGGATAGTCCTGCCCTCAAGGAGCTCACAGTCTCTTGGGGGCAACAGCGTGCTAAAGACTATGTCCCAAAAAGATACATATAGGATACATTGTAGAAAATCCCTAGAGGAAAGGCACCAGTACTAAGGGGGATTGGGAAATGTTTCAGATTTTGACTGAGACTTAAAAGAAAGATTTTTTTTTTGGTCAATTAGTCATGTTTGACTTGTGATCTCATTTGAGGTTTTCTTTGTTTTTTCTTTTTTTTTGTTTTAGATTTATTTGCTCTTAGTTTAGGGCATTCAGTTCCACAACTTTTAGAGTTCCAAATTTTCTCTTCCCCTCCCCCTCCATGGTCACATGCAATCCAATATAAATTCTACATATAGCTTTACATTAAATTTTAGTCAATTTGTAAAGAAGACATAACCCATTTGGGGTTTTCTTGGCAAAGATACTGGAGTGGTTTGCCGTTTCCTTCTCCAGCTCATTTTTTACAGATTAGGAAACTGAGGCAAACAGAGTAAAATGACTTGCCCAGGGTCACACAGCTAGTAAATGTCTGGGGTTGCATTTAAACTCAGGTCCCCTGACCCCAGGCCTAGTGCTCTATCCTGGTGCTACCTAGCTGCCTCCCGAAAGAAATGAAAGATTTAAAAGGAAAAAAAAAAACTTAAAAGATCTAAAAGAAAGACTGTAGGCTGGAAGCTATGAAAGTTCAAGTTCAGGGTCTGGGTTCAGGTCCCACCCCTGATGCATATTAGATGAGTGAACTTGGGCAAGTCACTTAATTCCTCCCTTTTAGTCTCCTCATTTGTAATATCCTACCCTTTCTAGAACATTCTAGAGATTAAAGTTATTCTTGGAAGACATCTAGAGTTTGGATCAGGATTGGAACCCAGAGCCTCACCTGGGATCAGAGATGTTAGTGTTTTGATCCACAGCTCAGCTATAGAAGGGACTAGGCCAGTCAATAAATGCTTGTTGATTGACTGACTGACTGACTATGCACAGAGACCTAGAACTGAGGGATGCCAGCAGAAGCATAGGAAAGAGAGGGATCTTCCAGTATTTGAGGTATCAATTGTCAAGGAGAGGAAAGATCAGATTTGTTCCACTTGGCCCAGGGGCAAACAAAGAGCATGGGACTGAGAGCTAGAGGAGACTCCCTCTTTTTCCAGAGGAGGAAACTGAGGCTCAGAGAGATTAAGTAGTCTTTAAGGTCACACGGTTAGCAGGCATTCATAGCTTCATAGACCTGGTATGGAAAAGGATGTTGGGGCCATCTGACTCGACCCTCTCATTTTACAGATGAGGAAATCAAAGCCCACGGAGGGAAGAGACTTGTCCAGGGTCACACCCACATATTAAGTGACATAGGTCGATTTGAATAGATGTGTTCTGACACCAGAGACTGTACATTTTCTGATTCACCAGATCACTTAGACCAACCCACTCATTTTACAGAGCAGGAAAGAAGTGAAGGGCTGAGACATCTGTGCTCTCAGTCCAACTACAGAGGGCTCAGGAGAATAATTTCCAAGCTCCCAGTGCTAGGATAGCCCCAGTTCCAGGGGAGCCCAGCAGTGAACAATGAAGAGCTGGCAGCCACCTGAAGGGCTACCCACTTGGGAAGGGGTATGGAGGAGATGGAAAGGAACACAGGGACACCCAGGTCCATTGTGGCCAGATCGGCGCTTTCTTGTTGGCTCACCCTGTACTGCTTGTGGTCACACCAGCCACATCACTGGCAGAGCCCTCTTCCCTCCAATCTAATTCAAAGCAATTCAGTTCAGTTCAGTTGGCCCAGTACCGTTCCATTCTAGAAGCATGTATAGGCATCTTTTGTGTGCAAGACACTGAAAGACACTCTGCCTTCAGGGAACTTCTATTCTCTTGCTCACGTCTTTGAGAGGCCCAGGGGTTCCATCCCTGACCTTGGAAGCAGAGGTTTTTCCTGGACCTTAGCCTAATTCTTCCTTGTTCCTCTCCCCAAAAGGCTGTCCTCCCCATTTCCTTATGATCAGTCTCAATAATGAGAGTCTACAGAATTTTGCTCTTGGGGCCCATGACAAAGCTGCTCAGTGTGTCTGAAACTACCCGCCCCCTCCCCCCATCCCTGGAATGTCAAAGACTTCCATTGGCTATACAGACAAGGCTTTGATCTTTGGGAGATTGATGGCCAAGTTCCACTTAACACCATACAAACCTTCTATGGGTACACTTTGGCTTGAGGCCTTGGCAGCAAGAGATTATTCACCCAGCCCGGTCAGTGTCCTCAGAGAGGACAGGCAGTGGTTGGGGATTCAGCTCACATTCACTGTACTTGGAGTCAGGAAGATCTGAGTTCCCATCCTGCCTCAGACACTTATTAGCTGCCTGACTCTGGGCAATTCACTTAACCTCCCCTAGCCAAAATGGATATTACAATAGCATCCATCTCCCAGGGTCTTTGTGAAGATTAAATGAAATAACAGAAGTAAAAGACTACAAACTCCAAATCCTATATGAATACTAATTATTATTATTATTGTCGTCATTATCGTTTAGCTCATCACTGGACTAGGCACTCAAAATCCAAAGGCAAAAATGAAATGACCTCTGCCCTCTGGGAACTTCGATTGTACAGGGTAAATACAACATGAAATGAGTAAATACTCTCTGTCTTTCTGTCTGTCTCTGTCTCTTCCTCCTTCCCTTTCTTTCTCTCTCCTACTCCCCCTTCTCTGTATGTATATATATATATATATACACACACACACACACATAGAATTTATGAAACAGTATTTATACCTAGGTTACTATGTATTATTACATATATTAAATCACATATATTATATATGATTATATTATTAGTATATATACAATATATAGCATATTATTAGTATATATTTTATATGTACTATATAATAAGAGAGTATAGGGTATATTGTCACCATACATAATATATATACATATCTTTAACACAAAGTAATTTTAAGAAGGTTGATTGTGTAGAGCCCTAAGAACTGGGAGATTAAGTAATATCCTATGTAGGAACAGGTCCTTGAGATTAGCCTGAAGGGAAACTCCAAGAGGTGGAGAGGTGGGACAGGAATCAGGCATGAGGCACAGCCTATGCAAAGATGTGGCAGTGGGAAATGGAATGTCATGTTCAAGGAACAGCAAATAGGTCGGTTAACCTGGAATGTGGGAGTTCAGGAGAAGAACTAATTTAAAACCAGTCAATGAAGTTGGGTGGGAGTAAGACCGTGAAGGACTTTTCGTGTCAGCCGGAGGGCTGTGGTCGTGGATATATTGTGGCTGATGATTTCCCAAATCAGTCTGGGCAGGGGCTCTCCCCTCCCTCCCTCCTGCTCACATACCTTCTGGCCATTAAAGGCCCTTGAGGGATGGGACAAATTTTCATTTTTATATATGTGCATCCTTCCTTGTCCATATTTTCTTCTTTATTATTATCATTCTGGTCACGACCACTTCGTGACCATTCCCTTCCTTCTCCTCATCACACTTTAACACGCTTTATCTCAATTGATGCTCCTGACAATCCTGGGAAATAAGGGCTACAACTATTTCCATTCCATTTTATAGATGAGGAAACTGAGGTAAATTGATATAACCAAGGACACACAGTTAGTTAGTATGTGAGGTGGGATTTGAACTCAGGCCTCTCGAAGCCAAGTTCAGCCCTTGATTCACTATGACACATTGCCATTTAGGCTAGGCCTTATTTGTTTAATTGAACTGAATTACACGTAAGTGTAGCTGTAAGCTAATAACCTGTTCAAGACCTGGGTTTTTCCAATTGTTTCATTTGTGCTCAACTCTTTTTAACCCCATTTGGGGTTTTCTTGGCAGAGATATTGGAGTGGTTTGTCATTTCCTTCTTCACAGATGAGGAAACTGAGGCAAACAGGGTGAAGTGACTTGCTCAGGGTCACATAGCTAGGAAGTGTCTGAGGCCAGATTTGAACTCAGGAAGATGAATCTTCCTGACTTCAGGCCTGGTACTCTATCCACTGTGCTACCTAGTAGTCCCTACACTTGAGTTATCAGAGGCTGAAGGGGAACTGAGAAAACGTCACATCTTCATGGCATCTTGCCTCCTCTGGGAAGCCTTTCCTGACTACTCTTTCTCTCCTCTGAACTCCTTCCTGTACCACTTACTAGTCACAGTGTGGGTGAAGGGAGAAGAGGGGAAAGCAGTCAGGATGCCTGGACTCTTGTGAGAGGCAGCCCCTAATATGCTTTACCTCAAGGCTTCAGGTTTTCCTTTGTGAAGCTGAGAGGATGGCCTTATAGGTAAACTAAGGAAAATGGACTTAATGGGAATCCAAGGTATCTATCCAACCATAAATCTATGATCCTTTGGTCTTTTCCAGATCTGACATTTTAAAGTTCATCCCAGTTCTGATATTGTATTCTAAGGGTCCTCTCAGCTTTGAAAAAAAAAATCTATGTTTTACTGACATTCTAGGAATCCTCTTCTTTAACTGGTTATGTGACCTTGGGAAACATTTCACTTTTTTGATACTCAGTTTCCTCATCTGTGAAAGAAGGAGACTGGATTTGATAAAACCTCCCAATTCTGCAAAGTTCTGTAATACACATTCATTTGACTTTTAATAAGAAGTGTAACACAGTATAGGTCAATTCTTCAGGCATTTGTGTTTTTCATTCATTCTCTCATTCAGTTCTGCAAATACTTACTGATTATCTTCTGTGTGTGAAACATTGTGCTAGTCTCTGGGTGCACAAGCAGTTCTTACCCTTAAGAGGCTGACGTTCTCCTGGCACTGAGAAATGGGGATACGTTCAGAGAAATAAACACAAGGTCATTTGAGGAGGGACAAAATATGAACCACTGGGAGGAAAGAAGGCACCTAAGCTGAGCAGGGAAGAGAGAGATGTATCCTGAAATCAGAGGGATTGAAGAAGTCCATTCTAGGCATGGGCAAGAGCTTGGGCAGAGCCATGGAGATGCCATGTATGATCATTCATTCACCTATTTTCTTGTTCTTTCATTTATTCAAGAAGTATTTATTTGTTAAACAAATAAACAAACTCTAACAGCTCCTATTACTTCTAGAAGAAAATACAGATGCCTCTGTAAAGCATTCAATGCTTTTCACACTTGGAAACTTGGCTTTTCCAGCCTTGTTAGACATCACTGTCCTTTACAAGCCAGACAAACTATCTTCTTCCTACTTTCCCAAGTGACGCCCTGTCTCCTTTCTTGATGTTTGTGCCAGTGACCACCATATTGATCCTCTGTAGCTGTGTATGGACTCCTATGAGCCTTTTGTACCCTGTGTCTTCTGCCTTTTCTATGAAGTGAAAGCAAGGCTCTCCTCTCCCTGCCAGGTATTTATAACTTTGGGTGTGTGCATGGAGGAGCTGGGTACCCTGTTACCCACATTTATGGAAAGCTAAGCAGCTCTCATTGTTACGAGGTACTTTTGGACATCAAGCTTGACTTGATAGGCTCAGGGTTACATAGATAGTGTCAGAGCTGGGATTCAAATCCTGCTCCTCCAACTCCAGTTTTAGCACTCTTGGGGCTATATCTTATCTGCCTTCCTGTCAATGGTGAAGGAAGCTACAGTGGCCCAAGTCTCTGATTTCCTCTACCCCATACCCTGGCTTGATGGAATCAGACTATCTTGGTGGGTGGCATTCTGCAGCCCCAGCTTCTGCATCTCTCACCCCCTCTCCCCTCAATCCACAAAGCAAGATAATTGGGAGAGAGAGGGCTAGGGAGAGAGCCATAAGCCCTTAGGGCTGAGGTAGTGTTCCCCCCCTCCCCCCCAGGCTCCAGCTGGCAGAAGGATGGGCGTTGCTTAGCAACTCAAATGTGGATCTGGGTCCTGTTCAGAAAAAAAATGTCTTCCTCAGCAACTTGGCTGGGAGTTGCAAGCAGCAGGCCCTTGGGGGAAAAGAATCAGGCTTTTCAGAGAAAGAACATGAAGGGGTCTGAGGGAGTCAGGGACCTGTTCTTCAGCTGATGTCAAAGCTTCTGGAATATCTGCACAAAGGCTTGAGCTGGAGGGCTTGGAACTCACGGCTGGGGAGGGGAGTGATGGAGAGCCTAGATAGAGGCCTGGAAGAACACACTTGGCAATTAATGAAGGAGAAAAGGGGGGAAAGACAGGGAGTCCCATGGTCATTAACAACCATAACACTTGGCAAAAAACAAGAACAAATAAACACCTTTAGGTATGACAATTTCATTAGAAAATGCTTATTTGCTCTGACTACGTGCAAAGTAGCATGAGGTAGTGGAATGAACCTTGGATTAGGGCATCAAAGGACCTGAGTTCAAATCTTGATTCTTCTACTCCCTCTCTGTGTGGCCACAGGCAGTCATCTAACCTCTCTGGCCCTTGGTTTGTTGACTTGTTGAGTCATTTCAGTCACGTCTGACTCTCCTTGACCCCATTCCGGGTTTTCTGGACAAAGGTACTGGAGTGGTTTGCCATTTCCTTCTCCAACTCATCAGCTTCCTCATTTTCTTTATCAATAAAAGGAGCAGATAGGTCTAGATGGTCTTCGAGGCCCCTTCCAACTCCAGAATTAAAACCTCATGATTGACAAAAATCATATGGAGCAGCCAAGCTCAGAGGTTCCTTTTGGCACCATGTTTAGGCCATCCTTATCATTTGCCAAGGGTTCAAAAATGAAACCAAACTGAACAGAAATCTCAATACTTGCATATCACAAAGAGCTAAATGAGTGTGTGTGTGTATGTGTGTGAGTGTGTGTGTGTGAGTATGTGTGTATAGGTATGTATATGTGTGAGTGTGTGTGTGTGTGTGTGTGTGTGTGTGTGTTTGCAGTTACTCTGCCCATTACAGATGGGTGAAACACTCAGAGAAATTTGCTTAGGAAGATGAAGGAGCCAGATCTAGGTGCTGAGGCTACAAGTCCAGGTGGGATAAGTACGAAGGTCATCAGAGGAGGGACACAGTGTTCAAGGACCTGGAGGCAGACACAGTGGACGCTGAGACAGAGTGAAGTGGTGCTTAATTAAAAGACTCCTTAGACAGTTTAAGTCAAAGAGAGTGGAACTCAGATGGAAATTCCAGCATGAGCCAGTGGACTTAAAACCTGGGTTGTTATTGTTGAGTTGTCTCAGTCGTTTCTGACTGTTCCTGACCCCATTTGGGGTTTTCTTGGCAGAGATACTGGAGTTTTTTGCCATTTCTTTCTCCAGCTCATTTTACAGATGAGAAAACTGAGGCAAACAGGGTTAAGTGACTTGCCTGGGGTCACATAGCTAGTAAGTGGCTGGATTTGAACTCATCTTCCTTACTTCAGGTTAGGCACTCTATCTGCTGTACCACTCCCCAAACAATTTTTATCCTTTTTGCCTTTTCTGCCCCTTTTTTGTTGCATTAATCCCATAGTATCATGTCCCACACATATCTGTGTGTCTTACCTCCCTGCTGGACCATACATTCCATGAGAGTAAGGACTAATCTCTAATTTGATTTCTCCCACTGAGCAGCACAGTGATGTGAACTCATCTATACATTCCTTCAGTGACCATTTATTAAACATTTACTGTGTGCCTGGCACTGGGCTGGGTGCTGCGGGTGCAGAGATAGACCAAAAGTATTCAGCTGTAATAAATGGACTGATGGGATGATTATTAAAATGTTAAAATGGAAAGCTATGGAGGTGGAAGGAAAAGAGCGGGTCTGATTGACCTAATCGTAGTTGTGGAAGGATTTGAGAAAAATTTAAAAACCTTCATATGAGGGCAAGAGAAACTGTTTGATGGATGCTTTTAAAAAAGTCACTAGTAATTTCCTGATCTCCAATCTCCTAAGAGGTACTCTAGAATCAGATGGCCTGGGTTCAAATCCTTCTCCTGAGACTTACCTCCTTTGTGATCTTGGATCAATGACAAACTCCCTGGGCTTCATTTTCCTCATCTTTAAAATGAAGGGCTTGGATTACCTGGCCTATGGGGTCTCTTCCAGCTCTACATCTGTGACCCTTTGAGTCCTGGGCCTGGAGTCAGGAAGACTCATCTTTTTGAGTTCAAATCCAGCCTCAGACACTTACCAGCTGTGTGACCCTGGGTAAGTCACTTAACCTGTTTGCCTCAGTTTCCTCATCTGTAAAATGATCCAGAGAAAGAAATGGTGAACTACTTCAGTGTCTTTGTCAAGAAAACCCCAAATGGGGTCAGGAAGAGTCAGACAGGGCTGAGAAATAACTGAACAACAATAATTAACTAAGAAAAATTGTGCAGCACAATCCATTGACGCAGAGGTCATAGCAGATAGCATGCAGAACTCCATATCTGTGATCTCCAGCTCTCTGCTCAGAGAATGGAAGTAGGTTTCATCATCTATCCCTTCAGGATTAAAACTGGTGCTCTGATTTAATCTGAGTTCAGCTGAAAGGCAAGGGATTCTTATAGGTCAGATGTCTCTCTGGCAAGTCCTCTGGGGACAAAATTTCCGACAACCAACCTTACACATAACAGAAGCATTTCCAAGTTCCTGAGCACTGACTATAGGACAATAGACTTGAAAATAAGAGATACCTTAGTGATCCTCCAGTCAGAATTCCTCATTTTTCTGAGTCACGGATCCAGGGGGTGTAGGGGATTGAGCACTGGACTTGGAGTTGAGAAGACTTGAGTTCAAATCCAGTCTAAGACACTTACTTAGCTGTGTGACCATGGGCAAGTCACTTAACAGTTATGTTTTCTCATCATTAGAATGGGAATAATAATAATAGCACCAACTTCCAGGGTCTTCGTGCAGATCAAATGAGATAATATTTGTACAGGTCTTTGCAAACTTTAAAGTGTTAGATAAATGGAAGTCAATATTATTAAATAAATGTTATTATTACTATTACCCAGAGTGGTTAAGTGAATTGCCCAAAGACACACGTTTGCAAGCAGCATGAGAAATTTGCATGCATTTTTCAAACCCTGATACAGTTATAGTTCCAGTTAAGCCAAGACATTTCGACGGTTGCCCTATGGTAATGAGAAAAAACTTTGCTATTCTGATGGGCAGAATGTGCCAGGCAGGGCTGGCTTAGAGAAGAGGGCAAAGGGGGCAGCCGGAGGAACAGAGGGAAGAGGCTGAACAGAATGCTGCTAGCCTGGTTGCCTGGATGCCTCAGAAAGCCACCTGCTCTGGGGAGAGCTGGGAGCTGCTGTCTATTTCAGGCACCCACACGGGCTTCTTCACCACAGGCAGCTGTGGGGCCAGTGGGGCCAGGGTTGTGTAACTACCCATGTGGAAACCTGGTTATGTAAGCCCGTCTGAGATCTGGATGTCCCTTCTAACCCTGGCTCGGTCAGGAGTTGGCAGCAAGGTATGCAGAGAGAGGGTGGTAGATCTGGGATCAGAATGCCTGGGCTAGAATCCTGCCCCTAGAAAGGGTTTTGCAGACCTTAAAAGTGTCTGTAAAAGCTAGCCCTCATCCTTCACACTTGCTACCTGCGTGACACCAGACAACATTCATTATTCATTCAACAAGCATTTGTTAAATATTTAGTATGCTGGGTCTGATGCCAAATGTATGTTTGCCTAAAAGACTATTTTATGGAGAACTCACACAGGGCAAATGCCCACCTGGTGGTCAGAAGAAAAGATACAAGGACACTTTCAAGGTCTCTCAAGAACTTTGGGATTGATTGTGTGACATGGCGCAGGACTGCTCAGCATGGCATGCCTACGTCAGAGAAGGTGCTGTGCTCTATAGGCAAAGCAGAATTGAAACAGCTCAAAAGAAACATGAGATTTCCAAATTTAGAGAATCCAGCCCAAATGTTCACATGACCTATTTGTGCCTAACTCCATTTCAAGCCCGTATTGGTCTGTTCAGCCCACAGTCCAATGTTATAACTTGACTCTTGATGTCATTTTGGTCCTATTGGAGAACTAAGGACAACAGCCAACCCACCAGCTATGCTAGGTGCTGGGAATACAAATGCAATGAATAAGCAGTCTTTGACCTCAAGGAGCTTATATTCTACCTAGGAAGACAAATGGATATCTGTCTGTTTTATTTTATTTTAGAAGCAATCAGGGTTAAGTGACTTGCCCACAGTCTCACAGTTAGTGTCTCAGGGTGGATTTGAACTTAGGTTCTACTCACTCTAGGGTTGGTGCTCTATCCACTGAGCCAGACATTTGTCAATCAATGAATCAGCAAACATTTATTAAGGGTTCGCTATGTTTCAGGCATCGTGCTAGGCACTTGTGATAGAGAGACAAAAATTATATTGTCCCTGCCCTCAGGCAGCTTACATTCTGCTGGGAGTTAATGATGTTAACAGCTAGCATTTATAGAAATGCTTTAAAGTTTGCAAAGTACTTTAATATGTTATTTCATTCGATCGTCACAACTCTGGGAGGTAGGTTTTATTAATTATCCCCATTTTACAGGTAGGAAAATCAAGGCTGAGAGAGGTAAAGTGATTTGCTCAGGGACAACGCAGTTAATAAGGCAGAATTAGAACTCGGGTCTTCAAGTCTCTTGCCCTCTCCATCATGCAATTTGACTGGTTAACTCAAGATGTAACTTGGACATAGGTGAGTACATAAGAAGAAGAAACAAATAGAAAATCATTTCTTCTGGGCTGAGAAGGAAGACACTAGTAAGCAGAGGGATTAGGAAAGGCCCAATGTAGGAGGTGTCACTTGTGCTTTGAAGGGAGCTAGGGATCGTAGGAGGTGGATGTGGTGGGAGAGAGGACCCTGGAGACATGGCAGCTAGCCTGTGCAAAGGGAGGTAGGTGGGAAATGGCGTGCCATGGGCCAACAGCCAGTTTGGCTGGAACATAGATGAGGGGGAGTCATGTGAAATCAGTCTGGAATGAGAGGTGGGAGCCAGACTGTGAAGGCTCCAAATGCCAAATGAGGAACTTGTATCCTAACTTAGAGGCAATGGGGGAAATATTGGAACTGCAGAAGCTGGGGAATAGTGTGGTCAGACCTCGGATTTGCCTTGATTTTCCGGGAAGGTGCATGGATGGGAATCAGGAGAGACTAGAGTCAGGAAGATCAATTAGGATGCCCAGGAGAGGTGGGGAGGGCCTGGCTGTGCCTGTGGAAGGGGAAGGAAAAGATACTGGTGGGAGAGTATAGGCAGAGAGCCTGGACAAAACTGGGCAGCTGATTGGATGAGGGGGATGGGAGGTGGAAGGGCGGAGTTTCCTTCAGGTCCTTCCTCTCTAAGATGGATTTGTTGGGCCAGGGGAACTCTCAAGTCCATTACTAGCTTTACACACTAGGTATGGCTGAAAAGTAAAAAATGAGGAAGAGATGGTTCTTTCTGAAAGTTGAGATGCAGGGCAATTTCTTCTAAACTTGGGGGTCCAAACTGAGGCCTGGGAAGGACCTTGATTTAGAAAGGCCAAAGTCACCCACACCGCATCCTGGGCCATAATCAGTTGGCCTGACTGTTGTCCTGCCACTGGATTCTGATGACCTGGAGGAGAGAGTGAAGCTGATGGCTTTCTGAAGCTCTGTCTCACATAAATCTGATTCACAAGCAAGTCAAGACATCATCCTTGTGATGTCATTGGTCCTCTTTGAGAACAGAGGATGAACTACAACAACAAGAATTGTTGCTCACATCAGGACAGGGCTTCACTTTATAAAACTCTCACAGAGAGAAGCAGTGTAGGGCAGTGAAAAGAGAATGGCTCTGGAGTCAGAGGAGCTGGATTCAAATCTTGCCTCTCATGTTTACTATCTATGTGAGCTTAGAGAGGTTGCTTTACCTTCTTCTGCTGTAAAATGAGGGTAATCAATTAGTCAGCCTTTGAGGTAGCCTTCTAACTATTGACCAGCTGTCTCTGGTCAGCATTGGAGTGAAGTTTTGACTTAGGCAAGGCTAGTATTATAACTAGCCCTGTGTGATAAGGAGAAAGGGCAGTTAGGTGGCTCAGTGGATAGAAGGGCAGGCCTGGAGTCATCTTCCTGAGTTCAAATTTGGTCTCAGACACTTATTAGCTGGGTGAGCCTGGGCAAGTCACTTCACTCTGTTTGTCTCGGTTTCCTCATCTGTAAACTGAGCTGGAGAAGGAAATGGCAAACCACTCCAGTGTCCCAAATGGGGTCATGAACAGTTGGATGCAACTAGAAGCCACTGAACAAAAAAACAACAAAATAGTAGACTTGGAATCAGGAGGACCTGAGTTCAAATCTCATCTCAGATATTTGAACTGGTTATTTGAATTGGGACAAGTTGCTTAACCTTTCTGTGCCTCAGTTTAGCCAGCTGCTAAAAGGGGTTATTGGACTTAATGGCTTCTTAAGGGCCCTTCTAGCTCTAACTGTATGATCCTGAGAAATTGAGGGCCAGAGAGGCAGAGGCTTGCCCAGGATCTGACTGGTATTTTGATGGATCTGTAATTTCCTCATTGAGGGTACTCCTTCTCAGAGCTATTACTTAAGGAAGTATGAATTAGGTTGTACCTCACAGGTAAAGGAATTTATAGGTTGCTCTCTGCATCTGAAGTCCTTCAGTAGCCTTTCATTGTTTAGTCATGCCTGACTCTTCATGACTCCATTTAGGGTTTTTTTTTGGCAAATCCCTGAGCAATTCAGTCCTCGTGTACTATCCACTGTATCACCTCGCTGCTTCTTCAAGCAGGCTTAGAGTACACAAAATAGAAGCCATCTGGAGAGCTCCTCCCCCACCCCACCCCATTCCTCTTTGCATAAAATAGCCTCCCCCATGGCCAGTGTCCTGGAACCTTCCTCTTCTCTCCATTGCTGTCCTGAGGGTTGGTTCCTTGTTGGATCTGGCAGCAGTTTATGGTACCTGCCATGGACTCAAAGTCCCTCATTATAGTTCTATTTCCTCCAGTGATTGAATGGTTGTCCGCATCTTCCAGTAATGAAACCACAAGACCATCTCAGGGAGTGGCCCCGTGTCTATACCTTACAGAATCCCAGCTCTCATAGGGACCTCACAGGCTGTCTCATCCAGCCCTCTCCTTTGACAGATGAGGAAGCTGTCATGTCTTGTCCTGCATATGTTCAGTTCCTCAGATGACATCCTTTATTCAGTTGTTTCCTTCATGGTTGCTCACTGTAATATGCTGTAGCCTGCTGATGCCTACCACATCCCTCTCCATTGCCTGTTGGGTGATCCTCAGAGTCCTTCAGAAACTGGAACATTCCATGCCTTATCTTTATATACCACTGGAAGAATATTCCCTTCTTTCTCTCCTTTCTCTCTCTGAGTCTCAGTTTTCTCATCTATAAAATGGGGATAATAGCACTTAGGTCATCTCATCATACATCTTATGTCATACACACATCACAGGGTTGTTGTGAGAATCATATGAGAAAATGCAAATAAATAACAGTGCAAACCTTAAAATGCTATAGAAATACCTAATTATAAGTGATGGATTTAGGTCCCAAGCCCAGGGCTTCAGGCTCCTAGTTCTGGTGTTCTTTTCACCACATATGCAAGGATTAGAATTTAAGAATTGGAAGAGACTTCAGTGACCATGTAGTGGTCATATACAGAGAGAGAAACTAAAGCCCAGGAAAAGGAAACTACTCGACCAAGTTCATACAACTAGCAAATATCAAAGGTGGGATTTGAACCCAGGTCTTTGGGGATTTGACCAGGCACTCTCTGGATAGATTCTGGGATCATGGGTGTAGAGCTGGCAGCTAATTCAGAGGACATCTAGTTCAGTCCCTTCATTTTATAGATAATTAAATTGAATTAAATTCATAAATAAGTTCAATATGAAAATTCCATAAGCATTGAATTAAATACATAAAGAAGAAGAGAGGCACAGGGCTAGTAAGTGATAGAGTCAAGCCTGAAGCCAAGGTCTTCTGACTCCAATTTCAGTGTGCTTTCTATTCCACCCTGTTGGAAATTGAAAGGGGCAATTGACATGAGAGAAATTGACAGGGAGATTGACAGGAGGGAAAACTTCCCCAACAATGAAAATTGACCAAAAGTAGAACAAGGAGCCCCAGGAAGTCATAGGTTTCCCTTCTAGAGGTCTTCAGCAAAGGCTGGAGGAAGACTTTGTTTTGTTAAAGGGGTCTGGGTGGCCCAGAATCTCCTTCCGACTCTGACATTCTAGAATTTTTGGTTTCTAGTTGCTCCCTGGGGACCATCAAGGACTTGTGACTTTCCTAATATTTATTTTATGGATATTCTCCTGCCTGCTACTCATCTAGCAAAACTGTAAAATATTTAGATTCAGGATGGAGATGGAGGGTTAGACAAACGGGAGTTTCCACTCTAGACCTCCCCCAAATGCCTCTGTGTCAGAGTCTGGGAATGGGAGTAGTTAGTGACAAATACACCAAGAAAGGGAAAATTAGTTAGTGTAACTATGCACTGATTTAATCCATGGGATAACAGAGGGTCCTGTATGTGTTAGGAAATCGAGGTCCATGGAGGCTGGAGTATCTGATTCATACCCTTGAGCCTTTAGGCCACCCAAAAAGTGATTATGTCTAAATCCTCAACAGCTTAGTGTGCCTCGGCTCTGGGGCAGAGGCACCTGTTGACCTCCTGGTCCTTAAGCCAAAATGAATCAAGGAAAGCCCAGAGACCTTGGAACTGGCACAGCTATCAGCTTTTCTATCTCTTTTCTTTCCTGGTACCCCTGAATGCAGAGGCTACTTGGGCAGTACACACACACCTCCACCTACTACCCATCTGGGTCACAAAATGGTAGAATGTCATAGTTAGAAGGTCTGGAAGATCATGCATGCATCATGCATCAACATTTACTATGTGTCTTCAGTGTGTAATGAATACCTTGCTTTACATTGGTAATGCAAAAATGGAAATGATCTGGTGTCTGTTCTCAATAAACTTTCATTCTACTGGGAGGGGGAAAGGGGAGATACTAGGTGGACACAGATAAGGAAGTTCAGTGTGGGAATTGAGAAGGAGGTAGCATGGCATAATGGATTATACACAGGGATTGGATTCAGGAAGACATGGGTTCAAATTCCACCTTAGATACTAGCTATGTGACCTTTGGCAAGCCACTTTCCTATCACTCTTAATTCTAGTGCCTTATATCTGTTGATTACTTGCTGTTTACCCATCTATAGTTTGTTAGTACATAGTTGTTTGCATGTCACCTCTCACATTCGATCGTAAGTTCCTTGAGGGCAGAGACTTTCTGTCTCTTCCCAGTGTTTAGCACAGTACCTAATATATTTTGTTGTTGTTTTTTCAGTTGTGTCTGATTCTTCCTGACCCCCATTTGGGGTTTTCTTGGCAAAGACACCAGAGTGGTTTTGCCATTTCCTTCTACAATTAATTTTACAGATGAGGAAACTGAGGCAAACAGAGTTAAGTGACTTGCTCAGGGTCACACAGCCATTAAGTATCTGAGACCAGATTTGAACTAAGGAAGATGCATCTACCTGACTTTAAGCCAGGAACTCTATGCACTATGGCGCTCCCTAGCTGCCCCTAACACATAGCAGGTACTTAATCAATGCTTATTGACAGACTGACAACCTTCCTGTGTCTCAGTTTCCTCATCTGTACAATGGGGATGACAGAGGATGAGATGGGTAGATGGTGTCATGAAAACAACAAACATGAGCTTGGATAGACTTTGGGAGATAGTGGAGGAAAGAAGGTCCTGGTGTGCTTTAGTCCGTGGGGGTCTCAGAGAATTGGACATTATTGAACAACAATAACAAAAACAATGAGAAATTGGATTGGATTGTTTCCAAGGTCCCTTCCAGCTCTAGACCTCTGATCCTCTGAGAAAGCCAGTCAAAGTACTCTAGGCATGGAAAGGAAGAAAGAACGGCTGAAAAATATTTCTGGAAAGTCATTGCAGAGCAGGGAGCATCCAAGTTGAGCCTGGGGGGAAAGAGGGGTTTTGAAGGACTCAGGAAACAATTTGCAAGGACATTAAGCAGCCATGATGGAGGCTCCACCCTGCTGCAAAGTTGCAAAGAGGGCAAATTTAGGCTTGACATGATGGAAAAGTTCCTCACGGTGAGAGTTGTCCCAAAGGGGAATGCACAGCCTCAGAGAGTCATGGGTTTCTTCTGCTGGTAAACTGAGGCTGGACAAGCACTTCTGAGAGATGCTGGAGAGGGGGATTCTTGCTCAGGTACAGGTAGGACTCAATGACTGCTGGAGTCTTGTCCAGCTCTGTGGCTCTCTGAATGTACTCTGGCTTGGGGCTGTGTATAACAATAACTGTCTAATTCTAGTTGTGACAGTTATAACATATGATAACATTTTTCTATTCCCATCCCTGCCATCCCAACTAGACTACAAGCTTCTGAGGGCAGGAACCCTCCATATTATATGTCCACAGTGCCTAGGAAAGTGCGTCATACATATTCCAACATTACTGAATTGACCGTGGAATGTCAGGGCTGGAAGGGACCTGAGCATTCATCCAGTCCAGGGGTTCTTCGCACAAGGTCCATGACCTTGTTTTAAATATTTCGATAGTTCTATTTCAATATAACTGGTTTCCTTTGAAATCTGGTCTTACTTATTATTAAAACAACATTTTGTTATTAATCTGTATTTTATTTCATGCATTTATTTTATTTTATTTATTTATATTATTTATATATATTATACATTTATATTTATACATTATATATTTATATATATAAAATATTATAAATATTTATAAATATATATTTATTATTTTATTCATTTATATTATTTTATTTCATGCATCAGGTTGAAAAAGGGGTTCATGACACAGAAAAGGTTAAGAGATCCTTATCTAGTCAAAGTCCCTTATTTTACAGATGAAAAAACAGAACCAGTGAGGGGAAGGGATGTGCCTAAGGTCACACAGGTTTGCCAGCTCCTTATCTGGTGCTTTTTGTACTGTGTTAGCCCTGAATAAAATGTTTGTGAATGAGTGTGAGTTGACCCCGAGATGGGAAAGTCTTGTGGATGATTTGGAGAGAGATGAAAAATGAACAGAAAGCAAATTAAGTAAAATAATAAAAAAATTAAGAACTGTGGTCCTTGTGGGAGGGCAGGCCAAGTTTTTCTGCTCTTACCCCTGGTCCAGTTGAGTAAGGAAGAATAAGAAGGTCAGGCCTGGTGTGTTACTTAGGATGGGGAGATCGTTGGTGTCTTGGCAACATCCCAGGAAAAGTGTGGGGAAGTGGGGGAGGAGCAACCATCACCCGTCATGAACGCCATGAGGTCCACCAGCCTGGATGTCCCTTGGAGAGATATCTTTCAGGGCCTGATCTGGCCTTTTCTTGATTAAAGGAGAAAGAGGAAGAAGGTCTGGGTGAGCTAGAGGAACCAAAGTGTGGGAGGAAACACACCTTTCTTGTTCATAAAATTAAGAGGTTAGACTACATCGAGGTCCTCAAAGTGTGGTCCGGGGATCCTTGGGGGTCCCTGAGACCCTTTCAGGGGGTCTGTAGGGGCAATTTGTTTTCACAAGAATAATAAGCCATTTTAATTTTTCATATGGTAAATAATGATAGATATAACCCCTATAAACAAAAGCTCTTGGGGGGTTCCTCAATAATTCTTAAGAGTGTGAAGGGATTCTGAGGCCAGACCCTCTGAGAACCATTAGACCTAACCACTTCTGTCTCTGACAGGCTATGATTTCAGGTCATTTCCAGCCACTTGGTTCTATGATCAAAGGTCACAGAATCACAAAACCTCAAAGTTTTGTAAGAGACCTGAGAGTCCATTGGGTCCAACCCAGACCTGGAACCTCATAGGATCAGAGACTTTAGAGGCCATCAAATCCAACCCTGACCTGGAGCAGAATTCCTTCTACAAAAGCCACAACATGTGACTATCTAGCCTTTACTTGAAAGTCTCAGGTAAAGGAAAATATACTATCTCCCAGGGCAGGCCATTCCACTTTGGGGACATGCAAACAATTGAGAAGATTTTCCTTACTCAAACATTCAGATACTTGAATGGATCTCCTTGATTCCAGAGTTCCCTCTGATGATGTAGTTCTTAACCCTTCCATGTCTGCTTATCCTTCTACAGTTCTGGTCCATGTGACCATTCCATAGGGAATCCACTAAACATGCTGGAGACCTTCCATTCTTTCTCAGGCCCAGAATACACTCCATCTTCATTCCCTCTCTCACAATCCCCCCTTTCCTTCAACATTCAGCTCAGATTCCATCTTCTCCATATGAAGACTTTCCAGAAGCTCAAAGCCTCCATCAGATTGTATGTTCTGTGAGGGCAGAGTTCCCTAGTACTTAGCAGAGTGCCTGGCACAGTTGGCACTTAAATGTTTATTGATTGACTGATTGAAGCAGCTAGTTAGTGCCTTCCCCAAACCCACCAATTACCTTATATTTATTTTTTATATTTCTTGTATATATCTTTACTTGTATACGTATCATCTCCAACATAAACGTAACTTTCTTCAAGGAAGGGAATGCTTCATTTTGTCTGTCTTTCGCCTTTTGTTCATGTCATTTTTTTGATGTTTTATGTAGTAAGGCATTTTCCAGCTCCAACATTCCATGTTGTAAAGCTCTACTAGCTCTGACATTCAATGTTCCAAGGCCCCTGCCAGCCCTGACTTTCCTTGTTCTAAAGTTCCTTCCGGTTCTGACATTCTCTGACTCTCTGAACCCTTTCCCACCCTCCCTTTACCCCCTTTGACTCCTTGCGAAGCTATCTTCCAGGCCTGTCACACTCTTTGGCGAAACCTCAGTGTTGCCTGTGGTCAATGCAGGGACAACAATCCTGGGTCAATTTCTCAGGGCCAGCAGGGAGTGATTTTCCCTTCCTCCTAGCCTCAATCAGCTCTATATTATTAGCAAAACCCCATCACTATTTCCATTGAGTTCTCTCTTTATGAAAGAATTGCCTATTTCTAGCCACTTAATTTTCCTCCATCCGAGTCTGCAGCTGTGAGTCAGCTCCCATACTGTTTGCCTCTCATTATAGGCAGAGGGGGCGGTCATTGGAAACCAACTCCCATTTCTGTGAAAGACTCTCTATAGGCAGTCCCCATAAACAGGGCACCATAAATAAGATATAACTTTGCCTGCTTATTAGCTGTGTGACCATGGACAAATTGGGCCCCCTCTTTAGGCTTCTACTTTATTGAATCACAGGATTTATTTTTGGAAAGGTCCTTAGCAGCTACCCAGGAGAAATCTCCACTATAACATATTTATGACTTAATTTCCACTTGAAGTCTCCAATGAGAAAGCACCCCACCCCCTTAGAGGAGTCTCATCTTCCATTTGGATAGCTCTGATGGTTGGGAGATTTTTCTTGGTATCAAGAACTGGCCTCTTTGCATCTTCCATCCACTGCTCCTGGGTTTGAACTTTGTGAACAAATACAGCATCTTATTCTTCTTCTGAGTGACAGCCTTTATGATACTTGAAGGGGAAATATCATATCCCCCAAGTCTTTTCTTCTCTAGGGAGAACTAAACAAACTGGGAGTTTGTTCAGATGTGTATGACTCTTTGTGACCCCATTTGAGGTTTTCTTGGCAAAGATACAAGAGAGGTTTGCATTTCCTTCTCCAGCTCATTTTACAGATGAGGAAACTGAGGCAAACAGGGTTAGAGTGACTTGCCCAGGGTCATACAGTAGGTGTTTGAGGCTGGATTTGAACTCAGGACTTCCTGATCCCAGGCCTGATGCTCTATCCACAGAGCCACCTAGCTGCCCTAAGTCTTTACATTTACCTCTATTGAATTTCATCTCATTTAATTCAGTCCAGTACTCTAGGTCAGAAGTGTCAAATTCAAATAGAAATGGATCCCTGCTGGCCACACACTGACTAGAAAACCACAAATTAACAACATTATTTATGTTTTATTGAGTTTTTATTTGTTTTGTGAAACATTTCTAAATAACATTTTAACCTGGTTTAGGTCCCATGGGAAGGAGAGTTTGATATCTTTGCTCCTAGCTGTCAAGATCCTGACTATGGCAATGCTAGTCAGTCAGTAAACGTGTGTTAAACACCTACTATGTTCTGTGCATTGTAGTAAGCTAAGAAAGGTAAATGACAATCCCTGCCCTCAAGGAGCTTACAATCTAATGGGAGAGAAAAGAAGCAAACAAAAATGTACAAACAAGCTACATATAGGATAAATTAGAAATAATCAACAGGGGAAAGGCATTAGAATGAAGAGAGATTGGGAAAGGTTGGGAGGGATTTTAGCTGGGATTAGAAGGAAGTCAGGGCATAAATTCTAAACTGGATATCTTGCCACCCAGGAGAGGAGGGGGGATGGAGATGAGAGGTGGGATGATGGAGGGGAGGGCAGGGTGGGAGGGAGGGAGGGTTGATGGAAGTACACATGTCTGTAAAGGGACAGGGACAGGGTAGAGAATAGAAGGGGGGGCGGGATAGGAAGGAGGGACATATAATCAGTCTCTCACAATATGCCCACTGTGGAGAGGTTCTGTGTAATTACACATGTACAGCCTGTATTTAATTGCTTGTCCTTCCAGTGGGGGTGGGTGACAAGGGAGGAAGAGAAAGAATCTAGAAATTAAAGTTCTATAATCAAATATTAAAAATATATATGTATATATACAATTATTATTAAAAAAAAAAAAAAGAAGGAAGTCAGGGGAGCCATGAGGTAGAGATAAGGAGGGAGAGCATTACAGGTATAGGGGACAACCAGTGACAATACCAAGTTAGGAGATGATGTCTTGTATGAGGAACATTGAAGAAGCCAGTGTGACCAGATCAAAGGATTTATGGTACATGGAAGGGTGTAAGGTATAAGAAGATAGGAGGGTAGGGGGGTGGGAGGCAGTTTGTTAAGGGCTTTGAAGTCCAAAGAGAATATGTTATATTTGATTCTGGAGGAGATAGGGAACCATTGGAGTTTGCTGAGTCAGGGGGTGCCATGGTCACATAGTATGTTAGCTTTCCCTTCCAGCTTTGCATCATCTACAAATTTGTGTGAGTATTTCATCTAAAAGTTTATCTAAGTCACTGCTAAAAGGGGTTAACACACAGAACCGAACACAAGTGCCTGTGGCACCTCATTGGAAACTTCCTGCCAAGTTGACATTGAACCATTGACTTGTTTTTTTACTTTGGTGGTTCAACCAGTTCCAAATTTGTCAGCGAGTTCTTAGCTCTCCATCTTTTCCGCTTCCATAGAATAAGATACTTTATCAAATGATTCACTGAAGCCTCCACAGACTTTAAAGACAGCCTTGCCCTGACCTTCTAAGTTAGTAATCCTGTCAAAAGAGGAAATAAAGTTCACCCTTTTTTAGTCTTTCTTCATTGCCTCAGTGTGTGATTGAGCAGGGACCCTGCGAAACTGGACTGAATCCTTCTGTAAGAACTCCCTGGACCTTATTATTATTTTGTGAGAAATTATAGATGCAGTTAGTAGAAAAGTTTGGAATTTGTCTCAATAGCCTTTCTATATGTCTTTCTGTCACAAAAAATGGGGAGAGGGAACAAGCATTTTTTAAAAGACTTTGCTCAAGAAGGACTACCACCTCTGGTATGAGGGCTTGCCTGGCCATTTTCAGGACTGCTCATCCACCTTTGGTATCTACCTGTCACCCAGTTCTCACCTGTGGCTCCAAGAAGCTATAGCATGCACAGCCATCACACTCTGGTAAAACCATCTTGGCAGACAGGCTAAACCAGGGTGAAGGGTGAGTCCATTGGTGAATTAGGGGGGTGTCTACCCCAAACATATGAAGACTTCCCCTGGTGGAATGGGTGGATGAGAATGATTTGTTCCAACGGCCATGAAGGTGATTAAAGCAGATGCTGTAGAGTTCTTAGAGGTTGATCAGACATCAAAGACACCAAGGTCATTCACTGCCTCCTGGGCCATCACCAGTCATCTTGACTTTTGTCCTGTCACTGGCTTTGGATGACTCTGGAAGAGAAAGTGAGGCTGACGACTTTGTGCAACTCTGCCTCACTTAAATCCAGTTCATCTACAAGTCAAGACTCCACACCATGATGGCAGTGGTGCTCTTCAAAGATGAAGGACAAACAATGACAACAATATCCTCAGCACTTAGAGCAGTGCCTGGTATGTAGTAGGTGCTTAATAAATGTTGATGGACTGACTTACTGATTTCCTGGCAATTGTTTTCTTTAATTATAAGACTACGATGTTGGACTAGAGATCTCTGAGATCCCTTTCAACTCTAAATCTACAATCTCAACAAAATCGAGGATCATCTAGATATCACAGAACTTAGAAAGGGATCCTAAGAATCCTCTGGTCCAACTCTGTCATTAAAAAATATACACATACATATATGCATATATATATATTAATACTTTTGTTTTACATTGCAATCATTTGGATATACACAAATACACGCATATATATGTACATTTGCATGCATGTGCTGTATGTATGTGTGTATATAAGACCTGACTTCTACATCACCACACGAATCTTTCTTTGTTAAAACAACAATAATGAAAGCAAAATCAACCAACACATTTGAGAATGTATACTACATCCCACATTCATGGTCTCCCACATCTCCAGTGAAAGAAGAGAGGTCATTTCTTCTTCAGGACCAAGAGTGGTCATTATAATTATTCAGTGTACAGCTTTTTTTTTTTTTTGCTTTTTGGAGGGAAAAAGATAGGGCAATTGGGGTTAAGTGATTTGCCCAAGGTCACACAGCTAGTTTTGTGTTAAGTGTCTGAGTCCAGATTTGAACTCAGGTCCTCCTGACTCCAGGGCCAGTGTTCTATTCATTGTGCCACCTAGCTGCCCCTCAACTTTGTTTTTTATTAGTCTTTTCATATACATTGTTGTCATTAGACCTATTGGGTTTTTTTGGTTCTGGTTCTGGTTTTGGTTCCTTCATATCAGTTTAGCAAGTATTCCATGTTTCTCTAAATTACATCCATTTGTCTTTTTTTTTTAATGACCTAGAGATGTGCCACTACATTTATATACTACAATTTGTTTAGCTATTTCTGTTGAGAAGACACTCTAAGTCAGCTCTAGTTTCTAGTTTCCTATGTTGCTGCAGGTAAAGACTCTCTTCCATCCCCCACATCCCTGATTATACAGTCTACTAGTACTGATCTATATCTCCCGTAATCACTTTCCTTCCTCATTTGCCTCAATATCTTCTCCCTGCATCCCATGTCCTCTTATTCCTCTAAGTGCTGGTTGTCCCTAAGATTTCCAAGTCTTCCCTTCCAGAAGCAGTTTGTCTTTTCAATTATCAAATCCCCAACAAACAACACCCACCCCATGGTCCCCAGTTCCCTTCACAGGATGTCTGTCTTTACCCCATAGGAGCATTCATCAGTGGAACCCGCTTCCATCCCCAAAACAAAGCTTCCCTCTTTTCTCCCTCCTTTTATTTTTCTCCTATCCTCCTCACCCACTGCTTTGAAAACTTATGTCTTCCCGAAAGACCACAAAGATCAATTTCCCTTTATTGCTAGACCTTAATTTGACCTGAGCACATCACATTCTCTTCTCTATTTTCTTTCTCCTCTTCCATACACACTACCATTTTAAAATGTAGTTCTACAAAAAAAAAATATTGATTCACCCATAGGTGGGATGTTGCAAAGTTTTTTCTATAATGCTCCAGGTCCTCCTCTCCATCATTTTCTCCACCTGACTTCAGCCTTCACCCATGTCTTCTTGTATATATTTAGAAAGAAATCTCTTGTCTGTGAAAGAGAGGTTCACTAATACATTGTTGGTGGAGCTGTGAAATGGTAAAACATTTTGGAATTATGCAAATTAAATGACTAAGAAGTCTATATCCTTTGAATCAGGGACTCCATTTCTGGGATTATATTCCATGGAAGCCATGGATAAAAAGAAAGTCCTCATATACACCCAAATATTTATAGTAGCTTTTTTGTGATAACAAAGAATTAGAAACAAAGTAGATACCCATCAATTGGGAAATGGCTAAACAAATTGTAGTACATGAATGTAATGGGATATTACTGTGCCGTAAGAATATGATGAGTGTGATAAACACAGAGCTACATAACCTGATGAAAAGTGAAGTAAAAACAACAACAATAGAATATGTACACAATAACTACAACAATATAAATGGGAAGAGCAATAACACACTAAAAAAATCAGAAGTAAACACAACAAAATTATAAAGATCAAGTGAAACCTGAATGGTGAGATATGAGAATATGCCCAACCTTCCCTTTCATGGAAGTGCAAGGGTTGCACATGTTACATATTGCACACATTTTCAGACTTTTTCATTTTTCAATCACTTGTAGTGATTTTTTTTTCTTTTCTAAAAAGGTCATGTATTATATTAGAAAGAAAAGTGGAGGGACACTTGGGGTAACTGTGATGGTGTAAGAAACATAAGACATCAATAAAAACTTATTAAAAAAAAGAAGGACGACTCTTATAAATCTTTCAGTAATCACTGTTACTGTTACCATCTTTAGTTTCTGCATTTGTTCATCCATTCTGCAAATGCATGTATGTTGTCTGGAATATTTGAGAAGCAAATAATCTTTTCATGTATAGTTTTCTCTCTAAGAATATTTTGAATGCCTCTTATTGTTGAATGTCTATCTTTTTTCATTTATGATTAAGGTCAGTTTTGCAGGGTAGGTCACCCTGACCTGCGTCCTGAGCTCCCTTGCTCTTCAGAACACATTATTCCATTTCCTCTTATGTTTTCTGATAGATACAGAATAACATTGTGTTATTAAGTTTTCTTTTCTTTGTATTTTAAGGTCTTTCTCTTGGTTGTTTGCAGAATTTATTTCTAAATTGAATTGTTAAATTTAATCACTATATGTAATGACAATTGTATACTTGGATTTTTTTTTTCTTTTCTGAAGGCAATCTATGTATTCTTTGAACTGGTATTTAATTTTCTGTGTTCAGAAGTTTTGGGCAGTTTTCTTGTATTATTTTTTTACATTATGATGTTCAGGTTTTTTGACTTATGTTCTTCTGGGAGATCTAGAATACTTAAGTTCTCTCTATGTATCTTATCTTCAAGACTGATATGTTTTGCTTGAATAGAGAGAACATTTTGTTTTAATATCGTTGCTTTTTCTTCCTTTCTTGTTTTTCATTTTTATGTATTTTATTCATAGTCAAATGTTATCTCTCTCTGTCTCTCTCTCTCTTTCTCTCCCTTTACCATCGCAGATTCACATTTTTCTATTCTGTCAATTATTTTTGCTATGCAAGCCATAAATTCTGCTCTCGTAATTCTCATTTATTTTTTAAAAAAACTTAAAAACAGCATGTTGTGGTTCCACATTCTCTTCAAATTCCACAAGGTCCTCTGCCTCATAGAGTGTTGGATGATTTTCCTTTATTTTGCAGTATTTATTCACAGATGCCTGAACTTGTTTACTAGATCTAGAGGACATATTTCCTTCTGCTGTTAATGTTTTTCCTTATTGATTTATCTGCTTATGTACCAGGGCTTTGATTTTTATTCTTCCTGAGACCTTTGGTAATTTTAGTCTTTTTCCCCTTCTTGTTTAACTTTTGACTCCCTGCCTTCTGAGGGTGAGTTCCATGGAGGGCTGGATCTCAAAACATTTTGGCCTTCTCCCACAATGGACAATTGATTCACAGTTTACCAGCCTAGGTCTCTGTCCCAAGTGACTTTTGGGGGGACAGAACTGACCCTAGTTGGATGCTAGGCTTCTTTCATAAGACTTATTAAAGTGCCATAAGTTCTGCACTCACCCCCTCTCCCCCACCCTTACCCTCACAGTGTGTTTTGTCCCAAGTCCTCTGGTTCCACAGATCTCTGACTCTGCAGCTGAGGCTAATTTCTATCCTTTGGAGTTTTGTTTTCAGAGGCTGGGGGTTGATGGTGGTCGAGAAGTGGGTGGCAGGTGGGATTGACCTCTGTTTCAAGCCCAGATATATGTCCTATCCCATCCCCTCTCTTCCTATGTTCTCCTGTATAAATTTTTTATGACACAGAATGCTACTGGGGTACTGGCCCCTGTGGCCTTAGCAGAATTTTACAGTTTGGAGCTCAGATCTCCATGGCACTGGACAGAGGGAGAAGGGACCAAGGAATGGGGCTGAATTTTGCTGCAAGCTCACAGGTCAGGTCCTTGGGGCAGCTAGTCCAGCCTTGTTGCTCGTAGCATGGTAAATGGTGAGGGAAGGAATGCTGAGTAAGCACAAGGCAGGCCTTAGTTCATGGACTTTCTTTTTACCTTTTGGGCCTGGAGTCAGGAAGACCTGAGTTCAAATCTGACCTCAGACACTGACTAGCTATGTGACCTTTCACTAGTCACATAATCTCTGTTTACCTCAGTTTCTGCATCTGTAAAATGGGAGATTAATATCATCTACCTCCCAGTGTCGTTGTAAAGATAAAAGAAATAATAATTCTAAAGTACTTAGTACAATGCCTGGCATATAATAAGTACTATGTAAATGTTAACTATAGCTAACCTAAGGCCTCACCCAGCTAAAAATCTAGGATATGATAAAACTCACAGATTTAGAACTAGGAATGACTCTAGGGGCCATCAAATACAAACCCTGGTTTAGATGAGAAGACATTGAGGTCAAAACAGATTAAATACCTTCACCAAGTTATACAGGAAGTAGGGCCAGAATCAGAATTTGAACCTAGATCTTAAAAAAAATGCACTGGCTACCATATTCTTTGATGTTTATAGGATGGAATAGGCCAAGGAGCCTGGGGCCAGAGGAAGAAGAGGGAACAAGAGAACAGAAAACATTCCAGAACTTTTGTGAATTTATTGTATGCCAATATCTTGGGAGAAAGAAGAGCCCAACTTGGCTACCAGTTCCATTTGGTCAAGGAGCCTACGGAAGTGGCTGAGGGGGAGGGAAGGGGAGAGGTAGAGTGTACAGGTTAATAGGGTCACAGGTCAGAAAAATGATGCATTCATTCAGGAATTCTCATCATCATCTTCTATTGAGGAGACTAGAGGATGCTTCTTGGGGCTTCTCAGAACTAGTCAGAAGATGTCAGGACTAGCTTGGCTGTCCTAGGATCCAGTGGCATCTCTCCAAGCCCTCTTCCTAAGTACCTTCCCTAGTAATTTTGGAATCTGGGGCAATGCTGGAAATGCACCCTCAAATCAACTTTGTAATTCCTGATGTGAAAATAATAGATTAAGTAATTGGAACAAATTCTGTTGAGTGTTGGGGGTGGGGGTGGGGGAGACTCTGAGTACACTGTCCTCTGGTGGGGAGATAGGGAAATCAAAGTGCAGGCCCCTCTTGAGGAAGATTCTGGGATACAGCAGAGGACCTTGACTTCCAAACTCAGCTCTGCTATGTACTATGTGTGTGACCTTGGGCAAGTCACTTTCCCTTTGCCTCAGTTTCCTCAACTATAAAATAAAAAATTGGAGCAGGCAGTCTCAGTGGTCACTTTCAGTTCTTAATCTATTACCCTATGACCTTGAGGTTTTTTCTGGGGAGGTCGGGATCAGAGTAGGGATCTATGAGGGAGCCATGAGAGAGGCAGAGTGGGCCAGTGGAAAGTGTACTGGATGCATTATTTATGTATTTTATTTATCACATTTAGAGGCAATTTTGGTGGCAAAGTGGATAGAATGTTGGGCTGGGGATCAGAAAGTAAAATCCTTCCTCAAACATTTACTAGCTGTGTGACCTTGGGCAAGTCACTTAACCTCTGTCTGCCTCCGTTTTCCTCATCTATAAAATGAGAGGTTTGAACTCTTTGGCCTCTAAGGCCCTTCCTAACCTTAAATCTGTGATACTATTAGTTATTCTGTCTCTCTGGGCCTCATTTTCCTCATCTGCAAAAATCAGGCAATTGAACTAGATAGCAGCTAAGGTCCCTTTCTTTGATCAAAGATCAAAGTAAATAATCCTATGATCCTAGTAGCTTTCCACTTTAATTATCCTTGCTAGCTATGTGCTAAGGCTTAGTTATTTCCACAGTGCTGAAAGAGTGAAAGAGTTGCCAAAAAAGAAAGATAGCATCATTTAAAAGATGCAACATCTTTTTAAAAAATTATTTAAAATTTTTATATCCACTGAATTTTTTCATCATGGAGCAAAGCCCTGGTTGACCCACCCTAGTTATGGCTCTGGGTTTCCATGTGAAACAGTTTCTCTTACATTTACTAGCATCTTAGCTTGACCAGGCAGAACCCTTTCAAGGCTCTTGTGTCCCTATGAAGTAGACAGGATAGTCATTCTCATGTTTTAGATAAAGAAACTGAATCTGGAGAGAAGTCAAAGATTTTTGTTTTGAGTAAGGATGGGGATAGGGAGGGAGTTGGAAAGGTTGAGGGGATGTGTATGTTTGTGTGTGTGTGTGTGTGTGTGGGTGGGTGTGTGTGATCTCCACGGAGAGCCATCATGACTGTCAGGTTCTCTTTTGAATGCAGGTCAAACTTCCCTTAAGGCAGGAATCCTTCAACATTTTTATCTGCTGGACCCCTTGGGCAATCAGCTGGTGAAACCTACAGACCCCTGCTCAGAATCATGTTTTGTCATCTACATTCACAGTAGAAAGAAATGACAAATTTCAATGTGACATCAATTAAAATAAATGTGCAAATCTCTTTTAGCAGCTACATTCATGGGACCCCTGAAATCTCTAAGAACCTCTGCTTTAAGGAGACCTTCAAGCGATCCTACATGCCCATGGGGACTTTGGGCTCCTTGTTGGTCTCATGATTCCCTTCTCCTCTCCACCTCTTATTTAAGTGACCTGTGGTTTCATTGAGGTGGAACTCATCTAGTGAGGAAATCCCTCATATAATACTGATCACTGTCACTTCTGCAGCTTAGAGAGAGGAGCTGCCTCAGTTTCCTCAACCATAAACTGGGAATAACTACAATACTCACCTCAAAGGGTTGTTGTAAGGATCAAATGAAATAATATTTGTGCACAGTGCTGGTGCTTACTCTGCTCCCCCCACCACATGGGGGCACTAAAGGTAAGTGAATTGCCCAGGGTCACACAGCCAGTATGTGTCAGAGGGCGGACTCAAACCCAGATTCTCTTGATATCACTGGGTCATGTAGCCTCTCATATAATAAGAATAATTAATAAGAATAATCCACCTTTATCTGAGCCCTTCTTCCCTCACAGCTGTATGAAATAAGTAATAATGACAACAGCCGACATTTATTTCAGGCTTCAAGGTTTCCAAAGCACTTTTATGTATGCCATTTCACTTCATCCTCACAACAGCCTGTGGAAGTAGGAACTACAGGAGTCTACTCCCATTTTACAGCTGAGAAAAATAAGGCCAAGAGAAGGGAAATTCTTTCCATAGTGTCACACAGCAAGTGAGTGTCTGGGCCAGGATTAGAAGCCAGATCTCTCCACCGCACATTTAGAATGCTCTTCATTCTGGTCTCTTTCCTTTCTGTGGCCTTCCTTGCCACCAAATCCTTGAATTTGCCAGCCTCCAAACACTGTCTGCCTGCAATATCTCTGGGCCTGTCTGAGGTATCAGTGTTCCCTGAGAAGAGCAGGACAGAAGGACTGAAGATCTTTCTTCTGGGACGCTTGAGCAGTTAGCTGGGGATGAGCCCAAGTGCCAGGGACATAATTCTGAGATTGTTCTCACCAGCTGAGCAAGGATTGCTGTTTTTATCATGTCTTGATGGGTAATTAAGTAACACGCAAAAAGCCGGGTGTTGAAGGCTTCTTACAGAAAGGAAGTTTTGTTCTCTGTCTGAGCCCTAGGATCTGGATTTGGCATTCGATGCTCTCAGGGCTCACCCTGCCGGTAGAGATGTGGTGGTGGTGAGTAGGTGGCTGGTTGTACAGATGGTGATAGCTATTGGACTTTTTGTTGTTGTTGTTAAAAAGATGAACAATTTGGCAGCTCCAACATGAAACCAATCTGTTTTAGTTTCAGCAGAACAAATCCCTAAGTGGGAGAAGGTCACTAGTTTTTTGGATATACTTACATATGGATATATACACACATATATGTATATGCATATATATACATATATGTATAAACACCTTCAAGTATACATGCATGTAGTGGGTCTTTTTACAATGGCATTTCATCCCTATTGTGAGTGGACATTTCCAGAAAAGGGAAAACAAATTGGTGATTCTCTGGAAAAGGGGAAAAAGTGCCAGGTACACAGAACCCTGGACTTCTTCATTTTCTCTTTTATTGCTCACAATGGTGTCTATTTGTCAAAGAAGCATAGGAAACAGAAAGATACGTGCCTGCAGAACTGGAACTCCATGGCTGCTACGTAGGCAATGACGTTTGGAGGCTGGTCCCCCTGCAGTGATTGGAGGCAAGACCCAGCCAGTCTCTGAGAACTGACCCATTTGGGAAAAACCTGGTGAGAAGGTTAGAAAGACTGTGCCTTTCCTGCCATCCCTGAGCTTTCACTGTCCTAGTCTGGACCTGAGAACCAGGGACCGGATATAAACTCCTCTCCTCTGTCACACTGAGTTTATGACACTAATCCCAATACAATGATCTTCAGGAATAGCACTTAGGACTGCTCCTGGTACACAATAAGAGCTTAATAAGTGCTCATTGATTGATTGGACACTGAGTGCTTTGAGACTCTGATCCTAAACCAAACCTATTCCAAACCCTAACCCTAACTTCCATCTTTCCTTAACCTTAGAAATCAAATCAGGAAGGGCAATCATGAGGACTGGGCTGCTGGTTGGTTTCTCTCTGCAGAGCTGAAATTTTGCAGTCTAAGAAAACAAGAGTGGCTGCATCTCATGAATTCCTGGGTGGGGGAGGGGTGTCATTGAATGAAAAGAGAAAGCCCAGGTGTAGGGTGGGGGCACAACCATAGAGTTTTCTATAGAATTACAGTAATTCTGAGGCATATTTCATCATCTCCTACTCTAGATTCAGAGTCTGAACAGCACAGATTTTAACCTGCTCCCACCCCCTAACCCCAAGCAGTGCCTGGGGCTTAGTAGGGTGGAAGGCTTCAGACCAGAGATCACGTTCCAGCCGCAAAGATTATGATGAAATCACTTGTCTGGAGGTTTGAGCAGAGTGCCACCTGGTGGACAAATCAAATATTGAAGTTCTTTCCCTGGGCAAAATCCTACCTTCCTAGAGAGTTAAGAAGGGCAGCCCCTGAGTTATTTCTATGGCAAAGAGTCACATGTGTACTCATCAAATGCCCATGAAGCCTATGCTGGTATCACATGTAAATTAGCTGGGGGGGGAGGGGAGGAAGAATTGAACGAGAGGAATCAGGAAAGGAGATAACTCTTGAACTGATCCTTGAAGAAATTTAGGAAGGGAGAGGTAGAGGTGAGGAAGAAGAGCCCCCAGGCATGGAGGACAACTTGTACAAAGCTTCAGAGGAAGGAAAGTGAATGTCTGTGTGACTGGGGTTTCCTTCATCAGAGAGGAAGTAACGGGAAATCAGTCTACAGAGATAGGTTGGAGCCAGGTTGTAAAGAATTTTAAAAGCCAACTTAAATTGTGTCTCAGACCCTTATTAGCTGCATGACCTTGGGCAAGTCACTTAACATCTGTCTGCCTCAGTTTCCTCAACTGTAAAATGGGGCTAACAATAGTCCTTGCTTCACAGCGTTGTGGTACAAGGATTGAATGAGACAATATTTGTAAAGCATTTTTGTAAACCTTAAAGCACCATATAAATATTAGCTATAATTATCATCAATGTGCTTAGTATGCCCAACAGAGGATCATAGAATGTCAGAGCTGGAAAGGAACTCAGAAGTCATCAGCTAATCCTTGGATGCCCTCAATTTATAGAAAAGGGAATTGAAGCTCAGAGAGAGTTGAATTACTTGTTCAAAGTCCTCCAATCCTCTCATTTTATGGAAAAGGGAATTGAGTCTCAGAGAGAGTCCAGTGATCTGCCCCAAACTTCACAAGTAGTGTCCATCAGGTTTCAAATCCAGTTCCCCTAACTCCAGATACAGGCTCTTTTATTAGGGAGCACGTGGCTGCATTAAGGGTTCCAGTGGAACCATTCCAGTATCAACAAGATGCAGGTGAGTTTTCTTGTGTCTTATTAGGAAGGCCTCAGAGAGGAAGCTGAGTAGAAGAGAGGAAGAGTTGAGGATTGTACCTAGATGAACTTTAAGGTCTCTCCCAACTCCAACATTCCATGATTTTATGAATTTGCAGAATAGTTGAGCTCCCTGTCCATTCTAGAATTCTGATTGTAAGGGGGCTGAGGGGAAGCCTCCAGCTGGCTCAGCAATGAGCAGGCTCTAAGACCTCATTTTCAGTTTGGCCCAGCAGGGTTCTTGTCTTAACTCTCCTTGAGTCCCCATAGATTCCCAATATTTCTTGGGAATCTAAACTCCTACCATCTAAACTCCTACCAATGATTTCTCCAATGGAGTGTAACCTCCATGAGGTCAGGGACTATTTCTTTTTTGTTTGTTTGTTTTTATGTATCTTCAACAGCTGGTGCATAGTAGGTACTGGACAAATGTTTATCCAATTGAGCCAAATGATTTTCTTTTCCTCAAGGGCTTGAGAGTTGTCTATGGTGCCTCATCTGAGAACCCCAAGGTGGCTGAGAAGCTGGCCTGTGTGACCTAGACCTCTCAGCCTCAGTTTCCTCATCTATAAAATGAAGATGTCTTCTGAGGTCCCCAAATCTATTATCCACGATCCTATGACTTTTTGGGCTGCAATTTTCCTATTTATAAAAAGGGATTGGACGAGATGATCTCCAGGATACCTTCAAACTCCTCTCCAAAGGATGGTGACATGGTCAACTAGGATCCCTAACTTTTATGAGGCGATTTGGACACAGAGGCTTTTGGGTCTCCTAACATTCCTTTATTATGCCTAAGACAATGTGGAGTGATGGAAAGAATGTTAGACGTAGAAGTTAGGAGGCTTGGGTTCTAGGCTTGGCTCTGCCACTAATTCACTGTGTTACTTTGAGCAAGTCACTTATCTCTGGTCCTTAGTTTCCACTTCTGTAAAATATGGAAGAGTAGGTCACAAGAAATGAGCAAGTTGATGAACTATGAACTGGGAGGTTAGGGGATTTGAGGGATTATTGATATGTATGCTAAAGTCCCATAGGATGAAGGCAAGGGGTTAAGAAGGTCAGATTGTGAGCCAGATCCTGAACTCATTGAGAAAGAAAGGAGAAGAATGTCCTAGACCTAGAGGAATGCAGACAACTGCTACCAGAATTTTGATTGGGGGTAGATACAAACTGTATGAACCCTCAAAAGAGGAGATGTCATACAGTCAGTAAGAGAAAAAAGTGGGATCTGAACCTAGGTTTTCCTGACTCCGAATTCAGTGATCTATCTGTGGGTCTCAGGCCTCATGCTTTTCCTCAAGGTTCTTTTGTTGTTGTTATTGTTCAGTTGTTTTCAGTCATGTCTGACTGCAATTTGGTGATTTTTTTTCTTGGCAGAGATACTGGAATGGTTTGCCATTTCCTTCTCCAGCTCATTTTACAAATGAGGAACTGAGGCAAACAGGGTGAGGTGATTTACCCAGGGTCACATGGCTAGTAAGTGTCTGAGGCTGGATCTGAATTCATTAGGATGAGTCTTTCTGATTCCAAGCCCAGTGATCTATCCACTGTGGTGCCACCTAGCTGTCCCTTCAAGGTTCTTTGGTCTCCCACAGAAAATGAAAGGAAGGCTTAAGGATCAGAACAAAACCCCAGCTGGAGTTGGAGGCATCATCTTACTCAACTCTTTTGCTCCGGATTCCAGACTTTATTATGGATATGTGGTTGACAATAAGCCCCCCAGGTTTGGAGCAGTCCCCTAGAGGAGTTCTACTTGTTCTTTTTGGTCCCAGGGGGCAGAACTAGAAGCAGTGGGCTTGGTGGGTGGTGGGGGTGGGGAACAGAGCTGCAAAGAAGCCAGGAAAGAGATCAGGAAAAGCTGTCTAGTTAAATGGGGCTGTCAAAAAGTGGAACTATCAGTGGATCCCCTCCCCTAAAGTGTTTAAGTAAAGATCTGGTGACCCTTTGTTTGGTCTGTTATAGAGAGATCATAGATTTGGAGCTTAAAGAGACCTTAAGAGGTCACTGAGTCCAAATCCTGAGTCCAATACAGATGAGGAAATGGAGACTCGGAACAGTGAAGAGACTTTTCCAGTGTCACACAGTAAACAAGTGTCTGGGGCAGGATTCCAACACAAATCTTTTTGATGGCGAGTACAATGCTCCATCAACCAGTCCAGGCTGGCCTAGATGGCTGCTGAGGTCCCTTCCAGCTTCGCTATTCTGCTATTTTATGACTCTAAGATGTACCTGCTAAACATGATTTGTGATGTCATCTGGGTATTTAAGGGGAAGATATATCAGCCAGTTCCATACTTAGCCCAATGACTCACAGGTTTCAAATGTCAATGTCTGAAAAATGATTAAGGGCAATTATGCTCCAGACTCCTTATAAATAGGAATCCAATAGCAAGAATTTATTAACTTTCCATCAGAGGCAGCAGACCTCTGTGGCCCCTAACCAGTAAGGGGCAGTCATTTTAATCAAACAACACAGCAATCCTTTTTGTTCAATGATTCTTCTGTATATATCAGCTCTGGGCACATGGAGTCTTGTGAAGCATCCATGTGCCAAGCTAGTATGGAACACTGAGGCTCTTTGGGTAGCTGGCACTAAAGAAACATGGGCAAGAATCATAAATGGGTCGCCAGGAAGATTGGATAAAGTTGGTGGGCATAATGGAATCTTGGGTAATATTTTATATATTGTATAGCTAACATTTACACAGCATCTACTATGTGCCAGAGCCTGCTAAACACTTAGCAAATGTTAGCTCTTTTTATCCTCACAACAACTCTGGGAGGTAGGTACTATTATCATTCCCATCTTACAGATAAGGCAGTTGAGGTAGGCAGACATGAGATGACTTGCCCAGGCAAGGTCACACAGCCAGTAAGGGAGACAATATGATATAGTGACTACAGCAATGCACCTGGAGTCAGAAAGACACAAGTTCGAATCTTGCCTTTTGTACTTATTAGTTTGGTGACCTTAAGCAAATCACTTAAACTCAATGAGTTCCAGTTTCCTTCTCTACAAAGAGGGTATAATAGCATTTGAGGTTTTCTTGGCAAAGATATTGGAGTGGTTTGCCATTTCCTTCTCCAGCTCATTTTACAGATGAGGAAACTGAGGCAAACAGGGTGATGTGCCTTGTTGAGGGACACAAGGTGAGATTTGAACTCAGTTCTTCCACAGATCTTGCTCTCTATGCATTGTGGTACCGCCTAGCTTCCCCCTAGGTTTGTTTTAAGGATAAAATGAGATAATATTTCATAAGGTGCTTTGCAAAACTGGAAGTACTATGAAAATAGAATTTTTTAGGTTTACAGAGTCTTTTACATTCATTAACTCATTTGATCCTCATAACTACCCAGTGAATTGGTGTTATCATTCTGATTTAATCGATGGGGAAACTGACACCCAGAAGGGGCAGCAAAGGAGTCAGGGAGACTTGAGTTCAAATCTGGCCTCAGACACTTACTAACCATGGAACTCTGAACAAGTCACTTAACCACTGCCTGTCTCAGTTTCCTCATCTGTGAAATGGGAATTATAACAGCTCTCACACCCCAGGGTTGTTGTGAGGATCAAATGAGATAATATTTGGAAAGCACTTAGAGCAGTGCCTTGCACATAGTAGGTACTTCATAAATGCTGACTATTTTCAGTAAGTGACTTGCTCAAGGTCACAAAACTGCCCTCCAGGAGCTCATATTCAAATCAGGGAGATAAGACAGAAATGGTGAATGCAAATTTGATACAGAGTGGCCGGAAGGGAGGTCACAGGCTCAGAGGGTTAGAGCTGGAAAAGACTTCAGAACCATCTGGTCCAAGCCTCTCATGCTCCAAAGGTGGAAGCTGAGGCTCATAGAGGTTAATTGCCCCAAATTCTCACAAGTAGCATTAAAACCGGAATTTGAATGAACCTAGGTACTTTGATGCAGAAGATAGTTTACCCTTGAAGTTTTCGGCTCCAAGACCCAGCACTTTTTTTTTTTTTAACATTGCAAACGCATTTTCCAGATGAGCAAGCTGAGGCCACAAAACGTCTCATTTTATTTGTCCCCATGTCACACGGCTAGGAAGTGTGAAAGTTGAGGTTTGAGCTTCTCCATTCCAATTTTATCTAGTGTCTTCTATCCTCTTTCTCCTCTCCTTCTGGGCTGGGCAGAAGGCTACGCTAGTCTCCCACTAAAGTCAGCAGGGGTGACGGTTGGAGGGGTCCCCTTTTTCCCCCGCGGTCCAGAGGCGGGGAATGTCCCGCGTGGGTCATAAAGGCAGCCCGTTCCAGCCGCACCCCAGAGAACGTCCCAGATTCCAGGAGAGATAGGGCCGTCGCCCACCACCACAGCGAAGAAGGGGCTACACGCCCTAGCCGGACTCCCAGATCCAGACCGGCTGTCCAGCCACCCCCTCCTCACATCCCCGCGTAAGCGCAGCCCCCAGCTCCCACGCTGGCTCGTTCTCCCCAGCGGCCAGATGCGCCCAGCGGACGTCCAGAGGTGGCTGGCCCCATCACCGCCTGCTGATGCTCTCTGGGCGGTCAACGCAGGAGCGGGGAGGGTGGTCCCCAATCAAATCTCCTTCCCGGATCGTAGGATCCCATTGACCATTACTGTAGATCTGGAAGTGATCTTAGAGATCCTTCGATCCTCCCAGCCTTTACAGCTGAGGAAACAGAGTGTGGAAAGGGGAATCTGCTTCCAAGGTGTAAACTTCTGGGGAGAAACACTGCAATCCCCTTGGAGTGGGACAATTGTTCATTCTCTGGGCTTAGCAACTTGCTTTCCCCCTTCCTCCTGCCCCCCCCCCCCCTCCCCCAAGAAGCAAAATGGTGTAATGGAGAGAGGTTTGGCTCTTGCAGTCAGGGGAGGTGGGTTCAAATCCTGCCTCAAGTATTGAATTACTTACTGGTCAAGTCACTTAACTGTCAGCCTTTACATAGGCAATGCTTTGCATATGTTATCTCCTTGGATCCTCACAATCTTCAGAACTAGGTGCAAGTATTATACTCATTTTACAGATATAAGTGAGGCAGACAGTGGTTAGGTGACTGTAATGTTAATGGAATTTGAGATTTTCCCAGCGTTCATAGGCCTCAGGTAGAGCCCATCAAGGGAAACTTGCTTAGGGGAAGCTTTCTTGTGGGAAGGCTTTCACACCTTTTGTTAATTTCTAATTAGTCACTGATTCACAAGGATTTTGATGGTCTGAGAAGTATATATATATATATATATATACTCTGAGTTGGAATTTTGCCTTGGGGGCTCACTTATGAGAAGGATCTTGTGATTCCCTGCTTGATATTCTGAGTGGTCCTATGTTCAGAGCTCCCCTATTGCTCAGATGTAAAGGCTTTCTTGATCCAGGGATGTGTGTAAAGCGAATAGCAATATTGCTTTGATTCAGGCAGTCAGAGCCTGTCTGTCGCTCTTTATTTCTCTGCTTGTATTTTCTCTGTTTGTATTTTCCCTGAAGTTCAGGATGCAGACTTTTCCCCTGAGTTAGTGAATGTAATTTTTAAAAGATTGTTGACCCCTTAAACAACTATCTTTACTAATAAAGCAGATCTAGGAACCTGTGCTAGCAGTCATCCTGGGTATGCCAGTATGGTTGCCGCTATAGTGACTAGCCTAGGATCTCATAGCTAGTGTCTGAGGCAGGATTTGAACTCAGGCCTCCCTGATTTTTAAAAATTGATTTGTTTATTTACTTTTAGTTTACAAAATTCAGTTCCATAATCCCTTGAGTTTCAAATTTTCTCCTCTCTCTCTCCCCGCCCCACCATGGCAGCACGCAATCAAGTATAGGATCTGCAAATACTTTCACGTTGGACATTAGTCTGGTTGTATAGAAGGGCTGTAACCAATGGAGTGAACAATGGGAAAAAAGAAAGAGAACCAAACATGGAAAAGAATGATAGCCTGTAGATTGCTTCAGTCTCCATTTAAACTCTGTTTTTTCGAGATCTTTCTC
>CM053587.1:329432514-329477514 GCA_028646515.1 Pseudochirops corinnae
TCATCTTACCTCTCATCCCCATTCCCCCTATTTTCCTGTGTGGCAAGATGCCCAGTTTACAATTTATGTCATTTTTCCCTAAGGCAAGTTCAGTGAGAGTAAGGTTGACTCTTTCCCTTTTGCCTTCCTGTTCTCCCCCTCTATTGTAATAATTATCCTTTGTCTCTAAGGGAGGCCTTTCTACCAATGAGGGCTATCTAAATGTGGCATGGGCTGCCCTGGGATGTAGTGGGTTCTCCCTCCCCATAGGTCTACATCAGCAGAGGCTGCATGATCACTTATGAGCAAGGTTTTAGAAGGGGTCTGGCTGGGACTAGATGGTCTCTCAGATACCTCTCAAATTGGAGTTCTTGCACTTCTGTGGTGGATGAAAGACACAAGGGCTATGTAAGATCTGAGGGCCTATGGAAAGGCTTTAGATAGGAGGAAGCATTTGAGCTGAGTATCAAAAGAATGAGGAAGAAAGAATTCAGCTGGTGAAGAGGAACAGAGTGATCATAAACTGAAAAGCCTTAGAGATGGAAGAGAGTTAGAGGCCATGTAGTCCAGCCCCCTAATTTTACAGATAAGGAAACTGAGGCTGGAGAGGTCTAGTGATTCTCCCAAGATCACACACATTTCAGGCATAGGAAAGACATAAAGGTGGGAAAATAGACTATGTTTGGGGGTAGGGTGGGGGGAGAGTAGTCCAATTGGGTGCTATAGAAAGTAGAATGTGTGGAAAGAATCATGAGATAAAGGTGAGGTGATGCCAGATGGTGGAAGGCCTTAAATGCCAGTTTAAAGAGTTCAAACGTCACTCATATATACGTTTACTTTATTTAATATAATCAAATTATCTCACTGCCTGCATGCAATTTTCAACTGCCTGGTCTTTTCTTGTATGTGAAGTAGCCGTTTAAATTAGGAAACAGAGATAGACATAAAATCCATCTTCAAATATCTGAAAGGCTATCACATAGATGAAGGAATATCCATTGTTGCAGAGACAAAACTAATACAGTTGGGTTAGATATTACGAAGGAGGTTTGGATTTCGGCTTGCTTTGTAGTTTCCTGACTCTTGTCCAACAATAGAACGGACTCTCTTGTTAGGTGGGGAGCTTTCTGTCATTGGGGATATCCAAGAAGAAGCCAGATGATCCACTTGTAAAGGGGACTGATGATTGGGATCTCCTTCTAGCTCTAATATTGGTTAGGGGATTGAACTAGGAATCATGAGGGGCAATGTGGTACAATGGGTAGGGCACTCGATTTGGAGCTGAGAAGGCCTAGGTTCCAAGCACTGGGCTGAACCCTGGGCTTAAAATGCATCTTCTCTCTGGGTCTCATTTGGTCCATCTACAAAATGAGGGGGTTGGGCTAGATGGTTTCTAAGGCCACTTCCAGCTCTAGAGCTATGATCATGGAATCCTAGAAAGTCTCCCTATGGCTTCTTCTAGCTCATAGGTTCTATGACTCTGTGAAGTCACTAAGAACACTACTCTTGGCTGAAAAAGTTCTTTCCAGAGGTGAGTAGGCTTTTCTCCTATAGCAAGTTAGATATTGTGGGTTTTCCTTTTTCCTTTTGTCCCCAAACAGGGGAGGATTAGCCTGGCAACTATAGACGGTTGGGGAGGGAGGGTGTTTTCTACCCATGAAAAACTTGGTGACTTTGGGTTCCTAGGACCTCATCCTCAGGGAAAACAGTGGAACTTTTGAAGTTTCAGAGAAGCCTAGACAAAAAAGAAAACTGTGTGTTTGTTTGAAAAAAACTAGAAAAGAATTAAACTCTGCAATATGGCACCTGCGTGGATTGGATTAACAAAAAGACCTTTTGGCTTACTTTGGGTGGTCCATGATCTCACTGAAGTGTCCGTCACTGCTGAGGAAGTGGTGTCAGCAATTTAAAGATTGGGAAGTATTTCATCTTCCATGTGGGACTTGCCCAGAGAGAAATGACTTACCCAAGGTGTCTATGTAGAGAATAAATGGCAGATATGGGATTTGAACCTCTGACTCCATATCAGTTGTTTTTTGTTTTGTTTTGTTTTTGGTGTATCATTGAACAGTCTACCTAGGAGGCAAAATGCCTAACCTTAATCTTACTAGGATAGGTACAAGGTCAATTGAATGGAACATTCATTGGACTGGGGAGTCAGGATTGACCATACTCTGTTACCATTTTATTGGGTGACCTTGGATAAGGGGTTTCACCCTTGGGAGCCTCAGTTCTCTCATATTTAAAATGGGAGTGGTGATGCTTACCCTATCTACTCCACAGGGTTGGTGTGAGACTCTAATGAACTAGATTTGTGACTTTGGAAAGTCTGAGTTGTAGCAGAGAAATGGGTATTATTAGCACACCGTAGGTGACCCTTTGCAAAAATCATGTCAATGTCCCCTCAGGCACTCAGGGTAACAATAGCCACTGGAGATGCTCCTTTTGGAGAATATTCATTCCTGACATTTCTATGGCATTTAGAGTTTTTGAGACGCTTTGCAACTATCACCTCATCCAAGCTGTGTAATAGTCACATCAGATGCTATTACCTTCATTTTACAAGTGAGGAAACAGGCTGAGAGGTTTCAGGACTTGTCCACTGGGGTCACCCAGCAGCTGGTAGGGATCAGAGGGGCATTTGAACCCAGAAATCCCAGGCTCCAAGTCCTCTTTTGACCACACCTCTCTAAGGGTCATTGAATCCAACCCCCTCACTTTACAGATAAGGAAACTGAGGCCCCAGAGAATGGAAGCAACTTCCTTGGTGTCACACAGACAAGATTTGAACCCTAGGCTTTTTGGCTGTAAATTGAGTCCTCAATCTATACTTGACTATCTACTATCCTGCCTTCCAGTAGAATCCCAGGATGCCACATTGGGCAGAACCAGAAGAGGGGCAGTTTGAAGTTTAATGGAAAGAACAATCACCTAGGTTTGAATCTCAGCTCTCTTACTTACTTGCCATGTGAGCTCAGAGCTAACCTCAGTCTTCTTATCTGTAAAATGGAAAGGTTAGACCAGGTTGTCTCAAAGGTCTCTTCCAGTCCCCACACCCATCTACCCACTCTTCTGATCTTCTGATGAGTAGATGACAAGCATCTCTGGGTCAAAGACCACTTGTCTCCTTACAGGTTCTGCTACCAGGCCAGGCACAGGGGAGGTGTCCAACAATATAGGGAGAGGGGGCTGGACCTGTGATTGTGATGGGGAACTCCTGGCTGAGAAAACTTATCTATCAATGTAAGTCAGCTTCTCCTCTGCAATTTAGAATCTTGGAACACCTAGAGCAGTGGTTCTCAACCTGTGGGTTGCAACCCCTTTGGGGATCAAATGACCCTTTCACAGGGGTCGCCTAAGACCATCGGAAAACACATATTTCTGATGGTCTTAGGAACTGAGACACCGCTCCTCTATCCATCTCCAGGCAGGTCCACCCACATGCAGATATGCCCACATATGAGTATTAAAGGGTTGCGGCATTACGAAGGTTGAGAACCACTGACCTAGAGGATAGGTGACTCACCCAGGGTCATACAGCTAATATATGGCAGAGACAGGACTTGAAATATGGTCCTCTTGGCTCCAAGGTTGGCTCTCTCTTCAGTGGTGCAGTGGATAGAGTGCTGGGTCTGGAGTCAGGAAGACTTGAGTTCAAATCTGCCTCAGATCTTTACTAGTTGCATCACCCTGGGTGAGTCATTTCACTTCTGCCTGCCTTGGTTTCCTCAATTATAAAACAAGGATCATAACAGCCAGGGTCGTTGTGAGGATGGAATGAAATAATAATTGTAAAGTGCTTGGCACATAGTACGTCCTTAATAAATGCTTCTTCCTTTTCCCCTTTCTCTCACCATTACATCACGCTGACTTTCAGAGTGTCTACTAAATAGGTCAAATATAAACCCCCCCATTCAGTATTCAATGCCCTTTTTGACTGGGGTCCAACCTTTTCTGGCTTTTAAACATTAGTTTCCTTTGCATGTGATCCAGCCGTATGGGTTTCCCTGGTGTTCCTCACATAGGCCATTCCATCTACCTCTGCACATTCCTCCTTGCCTGGAACATCCTCCCTTCTCACCCACCACCGCTCCTCCCCTTAGAGTCCCTAGCTTTGTCTAATGCTCAGCTTCGATGCCGCCTCCTCCATAGAGCCTTTCCTGATTCTCTCTGGCTGCTAGCCCCTTCCTCCTCAAATGAACCAGTTGCTATTTGTAACTATTTTCTATATAGTGTACTTCTAAATGCACACATTGTTCCTCCTTCTAGAATGTAAACTCCTTGAGGACAGAGACTTTTGTGCATATGTCTTTGTATCTATCCCAAGTACGGAACACAGTTCTTGGCACATAGTAGGTACTTACTAACTGTTTATTGATTGATTGGTTGAATGAAAGGAAGAGAACCTCTGGAACCCTTCTCATTTCCAGACACACAGAAACTGTAGTTTAATGTCAAGATTCACAGGACCATAGATTTCAAATGGGAAGACACCTCAGAAATCATCTGGTTCAATTCCCTCATTTTACAGATGAGGGAAAATCGAGGCTCTAGGATAGTAAGTGATTTGCCAGAGGTCACACAGATCATAAGGGGCTGATTCAGGCTTCAAATCCAGGCCATTTGGATCCCAATACAGAGTTCTTTCCATAGAACGTGCTACCTCTTCCTTGTTCAAGGTTTATTGTGATGAAGATTAATTTTTAAATGAAAATGAATTGAAATTACATTTTTTCTGAATCTTCCTTGACAGTTTCTCAACACCCCTTTGGATAATTAGAGATGTTTTGGGGGCTGCTACAAAGCTTGGTTTGGGAACCCTGCTTTAGAAATGTCTGTTTTCCTTGGAGAAGAGAAGACTCAGTTAGAAAGGACATCATAGGTTTCTGTCCAACATCTCAAGACTTATGACATGGAAGAGTGAAGAATATACTTGTTCAGCTTGGCCTCTGATAAAAGGTAGAAGCAGGAATAATAGCTGAAAGATGCAAAAAAGTCAGTTTTAAGCTGATTGTCAGGAAAAAGTCATAGGTGGAAGAGTAGTCAGCCTTCTTTTCACTAGATTCAGTGTTTCTGCTAAATGGAGCTTGAAAGGTGCTGGGAACTTTTCTGTGGAGAAAACTTGGCATAAATAAGGGGATTGTGGTGTATGCCCAGACCACTTCTGATGGTGCCATGAACATGTAAGACACTAGAGGACCTGCTTCTAGAACACTGAAGGACTTCCTTGTGGTTGATGCCATGTTGGGAGGTTTGGCCATGCACCAAATCCTTTATTAATAATAATTACTTTAACCAACATTTTTAAAGCATCTACTATATGTCAGGCATTGTGCCTGAAACTCTATAATTCTCTCATTTGATGCTCACAACAACCCTGGGAGGTAAAAAATGTTATTATGATCCCCATTTTACAGATGGAGAAACTGAGGCAAACAGGTTAAATGACTTGCCCAGAGTCACACAGCTAGCAAATATCTTGAGGCCAAATTTGAACTCAGGAAGATGAGTCTTCCTGTCTCTGGGCCCAGTATATCTGAAATTGGATTTGCTCCCTGATTCCCCATCCAGCACTTCATATACTATTTCTTGTTGCCTTTTCAATATGTTGTAGAGGGATGAGTTTTCTTGGAGATGATAGACTCCAAAAGTGGAATTACCTCTTATCATAAATGCTATTGCCTGAAGGGATCCTTGACTAGGTACAATTGGGCCCCAAGGTCTCTGATGTGCCTTTCAACTCTGAGAGATTTCTGCTATTCTGTGAAACTCAGAATTTGAAGGTCAGAGCCTCACAGAATCATGAGAAATGAATCCATTAATACTGCTTTGAGCTCCTCAGATTATATAAGGGCAAAATGTGATCCAAATGCAGATTTTTGTAACAATGATGATCTGGATTTGTCAGCAGCGGATTTAAATAAAGGAAAAATCAACACCCACAGAAGAAGATTAGATTGGCAGCAGAGCAGAGTTTCATATTAACCCCTTCAGTGTTTGGCCTTCCTGGGATATGTTCCGTTGGTCCTGTCCAAGTGACACAGGAACATTTCTTCTTTATGGGTTCCTTGCTTTCCCCCTATGAATAAACTCAACAAGATGGACAGATCTCACCCTAACATTGACAAAAATACGTCTCTTCTATATGCGCAGGACAATATATAAGTTCTATAAGCTGTGGACAATGCTGTTTTCATGAGGCAGTCAGGATCAGAAGGAGGGAGAGTGGCCAGGAACTAAATCCTAGGCCTGGACCTCAGTGGGCTTCTGACTGCTGACTTCTCTTCCACTCTGGACAGGATATTGCTGAGAGGCATTTCTTGGACTTTGTCTGGTCACACTCTGTGCAAAAGCAAAGTGAGATACCTTCACAATGTCACAGGTAAATGGGGGGGGTGGGGTGGAGGAAGCCCTAGTAATGAAGACAATTATGTAGAAAAATATAGTTGATATCATCTTTATTTTTGGAAGCAATAAGATGGGGGAGCCACTTGGGAATTAAGGAGGGTTTAATTAATCAATTAATTTAGCAATTTTATTTATCAATTAATTAATGAACAAAGATATAATTGAATATGTAGATAACTATGACTCCCCCCAGCCCTCACCCTTTCTATTTCAACAACCAAGGATTCAGTTTCTAAGTTAGGGATTCTTAACTTAGCAACCCATGGAGAGATTTTAGGGGAGTTGTCAACTTAGATGGGGAGGGAGGACGACATATTTATTTTCCTAAACCTCTAACTGAAATTGAGTATTTCCTTCCTTTATCTGCAAACATAATTCTGAAAAGAGGCCCACAGGCTTCACCAGACTGCCAAATGGTCCATAACATTGAAAAGATTAAGAACAAACCATTGCTCCAAGTGCAAACCTTGCTTGGTAGCCATGGGTAATAGGCAGCCCAGCTGCAACCTTAGGACAGCAGACTTCAAGGCCCTCAGTCAGGGCCTGAGATGGCACAGGATTAGGGAGAGACTTCCTTGGACTTTCTATGGATAGAGTCAATATCTCTATTGACTCTAATAATATCTTTATTGCTTAAATATGTATTGGTGTCTTCCCTTGTATGATATGGGTTCCTTGAGACCAGAGATGGTGGCATTTTTGTCTTTTTATCCCCAGTCCTTAGCACAGTGCCTGGCACATAATAGGCCCTCAAGAAACGCTTGTTCATTGGTTGATTGATGGATTGATTACTTCTAGCAAATACCTAACTTGGCCCTTTGATCGATTCCCTTCTCAGCTTCCTCTGTTCTCCTCCTCCCCACCCTCTGACCCCGTCCTTCATATTCCTCATTGCTCTGTTTTATTGAAGACCTTGATGAGAGGGAGAAAAGAAGGAATCTAGAGGGTTAAGATAAAAGGAAATTACTTTCTCACCTTGACCCTGTCTCTTGAGCCCCATTAAAAGCAGAAATTCTGGTGGGGATTTTTTTTTCTCATTCCAGTCATTGGGAAAGGGTCATTCATTGCTTTCTTTTTGCTTCTCCCAAGACAAAAAAGCACAGGAGAAAGCATTCACATGAAAAACAAGAACTTTCAGAGAAAGAAAAGCATCAGATGGCGGAAACAGAGTTACGGATACTCCGGCAGAAGTTCAGAAAGATGGTAGAGCAACGCAAGTCTTTTAATTTCAAATCTCAGCAGCAAATTACAAGCCAATGGTGAGTTTGTTTAAGAATTTGTGGCCAACAGGTGCCAATGGGGACATGGATGTGGCCTGAAGATCATGACCTAGGAAGATCCTAAGGGAATCAGGAACATTGAGTCTGGAGAAGAGAAGACTCTTATCCAGACTCTATGGGGGAAGGCTAGCCAGAGCTGGAGTTAGGGTAAGGCAGCTGGGTCTTGGCCCCAGGGCTGCAAAATTAAAGGGGGTACAGTCAGTACTTGTACTTCTTTCAGCAAACAGAAACAATTGAACTTAATGCTCCAGGTGAGTTCCCTTCTGGTCAAGCTCCACCCTACTCCCAAGCAGTGGTTTTACTCAAATCTCTGTTTTTCCCTCATTGGGTATTTCCTCCAACTCTTTCACAACTGAATTTGTATTAAGTAGAAGTTGTTTCTGTTGTGTTCTGAATGTGGAATTACAGAACAATGGGGGAAACACCCTTTTGGATTTAAAGAACTTTTCTTGTGCTCTGCCCCTCCCCCCATTTTTTCATCATGGAATGAAAGAATACAAGAATTACTTTTTATAGTTTTGAAGAGAGTTGTCTTCAAGCATTCTTCCATACCCAAGAAGTTTTAATCTTATTATTCTTGTCCTTAGAGAATAGAATTGGAGGGGAAGGGTGGGTGTGGGAGCAGTTGCAAAGAGGACAGCTGAATTGTGAAGTCAGAAAATCTTCTTTAACCTAAGAATGAGAGCTGTCCAAGGTAGGATCAGCTGGTTTGGGAGGGAGCAGGTTTCCCCTTGTCTGGAGGTCTTCAAGCAGACGCAGATGAGTACTTGTCAAGAGAATGGATTCTTGTTCAAGTGTAGGTTCATCTAGATGGCTGCTGATATCCTTTCCCATTCTGAAATTCTGTGATAATCTCCAGAATCTGATTTCAGTTTAGAGGGACCTACTCTCTCTCTCAGTGTTTTAAACAGATCCTACTGGGTCAGACTCCTATGGGATGGAAAGGGAACTATTCCATGAAATGCTTTTGTGTGTGTGTGTATGTTAAGAAAAATCAATAGCAAATGGAATTTGTAGGCATAAAGTTGAATAGCTGGAAGGGAGGTTAGACACCATTTGACCCAATTCCATTTTACAGATGAGGGAACCATTACCCAGAAAGATGAAGACACCCAGGCAGTGATAAGCAGCAGCCCTAGCCCTCATTCGAACATTTGAAAAGGGGATGTGACTTACCCATAAGCGCATAGTTAATAATTGAGTTGGGAGTGAAACCCAGCTTTTCTGCCTCTAAGATTCAGGCACCTTTTGACATATACCAAGCTACAAAGTCTGTATATGTCAAAATAAGAGAGAAAACTGTTCAGGATTGGTGTCTGAGGTTCTGGGTGGTCTAGGTGTTCTGAGAAATTCTCTGGAGCACAAAATGGAAGAATGAATGACCCTGATAAATACAGTCAATTCTCACTGAGCCACAGGGAGGGATTATACAGCTGGTGGATTATCCCAGCCTTGAAGTCTTTCCCTGCCTCCTCCTTCATTCATTTCAATCTAATAATCATTTATCAAACTCCTGCCAATGCCAAGGACTCTGCTTTTGTAGTTGTTGTTGTCCAACTCTTTGTGGCCCCATTTGGGGTTTTCTTGGCAATAATACCAGAGTGGTTTTGCCATTTCCTTTTCAAGCTCATTTTACAGATAAGGCAACTGAGGCAAACAGAGTTAAGTAACTTGCCCAGGGTCATATAGTTAGTAAGGGCCCAAGGTCGGATCTGAACTCAGGTCTTCTGGACTCCAGGTCCAGTGATCTATGCTAGCTTTCATTGTACTGGATTCTTTCAGAATCCCCCCCTTTTATTTATTTGTTGTTCCTCAAACAAGACACTCTATCTCTGAGTCTATGATCTTCATTGGTTGTCCTCTATGCCTGGAATTCTCTCCCTCCTCTCCCTATCTTGGTGACTCTGGCTTCCTTCAAGTCCTGAGTAAAATCATACCTTCTGTAGGAAGTCTTTCCTGATGCCCCCTTTAATGATAATCCCCCCTGGGATTATCTCAAATTTATTCTGACTATATGTTGCATGTTTAAATTAAACTGTGAGCTCCTTGAGAGCTCTTTTCCCTTTTTTTGTATCGCCAGCATTTAGCACTGTGCTTGGCACATGGTAGGTGCCTGATAAATGCTTGTCAACCTGATTTGACCACTACCCATTTGCATCTCCCAACAGAGTGCATGTGGGTGAGGGGGAGAAGGGGAAAGGGATTAGACGGGGAAGAAAACAAAGTGAAATACAGACAATTTGGTAAATGATTGGTAGCTAAAGCAGATAATGGGTGGTGGGTGACTTGTGGGATTTTTTTGTCTATAGGTTTGCAAATTTAATCTAAAACCTAAATTGAGAGAGAGGGAGAGGCTAAGTTGTGTAACGTCATTAGAACATTGCCTAGAATATAGTAGATTGCACAGTGGATAGAGATCTGCTACTAGAGTCAGGAAGACTTATCTTCATGAGTTCAAATCTGTCCTCAGACACTTACTAGCTGTGTGACCTTGGGCAAGTCACTTCACCCTGTTTGCCTCAGTTTCCTCATCTGTCAAATCAGCTGGAGAAGGAAATAATAAACCATTCTAGTATCTTTACCAAGAAAACCCAAAATTGGGTTATGAAGAGTCAGATACAACGAACAACACCAACAACCAGCACATAGTAGGCGCTTAAATAAATGCTTGTTGACTTGAGATGGAGGAAAGATTTGGAATCAGAGGACAGGTTCAAATCCTGGCTCTCTTACTTGCTTCCTGGGTGGTATTGTAATCTCTGGTCCTCCCATAATTTCTTTATGGCAGATTCTAAGTCATAGATGGGTTCAAGTTCCTTAATCCCTGATCCTCATATAACTCCCTAAATTACCAAAATAGGTCAGTAGGTGGTGTTGGTGGAAGGAGCTACTGCATAGACAAATCAGAGATCCTTGACACGTTCAAAATCTCTGCCATGTTTGGTATCAGATAACCTGAATTTGGATTTTGGCTCTGATGTCCACTCCGAGTATGATTCCCCTTCTATGGGGAAGTGATTGTTTATAAAATGAGACAGGATTAGAATATCTTTAAAGTCCCTTCCTGTCTTATGATGAAAGGTGCTATCCATCTCCAGAGAAAGAACTGGGGGAACCTGAATGAAGATTGGAGATACTTTTTCTTTACTTTCTTTCTTTGGTCTGCATTTTCTTTCGTAGCATGACTTACAGGGAAATGGGTTTTGAACGGCTACACATGCATAACCTATGTCAAATTGCTTGCCTTCTCAATAAGAGGGGAGGGGAGGGGAGGGAGGCAGAGAATTTGGAACTCAAAATTGGAAAAAAAAAAAGAATGTTAAAATTGTTTTTACATGTAATTGGGGTAAAACAAAATGTTAAGTAAAAAAAAAAAGACAAATAAAGTCCATTGTAGCTCTAAGAGCCTATGGATTAAGGATGGCCATGAACCTCTGATTTCACTGGTATTTGCGATTCCTGGATAAGGAATCTCCCTCCACCAGTGCAGGTCAGCCCTTTCCCTGAGTGTTACCCAGAGTAGTGAGAGGTGAGGTCCCTCTCAAACAGTCTATATTGTATCAGAGGCAACATGGGAACCCATGCCTTCCTAGTTTTGAGGTCAGCTCTCTAACCATTACGCAACATTGTCTCTAAGGCCTATGATAAAGAAATAGCCCAACATACCCAAGATTGATCAAATCATGTTGATTTTTTATTTTTAACAGTAAAGAGATCAGTATCTTACAAGAGGAACAAGATGAAATCACACTGCTTTTGAGTCTTATGAAATCACCCAAGAACTTGGAGCTGGATGATAAAAATTATAACGAACTCAAATTTTTGCTACAAACCAAGATGGAATATGATGCTTTAATTAGGGCAATGAAATATCTATTAACAGAACTGGATGAGAAGGTGCAATCTTTTTCTTTACAGCTAATCAGGATCTGTTGGTAGGGGTGGGGGTGTGGGGGAGCAGGGGAGGCAAAGGAAGAAAGGAACTGAGGATGATTTGGGGAAAGATTTATATCCAGAACTATAATTAGGGCAGGGCAATGATTGCTTTGTCCCAGGGTGAAAAATTTTAAAATGCTTAACACCTAGTTAGCAAGAAAAAATAGTTAAAATAGGAAACTACAAGACTGAGACAGGGCAAAGTTCCTCTCATTCCAACTCCCCATTCATTCTCCTTAACCAAGGGCACAGAGTTTGTGGTGGTTACCTTGGGTACAAAAATTCCTAGTTTCAACTCTGCCTACTTCTAAACCCACTTTGTAAGATCTGTTCCCCCTCTCTCCCATTTCCTTAACTGAATCTTCCCAATCAACTTTCATGTCTGCAAATGACTGTAGTTTTCACCATTATCACATTTCAATAAGGGAGATAAGAAGCAAGAGAGATGAATGAAGAAGAGAGGATGGGCATGCCATCGTGAGATGCCTTAGACCTGGTAGCAAATGAAAGGAGGGATTAAGGCTTCCTGAAAAATACAAAACAGTATCCCTCAGAAGTCAGTGGAGTTTTTGATATCAGGGACTATTGGATTTTTGCCTTTGCAGCCCCAGTAGCTAGCACAATGCTTGGTATGCAGTAGGACTTCAATTCAGGTTTGTCGAATGATTCCAGAGGAAAGAGAGCCATCAGAGCACCTGGGCTAGAATATTGTGCCTTACTCCCTGTGGGACATCTGCCATACTTAATATCTCTAGGCTCCAATTTCCTTTCCTGTCAAATGAAGGGCTTGGGCAGGGTGGCATAGTAGAAATAGCCTTGGATTCTGAGTCAGTGAACCTGGGCTCAAATCCTGACTTGGCCACTTACTGGAGTCAGCGTGGTACAGTAGAGAGAGCCTCGGCTCAGGAACCAGAAGAACTGGGATCAAAGTCCTCCTTTGGTGCTTACTTCCCAGTGCAGGACACTTAATGTCCCTGAGCCTTGGTTTCCTCATCTCTAAACTGAGAGCTTTGGATTATATGGCCTCTGAGGTCCCGTCCAGCTCTCAGTCTCTGACCTGGGGAGTCACTTCCTCTCTGCAGACCTCCAAGTCTCTGTCTACAAAAGGACAGAAGTGGGCCAGGTGACTTAGAAGGTGCTCTCCAGCCTGAAATCCTATGATCTTGTGAAGGTTTCTGGAGTCTTCTTGATTCAAACTATATAGACGCTAGGTATTCTTGTTGAGAATCTCCAATTTAGTTCAGCTCTTTCAATCATGTGGGTGACCGCAGACCTCCATTTCCCAGAAGGTGTATTTACCCAGATTCCCCTTGGCCACGAGCCTGGATCTTCTGACTTGTAGGGATGGAATGGAGGTAGAGGAAGTGGTTCCTCTGGGCCCCAGCAGCCGGGTGGTACAATGGACAGAGTCCAGGCCTTGACTCAGGAAGTAGTGATGGTCTTTCAGTCATTTTCAGTCATGTCTGACTCTTTGGGGCCCCGTTTGGGGTTTTCTTGGCAAAGATACTGGAGGGGTTTGCCATTTCCTTCTCTTGCTCATTTTATAGATGAATAAATTGAGGCAACCAGGGTGAAGTGACTTGCCCAGGGTCTCATAGCTAGTAAATGTTTGAGGCTGGATTTGAACTCATGATGATTTGGGTCAGGAAGAGCTGAATTCAAAATCTCACCTCAGACACTTGAGAGCTATAAGGGCAAGTCATATAACTTCAACCTACCTCAGTTTTCCACATCTGCAAAATGGGGATAATAATAGCACTTATCTCCCAGGCTTGTGAGGATTGAATGAGATTATAACTGCAAAGCACTTAGCCCAGTGTTTAGCACATGGTTAGTACTATGTGAGTGACAGTTATTATTATTATCTTACAAAAAATAATAAGCGGGTTGGGGAGCCACAGCTGACTCGAGAGAAAAAATAAGCTCTCTCCCTTTGCTGCCAAAGTCTCTCATTGGCTGGCACTGTAATTACTCAGAGCATCCCAGGAGCATCCCCAACTGCAAGCACTGAGCTGTCCCAAGGGACAGACTTCACAATTTAATCACAGGAGTCTGAAGAAAAACGGCTGAGTCTGCAGTTTTCCTGGCCGAGTAACCTGGGCTTGGAGAACACGATTCTGAGATGCTGCTGTTTCCTGCTTAGTCGAGGATGCTGCAAGCTGAAGACCCCTTTGGGGATGGGCCAAGGACAGAGCAGAGCAGACAACACAATATCTGTGTCCTAGCTACACAGAAACATGAGGATTCTGTTTTATGTAGTTAGAAAATCTAGAGACAAACTTGGGGGCCATCCAGTCCCTCCCCCTTTCTCCCTCCCCCCCCCCATTTTACAGATGGGGAAACTGAGTTGGGGATGTTGAGTGACTTGTCCAAGGTTCCATAGCAAGTAATATTGAAGGTGAGATTTGAACCCAAATCTCTGATTCCAAATCAAGGACTCTTTGTCCTGTACCACATTGCATTTGGTTCAATGGTTCTTAATCTGAGATCTACAAACTTTGTTTAAAATAGAATTTTTTTGTAATCTTAAGTATTTTACTTTATACATTAAAAACATGATTCCCCAGACTGCCAAAGGGGATTTTTACTCAAAAAAGGTTAAGATAAATAGTGGGTGCCAAAGTGCACAGAACTCTGGGCCTGGAGTCAGCAAGACCCAAGTTAAAATCTACCCTCAAACACACTCTTAACTGTGTGACCTTGGACAAGTCACTTAACTTCTCTTTGTTTCATTTTCCTAATGAGGATAATTATAACAGCTGTGTCTCAGGGCTGTTGTGAGGATCAGATGAGATAATATTTATAAACTGCTTAGCTCAGTGACTGGTACATAGTAGGCATTATATAAATGCTAATTGTTTTTGTTAAGAACCTCTCATTTAGTCCAACCCTCTCATTCTACGTATGAGGAAACTGAGACTGAGGGAGTCTTAGTTACTAAGTGACTTGCCCAAGGTCACACAGGCAGTAAGCATAAGTGGCAGGATTTGAATGCTAGCCTTCTGACTCCAAAGCCAGTGAGTACTCTTTCCCATCCTAAATTGCATCTAGTCTAATTGCCCCCCCCCCCCCATTTTGCAGATAAGAAAACTGAGACCGAAAGAGTCACATAGGTAGTATTAGCAGTAAGCTTTGAATCCAGGTCCTCTAACTCTAAAACCAATTTACCTTCCCTTGTATCATAGGGCATCTAGTCCAACCCCTTTTACAAATGAGGAGAATGAGGATAAAATACAGAGGGGGAAATGACATGCCCAAGGTCACACAGGTTGTAAATAACAGAGACAGGATATGAACCTGGGACCTCAGTCTTTCTACTGTTCTCTCACCTACCACCTTCAGCTAATTAGGAAGATTTCATGTTAAATATGTCATGACAATGGATACAATAAGAAATAGCAAAAACACATAGAATTATAAAATTATAATTTTGGAATGAGTTATATGAATCAACATCCTGTTAAGAATTTTGAAGAATCTACAAATTACTCATAGATATCACCTTATACACCTAAACGCTGAAAGTTCGAATGGTCCTGATTTAATGGCAGCCAAGGGCACCACAGTGTAGAACAGCAGGCCAAACTCAAATGGAGACAGGACCATTTAGTCATGTATTAGGACCCCTGCAGGCTGGATGTTGACTTAGAAAACCACATATTAACATTCTATTGCATTTTTATTTTGTATTTTGTTTTAGTTTTGTTAACTATTTCCCAGCCACATTTGAATTGGTTCAGATTTGTGGGTCCAAGGCTGCCATGTTGGATCCTTCTGTTGGAATGCAACAGAAACTGGGAGCCAGGAGCCTTGGGTTGAAATCCTAGCTCTAAAGTTCCCTAGCTGTGTGACTGGGAGCTAGTCATTATACTTCTCTATAGACTCTGTAAAATGGAATCAATGATACTTGCCCAGTTTGCTTTTCTGATATGGAGAGAGAAATACTATGTAAATTTCAAGCACTCTGTGAATTCCTATCATGGCCATGTGACAAACATCATTACTGGAGACAGTTTAGACGAGGAAAGGTTTCACTTCAAGGACTAACACTTAGGAGAATTAATTAGTCCACTAGAGTGTTGACCCCTGAATTTAAGATTTGACTCATAGCCTCCCTCCCTATAAAGAATGTCAGGGTCATGGGTTAATGGAGCATTCATATTCTTATAGCATTTTATAGTTTAAAAAGGATTTTGATGGCTAACATTTATACAGCCCTTTAAGGCACATAGAGTGTTTTCACACAAGTTAACTCACTTGATCCTTTCAACAGCACTGTCAGGTGCTATTATTATCCTGGTTTTACAGATGGGGAAACTGAGGTTGAGGGAGTTTAAGTGACTTGCCCAAGGTCATGCAGCTGGGAAGTGTCTGAGACAGGATTTAAACTCTGGTCTTCCTGACTTCAATTTCTGTGCTCTGTTCTATTCTGAGCCACCAACTGCCTACTCACAATAACCCAGTGAGACGGGTAGGTCTAGATTGAAAGCTGGAAGAAACTGGAAAGATATCATTAAGTCTTACCTCCTCATTTTATAAATGAGGAGATTCAGGCCCATAAAAGTGAGGTGATATAAGGTCTAAAGTACAATTTGAACCCAAGTTTTCCTATTTCTAAGACCAGTGCTCTATCTATGATACTATGATGCCTCCAGCAGAGATGGAACTTTGTAAAGAAGCTTGTTTAGAAGAATTGTTTTCAGTAACTTAATTGTCCCATATAACTCATTTTAGTTATGGGAGTTCAAAGTATCAGATATTCACAGCCCAACTCAACCTTCCTTCCTGGGCCCATGTGGCTCCTCTTAGACCAGCTTTCCTTATGATGCATTCAGGCATCATCCTCCCTTATTATGATGCACAGACATTTCCCCCTTCCCACACCTTAAGGTATCTTCTATTTTGGAGACAAGGCTCCTACCTTCTCCTTGGGATTCCAGTTTCTTTTTTTCTATTAACAATAATTATAATTCTTTATTATCCTCTTTTCTTTCTTTTCTCTCCCTCCATTTCCTAGACCACCACATTTAAGTAGCAACCAGTCCTTAGAAGGTCATTACATTTCCCTTCCAAGTCAGAGTTAGAAAGAGAATGGAGTTTCTCATAAACCAATAGGTATATATAAGATCAGGTTTTGTGCCCTAAATTAAAGATTGTCTAGACCACTGGGGTCCAATTAAAATAGAAATAGAGGCCGCTAAAATATACATAAGAATCTCTTCAGGTCACATATTGGCTTAGAGAATCACATATTGACATCATCTATGTTCTATCGTATTTTTATTTATTTCATTAAATATTTCACAATTACATTTTAATCTAGTTCTAGCCCCCATTCTGGAGAGTTGCTGGCAACCAAGAGGGCCCTTGTGTCTGACATCTATATGCTCATCAGTTTAACACTTTGGTATAACATCAGGAAACCTTTTGAATATAATGAATGCAGTATGCTAAGAAATTTATCCAGAGGTGAAATGTACATGAATGTTAAAGCAGTCATAGTAAAAATCTCATAGATGTAGTCCCTCCCTATATTATTTTCCATAGTGATTCTTCGAAATCTTTTCTTCTGTCCTCAAGCTCTGAACCCTATCTCTAACCCCTATGCATAGAGCACATAAAAGTTTCCCACTTCACTGAGAGAATATCAGCCATCTGTTTATTTGGAAGAAATTCTCCTACTCAAAACCTGTTGGAGAGGAAAGAGCCCTGATTCACAGTTTAAGGATCAGAATTTGAATGAAACCTCTGCTTACTTACCAACTGTGTGATTATGAGCAAGGTCCTTCCCCTCTCCCACTGGGTTTCACATTCTTCATCTGGAAGTTGGAACACATGACCTTGAGCATCCCTTCCAGCACAAAGAAAGATTTAGCATGAATGTCTGGTATTTCTGACCCATATGAACTGTGTCCAGATAATGTTGACATCAGCTGATGTTAGCTAATTAGCTGAAGAGGGATCTCTTGTTCAGTTACCAGTTGGACTAGATGGACCCCAAAGTCCCTTCCAACTCTGTGATTCCATGATTCATACAGGGCCCTCCAGCTCCAGGCTTCTGGGCATTTTCTTTGCCTGCCTGCCATGCCTGGAATTCACTCCCTCCTCATCTCTGCCTCTTCGCTTCTCTGACTTCCTTCAATCTCAGCTAAAACCCTACCTTCTACAAAAAAGCCTTTCCTGATCATACCTTTTTTATTTTGGGTGGCAATCAGGGTTAAGTGACTTGCCCAGGGTCACAGAGCTAGTTAGTGGTTGAGGTTGGATTTGAACTCAGGTCCTCCTGACTTCGGGACTGGTGGGTCTATATATATATATATAGCACATAGTTGTTTGCATGTATTAGAATGCAGGTGTCTTGAGGGCAGGATCTGTTTTTTTCTTTTCATTGTATCCCCAGCACTTAGCATAGAGCCTGGCTTCTAGTAAGGGCTTAATAAATGATCGTTGTTGGACTGTTGGCTGCCTGTCGGTAACTCTTTCACAGGGGTCACAGGGGTCACCTAAGACCATCGGAAAACACATATTTCCGATGGTCTTAGAAACCGAGACACTGCTCCTCTATTCCTCTCCAGGCGAGATTGTCCACATGCAGATACGCCCACTTATACGAGTATTAAAGGGTCGAGACATTAGGAAGGTTGAGAGCCACTGCTCTAGAATGAGGTAAATCCATTATATTTGCAGGTGAGTGTACCTATTCAGCATGGGACTTTTATCCCTGTCTGCTTGTGAATAATAAAGGCAGGTTCCAAATCAAGATTTATCAACCAGACCTTAACAGAGAATTATTAGGAATGCACGTGTGGAGTATCTGCATTTGTGATTCACACAACAGACAAAACAAGGAAAGCAATTAGGAGGTATTTGTGAGGAGGTGTTTGGAAAGCTGACTCAGGAACCTTGAGAGAAGCATCAGATTGTTTACTACAGGCTGGTCTTTGTTTCCTCTAATGGTTTTGAGTGGCTACCATTTGTTTTTGAATGTGCATCCCACTTCCAAGGCCATTTTTGGCACTGCCCACAAATAAGCTAGTTTGTACCTACAAGCCACCAGATACATAAAGCAAAAATAAAATCCTGACTTGCATAGATTCCTTCCATTTTAATAGACAGTCTGGAGAATTCAGAACCTAATTCCTTCTTCTACTGATGAAAGTCTTGGGGGATTCTGGTTTGAATGCTCTCCCTCCCTCCCGTCCCTTCCTTCCTTTCTTTCTCCTTCCTTCCTTCCTTCCTTTATTCCTTCCTTTCTTCCTTCCTTCCTTTCTCCTTCCTTCTTCCTTCCTTCTTCCTTCCTTTCTTCCTTCCTTCCTTTCTTTCTCCTTCCCTCCTTCCCTCCCTCCTTCCTTCCGTCCCTCCTTTCTTCCTTCCTTCCTTCCTTCCTTCCTTCCTTCCTTCCTTCCTTCCTTCCTTCCTTCCTTCCTTCCTCTTTTTATGGGTCTTACAGACTAAATAAATAAAGGCAAAAATGATTTTGAATTTCCACACTTTACTTTCCCCCATGACTGATAGATGAAAGGATGGGCTTGGAAGACCTAGGTTCCAGTCCTTTCTCTGACATTTCCTCAATGATCTTGGACAAATTACTTCTCCAAGCCTCAGTTTCTTCACCTGCAATAAAGGAGGTAATACTGAAGCACCTACCTTCCAGGTTTGTTGTGAGGATCAAATGACATTTGTAAGGGATTTTGCAAACTTTGAAGTACTTTAGGAACGAATTTAGAGGCATGGATGAAAATAAAAGGCATTTATTGGAGGTCACTATGTGCCAATGGTCCTAATTGCTGGGGATATAAGTACAAAATGGAGAACAAATCCTGCCCTCAAGGAATTTACAATCCATTAGGAGAGATTGCACATAGAAGAGTGTTGACTAGGGAGGTATGCTTTGGTGTGAAAACTGACTGTGTGGTGGTATGCACCTACACCCCTGTAATCCCTGCCAGCAAGGGAGGTTGAGGCTAGTCAGCTTCTTGATTTTGAGTCCTCATTAAGTCTAACACCAATATAGTGAGCCCTCTTCCACTGGAGGGTGGGGGAGGAGGACATCAGGCTGCTTAAGGATGGGAAAACTGCACAACACCTCTGCCCCTCAAATGGAGCAGGTCAAAGTTCCCTTGTCAATCAGCAGCAAGGTCTGGCCTATAAGTGTCCACTGAACTTCCAGATGAGGTGAGTTGGGGAGACTTAGCCAAAAAAAAAAGAAGAGGAGAAAGGGAACAGTGATGATAAGTGAAACCATAGGGGAATAGATGGACATGCTAGGAACAAAGGAACAGAGACAGAGTTGATTTGATTATGGCTCCAGAATGGGAAGGGAGAGGAGCAGCATCAAGCCATGGCAAAAGGTTGTGAGATGGCAGGCTGGACACCCCCCCACCCCTACCCTACCTCTGCCCCATATCAGGGCATCAGGGCAGGAGGTCCAGGGATACAAAGGCTAAATCTTCCAGGGATAATGGATAGAGATCTGGCTCCAGTATTAGGAGCACTTGGACACGAGTCTGGCTTTGGAAACATACTGCCTGGGAGACTGTGGACAAGGGATCTTAAGCTTTCAATGTGGCTCCAGGTCTTTATCTCAGACTGCAAGTTGCAGAGAAGGTGCCTATTTAAATTAATAGAAACAATTTCATTTAGGAATTACCTGGACCAGTAATATCGAAGATCTGCCCCTCCCCCCCAAGCCCCCATATCAACCCAGTTATTATTAATATCTGAGATATCTTGACAAGAAAGTTTGTCAGAATTAAGCAGTGGATTTAAGTTCAAATGGGTCAACTATTTTTGTCCATAGATTTCGATACAATGGTCGATGTCTAGCTATGGATAGTGAAGGATGGAAAATGAAAAGGAGGGGTTTGGATTTTAGTGTAATCTCCCTTCCCCTCTGCTTTGTCACCTCAAGAGTTCTCAGTCATTCCAATCAGTCTCTTTTCCTTTTCTCCTGTTTCAGGGGAATGTTAGGGGCAGTGGAGGAGGAATGGGAAGAGTAAAGTATTGGGGGCCAGGCAAGAGGTCTGGGTTCTTGTTCTGTGTGACCCATGTGACATTTTAAAAAAAGGGCTCCCAGTCATTGATTCCTCAATTGTAAGATGAGGTATATTTTTATGTCTATATTTCTTCTTCTTCTTCTTCTTCTTCTTCTTCTTCTTCTTCTTCTTCTTCTTCTTCTTCTTCTTCTTCTTCTCCTCCTCCTCCTCCTCCCCCTCTTCCTCCTCCTCCTCTTCCCCTTCTTCCTCCTCCTTCTCCTCTTCTTTCTGCTTCTCCTGCTTCTCTTCCTCCTCCCCTTCTTATTCTCCTCCTCCTTTTCCTTCTCCTTTCTTTGACAATTACTCAGTCAGCAAGCATTCATTAGGCTTATACTGCATGCCATACACTGTGCTAATTGCTGGAAGTACAAATAAATGTAGGAAGAAAAATCATCCCTGCCATCCAGCAGCATTCTAACGGAGGAAGACCATGCATGAAAGTGAGCCAGAAAAGGGAGGACAGGGAGGAGAGGACTCAACAGTACACCCTGAAGAGTAATGAAGACTAGTAAATACTTTATTTTGAGAAACTTTAGTGAGCAGTTTTATGACAAACCAGTCTTGATATAGTTATGCCTACAAAGAGCTCCTAGTTTAAATGTTTACACAGAGTTAAGTAATCAATACAGTCAATAAGAATGTTCATAACAGACTTCGAGGGGCCCCAGAGGAGAGAATGCTGGACTTGGAGTAAGGAAGATCTGAGTTCACAACCCGCCCCAGGCATTTTCTGTGTGACCCTGAGCAAGTTACTTACTAACTGTGAGACCTTGGATCACTGGATCATTGTCTGCCTCAGTTTTCTCATCTGTAAAATGGGGATAATAACAACACCGAAGGTTGTTGTAAAGATCAAATGAGATAATAACTGTAAAGTGCTTTGCAAACCTGAAAGCACTATATAATATGTTAGCTATTATTACTATTACTGAAATTCATCTGCTATTTGAATTAATTGACTGATTTTTTTGGGCATCCTGTAGATATAGCCAGAGAATAAAGAGAAGCATGATGCTAATAGCTAGTATTTATATAGTGCTTTCAGGTTTAAAAAGCTTTTTAAAAATATTATCTCATTTGATTCTCAGAATAACCCTGGGAAGTGGGTACTGCTAGCATTGCCATTTTACAGATGAGAAGAGTGAGGCATACAGAGGTTAAATGACTTGATCAGGATTACACAGCAAGTACATTTCTGAGACTGGAATTGAATTCAGGTTCCAATTCCAGCCCTCTGTGCACCATGCCGTCTAGGTGTCTTCTGGGAGAAGCATTTAATTGTACTTCATGTCTGTGTGTCTATGGTTCTATGTGTCTGTCTACGTATCTATTTATGGATCTATGTGTCTATCTATGTGTCTATATGTGTCTATGTATCTATATACATATCTATGTGTCCATGGATCTATCTATGTATATGTATCTATGTGTCTATGTATCTATCTATGTATCTATGTGTCTATCTATGTATCTATCTACATATCTATCTATGTGTCTATATGTATCTATGTATCTATCTATGTATGTATCTATGTGTCTATATATCTATCTACATATCTATGTATGTGTCTATGTATCTATGTATCTATGTGTCTGTGTGTCTATGTATCTATCTATCTATCTATCTATGTATTTATCTATGTGTCTATGTATCTATCTATGTGTCTATGGATCTAAGTATCTATGTGTCTATGGATCTAAGTATCTACGTGTCTATGGATCTAAGTATCTATGTGTCTATGTATCTATCTATGTGTCTATGTATCTATCTATGTGTCTATGTATCTATTTACGTATCTATGTGTCTATATGTATCTATGTATCTATCCATGTGTGTATCTGTCTATGTATCTATCTATGTGTCTATATGTATCTATCTATGTATGTATCTATGTATGTATCTATGCATCTAGCTATGTATCTAGCTATGTGTCTATATGTATCTATCTATCTATGTATGTATCTATGCATCTATGTATCTATGCATCTGTGTCTATCTATGTGTCTCTATATCTATGTGTCTATATGTATCTATGTGTCTATGTATCTATGTGTCTATGCATCTATCTATGTATCTGTGTCTATGTATCTATCTACGTATCTATCTATGTGTCTATATGTATCTATGTGTCTATGTATGTATCTGTGTGTCTATGTATCTATCTACGTATCTATGTATCTATATGTATCTATGTGTCTATGTATGTATCGATGTGTCTATGTATCTATCTATGTGTTTATGGATCTATGTATCTATGTGTCTATCTATGTGTCTATGTGTCTATATGTGTCTATCTATATGTCTATGTATCTATGTGTCTATATGTATCTATCAATGTGTCTATGTATTTATCTATGTGTCCATATGTATCTATATATCCATCTATGTACATATCTATCTATGTGTCTATGTATCTATCTATGTGTCTATGTATCTATGTATCTCTCTATGTGTCTATCTATGTATCTATGTGTCTGTATTATCTATGTATCTATTTATGTATCTATCTATGCATTTAAAAATATGATTCTGAAAATAGGCTTCACCAGACTGCTAATGGGGTCCAGGGCCCAAAAAAGGTCAAGGACCCCTAGGTAAATGATCTCTAAATCTTTCTACCCTTCATACTCTAGAAGTCAAGTCAGATGCTACATCTTCATAGATTTGTGCTTAGAGTAACCATAGATGAGTAGATGCAAGGTCTTCATCTCCCTTAGACTATTTGAAAGCAGATGATAGAGTTATAACTAAGATGAGGAAACTGGGTCTGTGCCTTAGGGCACTGATATTTATGGGGGGTGCTAATAGCCTTTATACTTCTACTCCTTTGGCAATGTAGGAACAGCTCAGTTTAGCACCTAGTCAGCAAAAGTAATCAGTTAAAACTGTAGCTTTCTAGATATATCACCTCCTTTAGGCTCTCATCCTCCTAGTGTTCTGGGCTTTTTGTCTTCTTCCTCCCACAAGAACTTATCTGACCCTAAGGGTGTTCTGGGAAGCTTACCCTGATGTGGAAAATGCTAGGTACAACTCTCTGCCTGGAGTTATCTTTCCCGTGGAATTGTCTTCAGAGCCCTTTTTCTCTTACATTGTCTTCTCTGGCCTGATTCCTGGGGCCACCAGCTATTCTGCATTCCAGAGTTTACAACCACATCCTTTCACAGGGTCTCAGAGTCAGAAAGAATCCCAATTGACAACTAGTTCAACATGGTATACCTGATGAAGCATTCCCACCAATGTATTCATCTAGCCTTCAAAGGCTCAGAGATGCAGCCCTAAAAAGGACCTTAGCAGTCATCTTATCCCCATTTTACAGATGAGAAAACTGAGTCCCAGGGAGGAGAAGCCCAACATTACATGGCAGTATGTAGCAGAGCTGAGATTCCAACTGTTTGGGATGAAAAACCTCATCCAAAATTTAATCAAGAACACAGAGATCTCTTAGGATAAGAACAGGAATTTATTCTCTTCCTCATGACTGATCATGGGGAAGAGGAATGTAATGTGGGGTGAATAGAGTTTTTAAACCCTAACACAGTCAAGTCCCCTTCCTCTGACTGTCTCTTCTCCCATTGGCTAAGAGGTGGACTCAAGTCTCGGTGCGAAAATCTTCCCCAATGGCAAGTAACAGGGAAACCCCCGACTATCTCTCAGTAGCTGGGAAACAGGCTTACAAAGAACAAGGATGCTGATTGACAGCAAGGGAAAGGAGGAAGGGTCCCGAAGCAAGGGAGGAGGAGGCAGAAAGGTTGTCAGGGCAGTAGTAAAGAAGGGTGGAGATCAAAAGACTCCTGAAAGGGCTTTCTGCTGATTGACAGCAGAAGTGAAGGGAGGAAGAGGGAAGTTAACAATCCAAAACTGCCTGAGAAGTTTTCACTTCCCTGACAATACCCAAATATTCTGATTCCTTTTCGCTGTACTAAAACTGACTTAAAGGCTTCCAACCATCAGAGAGTCCCCTCCCTACCCAGGAGGCCCATCCCACTTCCAGATAGCTATAATTCTTAGCAAACTCTCTTTTCCCTTGAGCCTAAATCTGCCTTTGTACAACCCTTACCTATTTCTCCTGGGTTTGGATCCCTCAGATACTTAAGGATGACTCTGACATGCATTACTCCCATCCACATTGACTCTTCTCTACATTAAACGTTGCCTTTTCCTTCATTGGATCTTTGTAAAAACTCAGGGCCCTTCACCATGATTTTTTGGAGTCTTTGTATCCCCAATGCTTAACACTGTGCTTGGCACATAGTAGGTACTTAATAAGTGAATAAATGAACTTGACCATTCTGGTAGCCTTCTTTTGGAAACTTTCTGGCTGATATGTGGCAGTCTCAGAATGGGTGGTCTTAGAGACTGTTAAGTGTTTGGATGGTTTTTTCTTGTTTGTTATAAACATTTTCATCTCATGATATGTGTCCCTTTTCTTTGAGAGACAGCTAGGAGGCACAGAAGACTGGAAAGGTGTGTGTGTGTGAAGAAAGGATTAAGGGGCAGGTGATGAACTGAGGTGACAAACTAGATAGAATACTGGGCCTGGAGTCAGGAAGACCTGAGTTCAAATCCTATTCAAATTCTACAATAACATTTGTTTTGAAAAAAAGAATTTGTTCCAATGCAACATAATCCAAACTTCAAGTTTGCTTATGAGTAATTTCTTCCTCAAGAAAGCATGAGAACACAGAAAACAGCATAATTTGACAGTAACTCACAAGCTGCTTCCCTTCTGATGCCCACTTCCACAAGCAAACTTTAGGTCTTTGTCAAGGTAAAATACAATATTTACCCTGTAGGGGCTGTGGGCAGAGAAGGGCTGACTGTACCATACTCCCTTCCACCATGGCCTCTGCCCTGAGGTCCAGAGCTGTTGTCTGCCCAACTTTTGAGAAACTTTGCCAATTCAGGCCCCTCTGAGAACCAGGGAGCAGCAGCCTGAGGCCACAGAGGCCACCATTTTTATTGTAGCATTTTAAAAAATTTCCTGACCATTTAGCATGTATAAAACTGCTACCATTTTAATTAGGTTCCTATATTTTTTTTTAATGTGCCACTGGCTAAATTTTTTATTGTTGTGCTCCTAGTTCCAATTCTCTGCTAAGCCCTGTGGTTTTTATTAAGTAATATTGGTGTGTGTTGTACTTTTGGGGCCTGTATATGTCATGTTATAGAAGAACTGAGTATAGTTTAAATTGTTCTCTGGTTCAGTTTATTTCACTCTGGAGCAATACATATAAGTTTTCCCATGTGTCTTTGTTTTTATTTATTTCCATGTGTCTTAGAAGCCATTTCCTTCACCATCTTTTATAACTCAATGGTATTCTATCACATTCATTTATGACAATTTATTCAACCATTCCTCAAACCTTAGCCTTCCCTTTAGTTTCCAGTTTTTTGCCACCACAAAAAGACCTGCTACAAATATTTTTTGCACTTATAGGACCTTTTCTTTTTTCTTTGATCTCTTTTTAGTATAGGCCTAGCAGTGACATAGCTTAGTCAAAACACATTCATCAATTGGTAACTTTTGGTGTATAAATCCAAACTGCCCTCCAGAATGTTTGTACCCATTTCTAGGTCCACCAATGTGCCTAATTTCCCACAGCCCCTCCAACGTTTGTCATCTTTGCCAATCTGCTAGGTGTGAGGTAGAATCACTTTAATTTGCATTTCTTTAATTATTAGTCATTTGGAGCATTTTTTCCTAGGGCTATAGATAGCCCTGGTTGTCCCTTGAGAATTGCCTGTTCATAGGCATTTATCAATTGGGGAATGGCTCTTATTCTTATAAATTTGAATCAATTCCACATATGTGCATATATATGTATTATATAGATATGTGGATATTTATACACACCTATGTGCATATATATATATGCACATACATACATATATATGTATCTGTATATATACACATATATGAATGAAATGAGGCATTTATTAGAGAAACTTGCTGCAAAGATTTTTTCCTCCAGTTAATTGTTTCCCTTTCAATCATAGCTTTATTTGATTTTTTTTTGTATAAAAAGTCTTGCTACATTTATGTAATAAAAATCATCCATTTTGCCTTCTGTGATCCTCTCTATCCTTTGCCTGGTCATGGATTTTTCTTCTTTCCAGAGATCTGAAAGGTCATTTTTTCATGGAAAATGTTTCATGGTTCTCTAATTTGTTTCTGATGTGACAATTTAATCTAGGTCACACATCTATTCAGAGTTTATCTTGGTATATGGTATGAGGTGTTAGTCTAAATCTATTTTTTTTTCATACCACTGTCCAATTTTCCCATCACGTTTTTAATTTATTTATTTTTGTTTGTTTGTTTTTATCAAATAGTGAATCCTGGCCCCCATTTTATAGCTGAGGACAGGAAGGAATTGACTAATTGAAAGAGATGGAGGAGCACTGACTCTGGTATCCAAGGGTCTGGGTTCAAATTCTTCTTCTGATGGTTACTACTAATACTAATGTGACCTTGGGCAAGTCACTCAGCCTCTTTAAGGCCTTAGCTTCCTCATTGTAAAATGGGGGGGGGGTGTGGACTAGAAAGTTTCTGAGGTTTTCTCCAGTTCTAGAACTATGATCCTGTGATTAGACAGTCAGATAGATACAGATAGATAGAGGAGAGACAGAGAAGGGGGAGAGAGATAGAGGCAAAGAGAGACAGAGAGCAGAGACAGAGAGAGCAGAGAAAGAGAAGGGCAAGACACACACACACACACACAGAGACAGAGAGAGCAGAGACAGAGCAGGGGGAGATACATACACACAGACATAGACAGAGAGAGATAGAACAGAGAGAGGAGAGACAGAGAAAGAAGGGGGGCAAGAGGAGAGAGAAAGGTGGGGAGAAGAGAGAAGAGGGAGAATAGATGGAAGAGAGATCATAGGCTCACATTTTAATGGAGAAATGCATCTTCTGAAGCTTGCATTGTTCTCATCCTTCAAGGCTCAGCTCAGGAGCCATCCCCCTACTGCATTTCCTGATGATCTCTAAAACTCACCATCCTCAAACATCCCCAGAGCACTCTGAGGGTCCCCCCCCCCCACCTTGTATCTTTGAGAACAAGGATCAATATTTTTAAACCTTGACAGTCCTAGTCTGGAGCCCAGTGCCTGGCTCTGAATGACTGTTTGCTGAATTGATTTGAGGTTGAATTTGTTTGAACAACAGTATAATTAATAGTCATGTTGGGCTGTTCCCTTCCTTATTCTTTTTCCACTATGTCACTTCTCCCTAAGCCTTTCCTTCAAAGTCATCAAGCAGAGGAAGATGGCCACATGTTGAGAAGGCAGGAGGGGGCATCCTTCCAGTACAGATTGGAATAGGTGACCTCCAGAGTCTCTTACAACTGAATGTAAACCTGAATCGCTCTGCCCTAATACAGTAGCTAGAGTCTCTTAATTAGCCACATGACTGTATATAGTTAAGGAAAGTATACTCTCCTCTATGATTTTATATTCTCCTTCTTAATCTTTCTTTACTTTTAATCTTGGATCTCACTCTGTGATTCTGTGCCAGACATGGCCTCCTTACCACTGCTGTTCTCCTTGATCCCTCATCTTCCTGCACCAGGATGCCTGGGGAATAGGTGCTGGATTGGGAGGCAGAGGGCCTGAGTTAAAATGCCACCCTTGCTTCGTATGCTTTCTGACTTCTGACCTCATCATTCCACCAAAACTGCTCTCTGCAAAGTTATCAATGCCTTATTCATTTCCTGATCCAACAGCTTTGCCTTAATCCTCATTCTCTTTGCCCTCTCCGCAGCCTTTGGCACTGTTTATCACTCTCTCCTCTTTGATACCCTCTTCTCTCTAGGTTTTTGGGCGACTCCCTTCTCTCTCCTTCTCTGTCTGATCCCTCCTTCTCAGTCTCCCTGCTTTTCTTCAAGTACCAGCTAAAATTCTGCCTTCTACAGGAAACTTTCCCCAATCCCTTTTAATTCTAGTGTCTTCTCACTGTTGATTATTTCCTATTCACCCTGTATACAGCTTCTTTATACACAGCTGTTTGCCTGTTGACTGATTGACTCTGTGGTCTTAGGGAAGTCCCTTCACCTCTTTGGGCCTTCATTTCCTCACCTGTAAAATAAGGCAGCAGGGGTTTGAGTAGATGGCCTCAAATGTCCTTCCCCCAGGATCTGTGAGCCTGGAATTCTTACTCCATTATCTTATATTGCCTATCACACCTTCTCAAAACCCATCTCTGGGTTACTGCTGCCATCTACCTTCTTTGCTTTTGTCTGCTGCTGAATAAAGTGATAAAACTGTGCCAATTAAGTCCATCCAAAAGCATTTCACATGTTATCAACTGGCAACGCAATCCTCTTACTCTTTCCAAGTCAATTCACTATTCCAGTTACCAAAGAGTCTATTCCAAACCTTTTTGTCTTTCCTTAAGTATTCCACCCACCCTCCACCCTCTAGGCTGAGGACTTCACCTTATACTTTACTGAAAAAAATGACTGTCTTTCACAAAGAACTAGCTCTTCTCTCCTCCTACTCATCTCGAATCACTCAGACATCTGCCACCATCTCCTCTGTCAGTCCTGGCTATGAAAAAGAGGTGATTTTTCTCCTTGCCAAGGAAAACTCCTTCACGTGTGCCCATGATCCCACTCCCTACTGTTTTTTCAACAAATTGCTTCTTCAATCATTCCCACTCTCTCTCTCTTTCTATTTTTCAATCTCTCTCTCTCTCTCTCTCTCTCTCTCTCTCTCTCTCTCTCTCTCTCTCCTGGCACCATTCCATCCCTCTACAGACATGTCTATATCTCTAGCATCTTTTTAAAAAAACCCTTCTCTTGATCTGACCATTCCCCCATGACTATTATCCTGTACCTATCTTCCCCCCTTGAGGCTAAAATCCTTGGGAAGGTGGTTTACCTTGTCTATATTTCCTCTCACTCTCTTAAACCCTCTGTAATCTGGCTTCTGACTTCACCATTCTACTCTCTCCAAAGTTACCAGTGATCTCTTAGTTGCCAAATCTAATGGCCTTTTCTTCTTGACCTCTTGGTAGCTTTTGACACTTTTTATAATGAACTCTCTCTAGATCTCTTTCTCCTCTATTTTCAAATATTTCCTCTTCTGGTTCTCCTACCTGTGTGACCAGTTCTCATTCTCCTTTGCTGAATCTTCATCCAGATTTGTCCTACTAACTGTGGATGTCCCCCAAGACTGTCCTGGATCCTTTTTTCTTCTTCTGTTTTATCTTGTTTGGTGATATCAATACCCCCTCCCCTTACTACTTGGGTTTAGCTGCTATCTCTAGGCAGATGATTCCCTAATTTATATATCCAGGGTTAGTCTCTTTCCAGAGCTCTAATCTCTCATCACCTGTCAGAGTTCGCAGTCCTGCCCTAAGGGGCAGCAGGTACTTAGTGTTTACAAAGGAGAAGACACTGGTGTTTTCTCTTTAGAGAAAGTCACGCTGGAGGGTAGATGTTAAGAGGGTTTATTGATGTTACACCTGGGAAGCCTTACAGCGGGACTCTAAGGCTGCCTGCCCCTCCAAGGCTTGGATCCTTTTATCTACCCCAGATTCACACCCCACACGTGACACAGCCCAGCTGAGCGGGATTGAGAGAGGGGAGGTAAATTGTGAAAGGGGAATTGCAATCACAAGGGCATGGAGACCCCAGGGTGTGGAGACATCAGTCGGGAACCTCAGGTATCCCACGTAACAAAGTCTTGAGCAATGCAATATCCCCTGGCCAGGGACGGTGCAATATGCTCTGACTTCCACATGACCCAACTAATTCCCAGGCCTCAAACACATCCCTGTGCCTCAAAATTACCGCTTGCAATCTGGCACCTATTGGTGACCCTTACAATCACCAACTGCCTTTTCAATGTCTGGAACTGGATGCCCTGTGGGCATTTCAAAATCAACATGTCCAAAACAGAATTCACTGTCTACCTCTACCCGCAATTTTCTGCTTTCCAGACCCCAGCCTTCTCTCTTCCTAACTTCTTTTTACTACCATTAAGGTAAAGCCATCCTTTTAGTCACTCAGGTTTACAACCTCAGTTTTATTTTTGACTCCTCATTCACATGCACCTCATATATCTAACATGATGTCAAATCTCACCATTTCTATCTTGAGTGCATCTCTTATAAATGTTCTCTTTGCTCCCCAGGCAGTATAAGGGGTGGTGACAGTTTCGCTACTCTGGTGCAGGCTCTCATCACCACATGTTTCGACTATTGCAATAACCTGCTGACTCATCTCCCTTTCTCAACTCTCTCGCCACTCTAATCTATTGTTCACTTTAAAATAATCTTCCTAAAGTAAGGTCTGACCATGTTACTGCCCTACTCAGTCAGCTCTAGTATCTCTCTAATACTTATAGGATCAAAGATCATCCTCTTTTGCCATTTGAAGTCCTTCACTATTTGGCTCCTTCTTACCCTTCCCATCTTTTAACACACTTTTAACACACTACATACTCACACACTCTATGATCAGTTATTCTGGACTCCTTGCTATTCCTCCAACAGAACCTTCCATCTTCTGACTCTATGTTTTTTCACTGGCTATGCCTTCGTACCTGGAATGCTCTCCCCCCTCATCTCCCCTTCCCGGCTTCCTTTAAGACTGAGCTCATATGCCACCTTCTGTAGTAGGTCCTCCCCCTCTCCCCTGCTGCTATTGCCTTCACTCTGGGACAACCTTCTATCTACTCTGTACGGTAGTATATACCTAGTTATTCACATTTTGTCTGCCCACTACAATATGAGCCCCTCGAGGACAGGAATTATGCTTAGTCTTTCACTGAATGCAAATTTGGAGGTGGTTTAGGTAGCCCAGAAAATAGAATACTGGGCCTGGAGTTGGGAAGACCTGAGTTCAAATCCACCCTTAGACACTTGATAACTGTGTGACCCTGGGCAAGTCACATCACCTCTGCCTCAGTTTCTTCATCTGTAAAATGGGAATAATGATAGCACCCACATCCCATGGTTGTTGTGTTGAGTCAAATGAGATATTTGTAAAATGCTTAGCATAATGCCTAATACATAGTAAGGGATAGGTAAATTCTAACTATTATTATTCATAATTATAATTGATTGGAGGAAATAAGACATAGAAACAAGATTCCTTGACTCCAATGAATCTGTAATCTCATTAATTTGAGAGTTTTCTCCAATGAGCTATACAGATCATGCTTTCCCATGAATTCTATACAGGAGGGATCTACCTCATGCCGGGGGGGCTTCTGCCAATTTCCTTGACATGGCATGGATGCCCATGGTGCCCACTGGCTGTCTATTGGTTTTCCTGAGCTGTCAGTACATGTACAGCCTGTCATTTTTTTCTCATTTGACATCCTCTTGGCAACATGCTGCCATGTAATCCCTTGTTTGCAATGTGATGTGACCTGTGCAATTTCCTCTATGGGAACAAGGACTGGTTCACTCTTGTCTTTGCATCTCCATTGCCAGGCACAATTTTCTCTTTCTTTCTTTCTTTCTTTCTTTCTTTCTTTCTTTCTTTCTTTCTTTCTTTCTTTCTTTCTTCTTTTTTTCTTTCTTTCTTTCTTTCTTTCTTTCTTTCTTTCTTTCTTTCTTTCTTTCTTTCTTTCTTTCTTTCTTTCCTTCTTCCTTTAACTCTCCTCTCCTCTCCTCTTCTTCCTCTTTCTTTTTCTTTCTTTCCCTTCCTTCCTTCCTTCCTTCCTTTCTTCCTTCCTTCCTTCCTTCCCTCCCTGCCTCCCTCCCTCCCTCCTTCCTTCCTTCCTTCTTGATGCAGAGAGCTCCCAAATCGAAAGTCCTTTTACCATGGAAGATCAGCAACTGCTCTGGATGGGAGAGTCTGGGACTAGAGTTGCCTGGGGACCCTGAGGGGTTAACATGACTTGCCAGGATGTGTCAGAGATCCAGCTTATACTCAGGTCTTCCTAAAGCCTAGTCCAACTCTCTATCTGCTATGCTGTGCCTGGAACATAATAAAGGCTCAGAGGCAGCTCAGGGGAGCAGAAGATAAGAGTATTGGACTCAGAGTAAGGAAGACCCAAGTTCAGATCCCACCTTAGATACTCATCAGTTGTATAACCCAAGGGCAAGTCATTCTATTGTTCATAGCCTCAGTTTCCTCATATGTACAATGTAAATCTGTATATCAATCTTAATCTGTAAAATCGGGGGGGGGTATTCTCTAAAATAACCCAATTAACCTTCATAGGGTTGTTGTAAGTGTCAAATGAGATAATATATGAAGAGTGCTTTGTAAACATCAAAACACCATGGAAATGTCAGATATTATTCTCATTGTTCCTATTACTGTCAATGTCTTGATTGTTGATTGATTCTGTGAATGTGTGTGGGCTAATTGTCCAAGGACCAGTGCCCCTAGGTTTATAGAGGCTCATTGCCAGGTTTGCTGGGGGCCAGAGGGTGACATGGCATATTTTTCTGCTGTGCCAACTCTTAAAATTCACCTCCTAGTCACAAAGGGTTTGGGATCTGCACTGTTGTGGGAGAAGTCACTCCATTATGGGTCACTACCATGGGGAGCAAATCATGGGTTGCTAAGTATCAAAGAAAATCATGGGCAAAATTTGTGTGGGTCTCAATACAGCTGGATTTCTTTTCTTCCTCTCCTTCCTCCCCCCCCACTCCAAGATAATGGACATGCAAAACAAAATCTTGACACAAAAACGGATCTTGGTGAAAATACAACAAACCCAAAACCCCCGGAAGTTACAAAAGCAAATTTCTCTTCTGGAGGCCCATTTGAATCTGGTAAGTGATGATTTTGGCCTCACTACCCAAATCACCCCTTTTCCTTGCAGTGGGCATAATGGAACGTAATGGGAAAAGAGATGAACTTGGGCATTTTGGTTATACAGAGACTCTGTCTCTTCTGTGTGGAAAGGTTTGTGTTTCCTATAATTCAATGTTTGTTTTTTGAGGGGCAAAGTTGGTTTTAGGACAAAGTATTTCTGTAAAGAGAATCCAATAGAACCCCATAGAGTTCTATGAAAAATTAGAGATGTGTTTGCATAGGGGAAAAATTCCCCTTTATACTTCTAGTACCAAAAATGATAGCCCATGATCCTATCTATCTATCCATATACCCTTCTATCCATCATCTATCTATCTATCTATCTATCTATCTATCTATCTATCTATCTATCTATCTATCTATGTTCAAATCCTACTTCTGTGACTACCTCTGTGACTTTGGTCAAGTCCTTGGGCTCCTCCTCTATAAAAGTGAGGGGATGAAAGCGGATGAAAGTCTATGGCTTCTGGAGTCCTCACTCTAGACCTGGGATGCTATGATCCTAGGACCAGGCTGAGTCTCATTTTCTTCATTTGCAAAATGGAGGTGATCATACTCATACTCCCCACTTACAGAGTCGTAAACATTGTAAACCTTAAAGTGCTTAGGAAAGCCAACTTATTATTTGATGCCCAGGGGACTTTTGGGGAAGAGGGAGAGAATCATGGAAATAGACATTCAGTTACTAACTTTTTGGGGTCCTGGAGTCGAGTCCTAATGCTCTGTGGGGAAATGACTTTCTTTGTGGCCTTTTATCCCACATGTCACTTCCTGACCTGGGTAGATTGATGTATAAAGAACATGATCTCAGAGTCCCTGAAATTGTTCTGAGTTTTCCCTTAATAGTGCTACCATCTCCTTTGTACCCCAAAATATAACTGTCAATAACAATGCCCTTTATTTCCCAGTGATCCCCCAGGCTTAAAATGCAGCTTCTCTTTGGAGAAGGAACCCACTGGAAAATGCCCACTGAGGGAGAAGTGACTTGCATGGCACAGCTAGGTGGCACTATAGAACACCATTATATAGAGCATAGAACACCATTCCTGGAGTCAGGAAGACTCAATCTTCCTGAGTTCAAATCTGGCCTCAAACATTTACTAGTTATGTGACTCTGGGCAAGTCACTTAACCTTGCTTGCATCAGTTTTCTCATCTGTAAAATGAGCTGGAGAAGGAAATGGAAAACCATTCTAATATTTCTGCTGAGAAAACCTGAAATGGAGTCAGAGTTGGACATGACTAAACAACAAAAACCTGGTCCTTTCCTGGGACCCCAGTTTAGTAGAGGGAAAAGAGAGTGAGCCAGGAGCTCTCTAAATGTCTAAAGAAGGTTAACACCATGATCCTTGGCACTTTAAAAAATGTATATCAGGTGGGACCTTCCATTTCCCAGTTATCATTTTCCCCATCTCACTCCTTGACATCACAGGGCACCTATTCTGTAGGCACATTCTGTGTCCCTGTGCTTGTTTTTCCTCATCCCTGTACAATGTGAGTGACCAACCCAAAAGGAGAACCCAGGTCTCCTGGGCACTTTTCCATTCAGTACTATCTTTAACCTACCTGTCTTCTAGGTGTGTGTTGTGAGGACCAAATGAATTCTTCTCTGGGAATATCTTTTGAAAAATATCAAGTATTATTCACAGGTTGACTCTGGTGATGGAGCACATTTTGAAGCCACACAAAAATTGTTTGTTTGTTTTTCAATTCACTAGAGTACACATAGTAGGGAGATGGCTCTGGCTGTTCACAAACTGGCTGTGTGACCCTGGGCAAATAATTTAACTTCTTTTGCCTCAGGCAATTCTCTAAGCCTTTAAGTGTCAGAGTAGGGGCCAGTCTGCAATGGTTGAGGGAGTTTTCTCCCTGGAAATTCCCTATACCAATTCAATCATGGGTCTGGTCCCTAAAAATAAAACCACAGACCTACCTGAGCTGGGCCCCTTCTCTTCCTACACTGGCACAGTCAATGAGCTAATTGGTACCACACATGAGGAAAGGACATGCATAAGCAGGAGCATGTCAAGAGGAGGGCAATAAGGACAGGGGATAGACTCCTGATCATTCCACATGGAGGGTCTGTAGAAGAAAGTAGTGTTGTTTAGCTTAGAAAATAGTCTGGGGAGTTCTGGGGGGGGGAAGGTGTTGGTTGGGTGCCAGCATGAGGGTTCTCTTCAAAGACTTGAAGAGTCCCAAAGGTTAGCAAGTGAAAGAAGATTCTGCTTCCTTCCTTCCACCAAGTTAAAACTAGAAGCAATGGGTAAAAGTTAGCAAGAGGTCATTTTAGGCTTGAGAACAGGGAAAACTTCCCAGCCATAAGAGGTGACAAAGTGGACTGGCCTGCCGGGGGAGAAATAGGCTGCCCCCTCACTGTAATCTCTAAGCAAATGCTGGGTGACCATATACTGGGTGGGATGGAAAGGAGATTCTTTTTGGTTCAGCAGTGGATGGCCACTGGGAGATTCTGGGATTCTGAGAATGGAGCCATGGTTATGATCAGAAAGACTGGAAAACTTCTTAGGGCAGAGTGACCATGAAATCCCAACTCCAGTTTCCAAAGGGGAGGAAAGGGAGTATCTTTAATTTTCTTGCAGCTGATACAGGGGAAAGAGTGCTAGACTGGGAGGCAGAAAAGCTGGGCTCCACCCAAGTCTGCTGCTTACTTCAAATTGACTTTGGCTAAATCACTTTCTTTTCTGGTCCTCAGTTTCTCCCTCTGTAAAATGAATGAGCTGGACTAGATGGCCTCTGAGATGTTTTCCAGCTATAAATTCTTTATCTTGGTACATGAGAGCCACACATCATGTTTCCATGCAGAGCTGTCTCTCCCTTTCCCCACTAACCCTAACAAATAGTCTCTTGGCTAGGTCACTGTCCACTTTGACACGATGCTAACCACCAATTCCAAGCTCCGGCATAACATAGAGGATCTGCTGTTTGAGAAGGCAGCATATGACCGTGTCTACCAGCAGCTACATCGGCGGCTTGTTGTGCAAAGGAGAACAATGCATGTGGCAATTGAACAGTCTACGCAAGCTTACAACCAGCGGTAGGCAGGGAGAGAAAAATGGCAGACTGGGAAGAGGGCCTTTGTGGGGTTTGACTGAAAATCTGGCATCCTCTTTGGGACTGAGAGAAAAAAAAAATCCACTTCCATTTTGGTTATACAAGAGATTGTGTGTCTTCTGTGTGGAAAGGTTTGTGTTTCCTACAAATCAATGTTTGTTTTTTGAGGGGTAAAGTTGTCTTTAGGACAAATGGTATTTCTGTAAAGAGATTCCAATAGAACCCCATAGAGTTCTATGAAAAGATTAGAGATGTGTTTTCATAGGGGGAAAATTCCCCTCTATACTTCCAGCACCAAAAATGATAACCTATGATCCTATCTATCTATCCATCCACCCATCTATTCATCTATCTATCTGTCTATCTATCTATCTATCTATCTATCTATCTATCTATCTATCTATATCTGTCTGTCCATCTGTCCATTTGTCTGCCTGTCCATCTATCTATCTGTCTGTCTCTGTCTGTCTATCTATCCATCTGTCTATGTATCTGTCTATATATCTGTCTGTCTATCTATCTATCTATCCATCTATCTATCCATCTGTCTATCTAGCCATCTGTCTGTCTATCTCTCTCTCTCTCTCCATCTCTCTCTCTCTATCCATCCATCCATCCATCCATCCATCCATCCATCCATCCATCCATCCCTCCATCCATCCATCCCTCTTAAATGTCAGTCTATCTATCTGTCTGTCCATCCGTCTGTCCGTCCATCCATCCATCCATCCATCCATCCATCCATCCATCCATCCATCCATCTATCCATCTATCTATCTATCTATCTATCTATCTATCTATCTATCTATCTATCTATCTATGCTGGAAATGTTCAGTGCAGAAGAGGGTGAATATGGTAGATAAACCCATGGGTTCCTGGCTTTTGTAGTTCTGGGAACACTTAATTTTGGGTCCTGGGAATACTCTATTCTATCGTCTTGGATTCAAATCCAGGTTCTGCTGCTACCTGTGTGACCTTGGTCAGGACAACCAATCATTCTAGGTCTCAGTTTCTTTATTTGTAAAATGAAGGAGTTGGATTAGATTTCCTCTGAGATCTCTTCTTGCTCTAAGTCTATGATATTATGATCCTATTATTAGTACTTTGGAGACTCTTGGATGCTGTGCTCTCTGGTGCCTAGCACAAAGACTTACTCATATTCATATATATGGAAAAAAGCTAGAATTTTGTTGGTATGGAGAAGTCCTGGTATGAGAACTCCCTCCATCAGTGCACATAGAGACCTAGATCCCAGAGGATAATCTGAAGCACTGAGAAATTAGTGACTTAGCTAGGGTCATAGTATCAGAGGAAGGATTTGAAATCAGGTCTTCCTGAGTTCAAGTTTACTGCCAAATCATATTACCTTCCACCTATGTGCTTTGCACATAATAGGTGCTTAGTAAATATTTAGAATATTTGATTGAATGTTTAGGGCTCCTTTGACTTCACTGGGCTCTCAATTTCTGGGGCCTGGTTCCCTTAACTTGCATTCTAGTTTAGAATTAGAGTGTTCCAGTGGAAAGGGCACTGCTAATGTTCATACCCTACCTCTGATGCTTACTACCTGTGTGACCTTGGGCAAGTCACTTAAACTCCTCATTTGGTCCAATTCCCTCATTTTACTGATAAGGAAACTGAGGGCCAAAAGGTCAAATGATTTACCCAAGGTCACATGGGTAGTTAGAGGCTAACCAACATGGAATTACATCTATCACTTGCAATTCAGATCTCAAGTTTAATGAATTAGAGGTTATTTTATTATATATTTGTTATAAATATATATTAGGTTCAAATTCTGTTCAATGGAGCTTACTTAAAATGAAGAACTATTTTAAACTCCTAATTGTTGCTGTTTGTTGTTTAAAAAAGAAAGGGCAGAAGAAAAGTAGTGGGTGACCAGTCCAGAACTCTGGGTCATGTCTATGGTTTTCAGACTTCCTTTCTTATAATGGGGTCTTGTGCCATCAGCCTCATAGTTCCTCATTTTTCATTTCTGTCAAATGAGGATAATGACTGTTGTTCTCTGTCTGCTTCTCCAGCTAGAAGTGAGATCAACTCAGAAATTTGCTGGAGTCACCTTGACTGTGAAGCATCTGTTCCCCATAAGGCCCTGTTTTCATCAAGAGCTATCTCACAATGTAGAAGCTATTATCTTTGTTTTCCTTAAAAGGAGTTGGGCTATAAGCTTGAGAGGTTAGGAACCTTCTATTTGTCTACCAAGTCTGGATAACTTGAGGTACTTTGGATTTAGGATAGAGAAACAGTCTAGAAGAGCCTGGCCTTGTAAAGGATTTGGTGCTATGACAGAAATAGTCTGACTGAATCCTCCCTGAGGACTGACAGATGCTACCTTGTTACCAGAGTAACAAAGAGCCTTGTTACTCTGAGACCTGAAATCTCACTAGGGAGCCCTACTGGATGCTGGGGAGAAGAGTTGTCAATAGCTTTCTGTATCTCAACCATGAAGGCTAGAAGGTAACATGCCCTTCCCTAGCAGAAAAGTTGTTGGGCTACTGGGAAAGGGCATTGGATAAGGTCTGAATCTGTGACTGACTGATCTTAATCAATTGATTTGACCTGAAGAGCAATAGAATTAGCTCTATCTCCTTATTTTCACTATGCTTTAAGTGTTGTTTTTTTTTTGTATGCTGTACATGGTTAGTTTTTTTATCCATTCCATAACTTTTTTTTTAATTGGTGAATTTAATCCATTTACATTTAGAATCATAGTTGTTAAGGCTATATTTTTTCCCCACTAAACTCTTCTATGTTATTTTTCTTCCCTTCTTTTCTGTCAGCACATTGTTCTTGTGGTTTGTTTAGGTTACACAAATCTGATCCAGGTCTCCTTCCAATAACCATGGAAAGAGGTCCAATAACCTTCCCATTATCCTGGCAATCTCAAATCCTTTCATTGCTTTTATTATTCTCTCTCTCTCATTTTATCCTACTCTTTTCTAGCTAAGTGTGCGACATTTTCCCATTTCCCATTTCCCACCCTTCTGCCTCTGTTACTTCCATCTTCTCATAATTTAAGTGACACAAATTTGTAACATCCTTTTTTAAACCATGATGTTTTCATCCCGTCTCCCTTTCTTAAGTTCTTTCCCCTTTTAAGATATGATCAACTGACTTGGGACACTTGACATACTCGGAGAGATGGAAGGGCTCACTGATATGTGTATATGGGTTTTTTTTTTTTCTCCCCAGGGTTTTTAAATTCTGAGCAAATCCTGTCTGGTTTTAGTGAGTACTAAAATAGGTTTGGGAATGACCAATTTTATTACTTTTCTATTAAGATATAATAATATCAAGACTGATTTGGAAAGAACTAGCTTAAATGAGGGAAAGTTAGGTCCTAGGGGATCTTGGCTTCCTTAGGGAAGGTCTTTTCAACTCCCTGGGTCCCAGTTTCCTTATTTGTAAAATGGGATGTTGAGAATTGAGATCTTTTACTCTGATAGTCTTTGGTTCTATTCTTGGACTTTCTAGGACTTATGGGGCATTGAATGAAATGTTTCTTTGGTAGAAATAAGAGCTCACTGTCTTCTAATGTACCCTTGTCAATCATACTGTGAGCTGCCAAGAAGCAACAGATTTAAGAGAATTACAATTCAAAACAAAACAATCCAACCCAATCCAATTTATCCATTTTTGAGGCCTCCTGCATGCCATGCCCTATGCTTAGGCACTGATGATACAAAGACAAAATGAGTTCCTGACCTCAATGAGCTTATATTCCACTAGGAAGATAGAGCACAATCATAGCTAACATACAGCCCTTTATGGTGGGCAAAGCACTTTACATAGATTATCTTCATTTGATCCTCACGTCAACTTTGTTATCATATATTGTCATCTCCATTTTGCAGATGAGGAAGCTGAGATCAAAAGTGATAAATGAAGTGACTTGCCCAGGGTCACACAGCTAATAAAAGTCTGAGGCAGAATTCCAACCCAGTTTTTCCTTAACTCTGTCCTCTATACCATCTATCTAGAAAGTTAGGTAAACATAGAACATCTGATAAGATAGGTACTGGACCTGTAATTTCATTGGCACAAAGGGCCACTTTTAAAGAAAATTCCCCTCTACCAAAATTAGTACCTACTCTGCATTTACAGTCTTATATTGCGCCCTAGATATACAAAGTAATTTTCCAGGGTAGATACAGAGAGGACCAACAATTTAGCAGGGGTTTGGGGAGAGGAATCATATGTAAGTTGGTGGTAGCTGAGTTTGAGGTTTCATGGCAACATGGGTGGTACAGTGGATAGAGTGTAAGGCTTAGCAGTTAGGAAGACTAGAGTTTGAATCCTGCCTCAGATATTTGCTGGAGAAGTCACTTCATTCAACACTTTCAACCTCAATTTTCTCAACTATGAAATGAAGATAATGATAGTGGTTGTTGTGTAAGGATTGAATGAGTTAACGTATGTAAAGTACTTTGAAAACTTTAAAGGGCTTTATAAATGCTGGCTATGTGGGAGGGGGTGGTCCAAATAAGAAAAAAACAGATCAATTCATCATGGATTCTGGGCATGTCTGTACAAAGGCATGGAACTGAGATTTGGAATGTCGTATATGGGGAGTAACAAGTAAGTCTGTTTGGCTGGAACCCAGAGTATAAGACATGGGGATGAAATCAGTCTGCAAAGTTAGCTTGGAGCCAGACTGTTAAGGACTTTTAAGGGGTCAAACAAAGGGGTTGGCATGTTATCCAAGAGAAGCCTCTTGACTTCCTGTGTCAGAAGAGCCAGCGTTCACCTGGGACAAAGTTGAGTCTCTCTGGCCAGTGGGAAGGATGGGCTTGTTCTTCTAGGGGAATACAGGGAAGAGGAGAATTGCTATAGTCTCCAATGGAGATGGGGATGGGGAAATTGCTGAGGTCTCCAGCTTTGCATCTCTCCCTGCCTAGGCTAGAAGCCATGGCCCGAATGGCTGCCATGAAGGATCGACAGCAAAAAGACATCTCCCAGTACAAAATGGAGATCAGGGAGCTGGAACGAATTCGTGATCATGAAACAAAGCTGAAGTCCTTCTTATTCATCAAACTTATGGATCGGACTGAATTTGAGGAAGAGGCCAAAAAGGAAGAAGGTACAGTTACCCCTCAGGGAGTGCTCTGTAGATTGCTGCCAGTTTCTAATCTCATGCTAATGTAATGTGTTGTAATGGAAAGGTAGACCCTGGAGGATGAAAGGAAGAGTTGGGAGATTTAGGTTTCTCACATCCCAACTCAGCTGTTACTGCTGGAGATCTGGCCCTGTATTCAAATGCAGCCTCAGACTCTTCCTAGTTGTGTGACTCTGGGGAAGTCACTTAATCTCTTTGCCTCAGTGTCCTCATCTGTAAAATGAGATAATTGTTGTGAGGAGAAAGTAAGATAATATTCATAAAATGCCTTGTAAACTTAGAATATTACATAAATACTAGTCACCATCATCACCATCATCATCATTATTGCTAATATTATTAATGGTGCTGACTCTTGAGGAGTTCCCCACCTAGGCTATTCTTGTGGCAGTGATGACAATGATAAGGAAATAAGAACTCCAATGCAACCCTTCCTACCAGGTTCTAGGCTTTACATGCCTGTCCTCAAGCATCCTCCTCCCCAACCCTCCAGATTTTTTAGCTGATCCCTGCTCTAGTAACTTAATGCATTCTACAAACAAATTTAAATGCCTGCTGATGTACTGGAAGGTGGAGAGAGATACAAAGTTGAGATAAGGTGTGGTGCTTTTATGGAATAAAGGGGTGGTGGTGGATGGTGATAAGAGACAAATCGAATCAAATATTTATTCAGCCCTTACTCTGTAGGTATATGGGTGGATAGAGAGCTGGCCTCTAATTCTGAAAGGCTTGGTTCAAGTCCCACCTAGGACACATACTAGCTAGCGGACCCTGGGCAAGACACCTAACCTCTAATGCTCTTGGCAACTCTCTAAGATTATTGAAGTTGCAGAGGAAAGAGTTGACCTGCATTGGCGGAGGGAGTTCCTCATTTGGGAGTTCCCTATACTTATGAAATCACAGGACCAGCCCTATCCCTGTTTATAATATATAACATTACATGGTAAGTGCACGGATTTTGCCTAAGCTAGTTTCCTCCATTTTGTGGGAGGATCCCCACCACCCCTACTTCAGGGTCTCCCTGGATAGAGAAGGGAAGAAGGCTGTTTAGGTCTAGAGGTTCTTAACCTTGGGTTAAGAAATACACACACACACACTCACACACCCATCCATCCACCCATCTAAACACATACACATATATTCATCCATACACACATATACACACACACACACACACACACACACACACACACATATATATATATATATATATACAAACACATAGTGACTATTTCCATGTTGTAATCCAATATATTTTATCTTATGTATTTAAAAAACACTATCCTGAGAAGGGGGGCAGCAGGGTGGTGCTGAGCCTGGTGTCAAGAGGACCTGAGTTCAAATCCAGCCTCAGACACTTACTATGTAACCCCTAGCAATTCACTTCACCCTGTTTGCCTCAATTTCCTCATCTCTCAAATGAGCTGGAGAAGGAAAGAGCAAACCACTCTGGTATCTGTACCAAGAAAACTGTAAATGGGTTCACAGAGTCAGACATGACTGAAACAACTGAATAACGAAACCCTGAGACAGGGTCTATAGGTTTCATCAGACACAAAAATCGTTAGGAACTCCCGCTCTAGATTGAGCAGGTCTCCGCAAATTGTGGGGAAAGAGAAAGTTGGAAGAATGCCGGGCCTACAATTCCTTGGGAAAGAATGGAGAAGCCCATTTCCACAGCCATTCAGGGTCTTGGGAGTATCCTTCAGGGCTGTGGACTCTCCTCTGGGGATGATAGAGGGAAAGCTGCCAGGACTATAGGAGTGCAAGATATGATGCCCGAGGCAGATGGTCTTTCAGGACTGTAGACTCTCGCTAAGAGAATAGAGGAAGGTACCCCAAGGCATGCATCAGTCCTCTTTCAGGTAAGAATGGAGGTAAGCTCCCTTCCTGCTATGGGCTATAAGTGTCTATCAGGCCTTTAGTAGGTCTCTTCAGGAGACGAGAAGGAAAGCAAGTCCCTTAAAATGCAGGGGTCCCTCAGGGCCATGGGCTCTTTTTCAGGGGAGAGTAAAGACATCCCTCTTCCTGAGGTGAAGGGTTTGCCTTCAGGGCAAGTGTTCCCTCAAGACCATATATTCTCCCTTGGGAGAATGGAGGACATTTCCACATGCCATGGGCTAGCTATCCTTCCGGGGGAAAATGCCAGCAAGGGGTGGGCTAACTGTCTTGTCCAGCCCTCAAGGCCAGCAAGCCCCACAAGAAGCTCAAGGTGGAGAGCTTCCAGAGCTACGAGGTAGCCCACATGCGCCTGCTCAAGCTGTGCGAGAATGGGGACCTGGAGCAACTGGTGAGGGACTTTGTGGCGCAAGAAGAGAAGAACTTTGCTCGGTTCAACTATGTCACGGAGCTAAACAATGACATGGAGATGCTGAACAACAAAATCCAGAGTATCCAGGTCTCTGCCCCCTCTCAGATCCCTTTCCCACCCCAGAGGGCTCCCCAGTTTCAGGGTTACAGTCTGCCCAAGCAGCCCATGCATGCTGGGAGGTAGGGGTGGAGGGGATCCATCCAGACCAGACCCATGATGGTCTGTAAAGGGAGGCAAGCTTGAAAACAATCCTCCCCAACCACTCTCCAATATCAAGCCCCCAGAAAGGCAGGTGGCATCCTGGCTACTATTGTACTTTGAGTCAGGAAGACCTGAGTATAAGTCCCATATTTAATACTTATTAGCTGGCATCACTTCCCTGAGCCTCAGTCTCCTCATCTGTAAAACGTGGGGTTGGACTCGGCAGCCTCTAAGATCCCTTCCAGCAGTGCCATCTGCTGGCCAACATATTTCAGGAGAGGTTTGTGCTCTTGAAAAAAGCTTAGGCCGTTACAGACTTCCAGACTCTTAGAGCCAGAAGAGACCTCAGCATAGTTTCTCATTGTCCAGAGAAGCCGAGGACTGGGTGCATTTTTGCCCACTGTGAAGGAAGATGACAGCCCTTGGCCACAAATTTTCATTTGGCCACATTGAGCAGAGAAACGTTCTTGCAGGCGTGTAATAGAACATTGATCGTGGGGTTAGGAAGTTGGGGAGACTTGAAGTGTGAACTTTGCCTCTTGCACTGTATGACAATGGCTCAGTGATTTTATCTCTCTGAGCCTTAGGCAATTCTCGGAGACAGTAAGGGACAGATGGATTAGTACAGCAAGAAAATCCCAGGTCCTTCTGGATATATAGATCTACCTTGAAGAAGTTACCTAATCCAACCCCCTCATTTTTCAGATGGAGCAACTGAGGTCCAGTGAGTTGAAGTGTCTGGCACTCAAGGTCACATTGTTAGTGACAGTATTTGAACCTAGGTTCTTTGATTCTAGAGTTAATGCTCTTTCCAAAGTAAGATATTAACTCTTTGAGATACTGACATAATGTTGGGCA
>CM053587.1:329479028-329502077 GCA_028646515.1 Pseudochirops corinnae
TCTGGAGGCCTTTCGGCAGATGCTTTTCTTCCCTGATTTTGCAATCTCCACTGACCTAGTTCTAAACGCTGCTCACAGCTGCCGCTAATCTGCTCACCGCTCCTCTCATCCAGCCGCCCCCAGGGCTCAGCAGCGGCTTCAGGCCAGGCTTGTTTCAGTTTGCAGTGCTGATATGGTTCCTCGTAGCCGAGCTGACTTTAGTGGGAAGTATCTTTGTGTGCGTTTTGGAGTTCTAGGATTGGTTTAGAGTCCTATTTTATGGGTACTTTGGGGTGGCTATGTGAGAGCTGCGATATGTTGCTGCTACTATACCTCCATCTTGGCTCCGCCCCCAATATCTGGGTTTTTCAAAGCCAGGGGCTCCTTAGTGGTTACCTAGAGTTTCATCTGGCCAAATCACAGCTTAGGGCTGAGTTTGAAATTTTGCTGAATGAGAAGAACCTCCCTTGACCATTCTCTTATCAAACACTGAACGTCTTTGGAAATTAGCTTTTGCTGTAGACTTAAAATGCTTCTTAATGAATTCAAATTAAAATCACAAGGTAAAATAGTGCTTACATACAAAACTTATACTGCAGTAAAGTCAGTTCAATGATAACTAAGGTTGCTTGACAGAACTAATGCTGAGCTGTTTGATATATTTTCAGTGTTATCAAAAGTTAAAACAAAACATGAGATTTCTATTCTCACACAAATTTGCAGTGAATCTACTTTCTGGGCTCAAACTACAGTTCCAGCAGCATTTTTCAAAACTAGATACAAATGCAAAAGAAATTTCCATATTTTAAAATCCACTTTATTAAAATCCACCTAACTTTCAATAGGAAGGGATTAATTGGCAATGTAATTGGCAACTATAAAAGGAAAAAAATATCAAGGGAAGAATCTAATGGAATTTTATACATTTTTAGATGTATTCCAAGTGATGAATATGCTCAACTAAAATCATGTTGGTTGGTTGACATAAATATTTAGCAGTACCTATTTGTGTGAAAAGATGTAAAATCTCATTACTGATCGGCATTAACAGATGAACATTTGCAATTGAATTTGATGATAAAAAACACTACCTTTGAACTCTAAGTAAAATATTATCCCTGAAAAAGAATTCTATTCTTCTCATTCGTAAATTTATATTGCAAAAAATTGTACTCAATTATTATATTTTGAATTTCATCAATTAAAAATAGTGGATTTTTTTTCTCTTTTGTTATGGAAGTCCCTATATAACATCCTTGATTTTGCCTCTTAGCTTGAAGCCTGAAATATTTATTGTCTGACCCTTTATAGAAAGAGTTTGTTTACCTCTGATCTAGGCAAATGGGGAATATAGCATTGCTCCCAAGGGACATGGCTGGTGATGAATGAGGTTAGTGCCTAAGAAAGACTGAATAACATGGGGGTATATTCACAGTCATACAGTTTCAAAGGAAGAAGGGACCTCAGTGGCCATCCAATCCAAGTCAGATCTAAACAAGAATCCTCTCTACTAGATTCTGGACAAGTTATTATCCAGCCTTTGCTTGAAGATTTCCAGTGTGGAAGAGACCATCCCAGCCCACAGCACTCTGTACTTCTGGATAGCCTTAGTTGTTTCAAACTTTCCCCTCACATCATTCCTCAATCTGCCCCTCATACATTTCAATCCTTGCTTCTCCTTGTGGCCTCTGGGGACAGGAAGAACAATTGTGATCCCTCCTTCACTCCACAGCCCTTCAAAGAGTGAAGACAGCCATCATGTTCCCCTCTAAATCTTCTTTTTTCCAGGCTAAACATTGATTCTTTCAATTTTTCCTCATTTGGTATGAACTAGAGGCTCTTTGACATCCTGGACTCCTTCCTATGGGTGTTTCCCAACTTATTTAACATCCTTCCTAAAACATGGTGCCCAGGATTCAACTCCATACCCCAAATGTGGTCCTACCAGGACAATACAACAGGGCTATTTCCTTTCTAGTACTAGACACTCATCTTCTCTAAATATAGTCTGAGGCATTTGCTTTTATGGGCACAATATCACATTGTTGACTCATGTTGAGCCTGTGGTCCATTAAAAACCCCAGATCTTTTTTAGATGAATAGCTGCCAAGCTATGTCTCGCCCAACTTGTCCTTGTGTTAAAAAAAAAAGACCTGGGGTGAGGAAGCAGAGGCTTCCAGAAGAGACAAGATTTTTGTCCTCATCTTATACTGGGGAGGTGGTATTGAAAGATTGGAAGGTAATATAGATATTCTTCACCTGAAAAACTGGTGGATAGTGTGTTACTGGAACCAGGAAGATTGGCAGGTTGTTGGACAGAGACAGAGAGAGAGAGAGAGAGAGAGAGAGAGATGAACACACACACAGAGATACAGAGAGACAGACAGAGAAGATGCAGAGACAGAGAAAAAGTGAGGGGGGAGAAGGGGAGAGGGAGGAGGAAGAAAGAGACGGGAAGAGAGAGCAGAGAAAGTGGAAAAGAGAGAGATAAGTAGAGATAGAGACTGGCAAAGGGATACAGAGAGACACAGGCAGAGAGAGATGGAGACACAGAACAATGAGTACATTGAAAACCTATGGAACTCTGAAGACATGACTTAGAATTTATATGCATCTTTGGGACTAATAGTTGTTCTCTCATTGTAAATTGTAAAGTGCTCTCCAAATGTCTATGATCATTATTGAAATTGCCCAATAGGGAAAAGAAACAAGCACTTCTTATATAACACCAACTATGTGCCAGATATTGTGCTAAGTGCTTTACAAATATTAACTCATTTCATCACAACAATTCTAGGAGGTAGGTGCTATTATCCCCATTTTACAGATGAGGAAAGGGAGGCAGAAAGAGTTTAAGTGAACCGCCCAGGGTCCCACAGATAGGAATTATTGGAGGGTGGATTTGAACTCAGGTCTTCCTGACTTCAGGCTCAGTTAGCTGCTATTGAGAAATTTTAGCATCTTGACTGTCTCCTTATATGTTGATTTTCCCTCCCAAATTCTTGTCACTTGCAAATCTGATTGATGTGCTTTCTACCTTTATCTAAATCTTGGAGAAAATAATTCAACAGCCCAGATCCCTGGGGCAGATCACCAGAGACCTTCTAAGTAATAACAATGATGCCAGCTACTGTTCAGTACCTCAGGCTTTATGGAACACTTTCTGTCATCCTAGTTGACCATTGCAATGACTCTAGAAGGGAGGTACTATAGGTGTCATCATTCCTGGAGTTCACCCCTACAGGCTCAAAGACCAGGTGACTTACTCAAGGTCACACAGCAAGGTGAGTTAAGCAGCCAGGTTTTGCCTGACTTTTGCCCAGTGCTTTTCCCTACTATGTTACCTCTAGCTGATGTTGACCTATTAATGCCTATTCTTTGGGTCCAGTAACTCAACAGATGACAAATCCACCTTTCATGTAGCCCTCATCTTTACATCTTGTTGACAAGGACAGCATGAGATATTCTGTCAGATTCTTTGCTGAAATTCAGGTTATGGTAGTTGTACCATCATTTCAGTCCTGTCTGACTCTTTGTGGTCCCATTTAGGGTTCTCTTAGCAATTATCTTGGAGTGATTTGCCATTTCCTTCTCCAGCTCATTTTACAGATGAGGAAACTGAGGCAAACAGGGTTAAGTGACTTGCCCAGGGTCACACAGCTAGTAAATGTCTGAGACCAGATTTGAACTTAGGAAATATAGGTAAGCTCTAGCTATAATACTACTCTGTTTGGCCAACCCAGCTCTATTTTGGACTGGACCTAGAATTTCATCATTATGCCCGAGTCACTCTATCCATCTGCTCCTTTTTTTGTCTCAGATTGCTGCATGGGGCACTGAGGCAACAAATTATTTGCCCAGGGTCACACAGCCAATGTGTGTCCATGGCGGGAACTAAACCCAGGTCTTCCTGACACTAGGTCCAGCTCTTTAACTATCCCGATACTCTGTCAAATGAAGTTATACTGCCATGAACCCATCTAGATGAAGTCATCCAGGCTCTCAGAAGTCACTACTTCCTTTCCAAAATAACCCCAATCTCTTACTTTAACAATGCTTTCAAGAATTTTGCCAGAAATTGAGTTAAGTCTTCTTGACCTACAATTTACAGACTCCAATTTCTTTCCAATTTCTACTGATCACTTCTAGTTATGCCCTTTAGGACCAAGGAAAACAAATCTAAACCCTCTCTCATGTGACAGACTCTCTAATATGTGAAGACACCTTCAAGGAGTTGTAGACCAAGCTGGAAGAGACAGCCGCTCAAAGGTCACCTTGTCCAAATCCCTTGTTTTACGAATGAGGAAACACTGTGAGAGCATTTCAGGTAATCTTGGGGATAAAGGAGTGAACTTTAGGAGAGAGAACAATGTGGTGGAAAAACAGGAGACTTGGGCTTCTAAGTCTAGTTCCACAATTTAAAATGTGTGACCCTGACCAAGTCATTTCCTCTCTTTGAGCCTCAGTTTCTCCATCTGCAAAATGAGAGGGTTGGACCAAATGGTCTCTTCCAGCTCTGGAGCCAGGATTCCATGAACTGGAAGATGAAATTAGTAGTCAGTGGGCAGGAGCTGAAAGGACACAGGGAGAATATATTCCTTGCCTCCTGGCAGCAGGAGATGTGCATATTCCTTCTCAGACCCTGCTTTAAATAAAAGATGAGGGCAGAGGGGAAGATTCTGCATGCTGTGCACAAAGCTCTTGTTCTCCTTTAAACCTCAATATCTTCACACATTCAGAGAATGAGAAAACACTGCAAAGAAAAGGAGAGGAATTCAGTGCTCGCAGAATCCTAATGTGGGCAGCTTGGGCTCCAGAGTTGACCCCTGTGGGTCACTGTGTTTAGGGAAGCATGCTACAGTTGGTGTAGTGTACAGAACTCAGGGTGTACGGCCAGGAGAGCCTGGGTTCAAATCCTGCCTCAGATATTTCCTAGCTATGGGACCCTGGGCAAGTCACCTAAATGCTCTTGGCCTCAGTTTCCTCAACTGCAAAATGGGTATAATAATAGCAGCTACCTCCAGGGTTGTTGTGAGGATCAAATGAGATAATGTGTGTAAAGCACTTATCACAGGGTCTGCTGCATAGTAGGCATTATATAAATGCTAGCGGCTGTTAATACTACTAAGATCAAAGGAGATGATATATATAAAATGCTTTGCAAACTTCCTCCTCCTCTTTTCTTTTTCTTCTTCTTCTTCTTCTTCTTCTTCTTCTTCTTCTTCTTCTTCTTCTTTTCTCTTCCTCCTCCTCTTCTTCTCCTCTTCCTTCTATTTGTCTTCTTTTCTTCTTCTTCTCCTCCTCCTCCTCTTACTTCTTTTTGTTTTCTTTTTCTCTTCCTCCTCCTCCTCCTCTTCTTCTCCTCTTCCTCCTCCTCCTCTTACTTCTTTTTGTCTTCTTCTTTTCTTCTCTTCCTCCTCCTCCTCTTTTTCTCTTCTTCATCTTCCTCTTCCTTCTCCTCCTCCTCCCCTTCCTCCTCCAATTTCATTGCTGCAGGGAAACAAAGGAAACTCGTCCTAACATGAAGCTCATCCCTTGCTCAGGGATGTGTAACCTGAAGCACTGAGGAATTAACTTATCTTCCCAGGATTACCAGCTCTTATGTGTCAGAATGAACTTGTACTTGGCCTTTATGACTATGAAGTTGGCTGTCTAGTCACTTTGTCACTATTGCTGTATAATTATTAAAAATCTATTGCTAATAATATAAGTAAAGTGCTTTACAACCTTTTCTTCCTCTTCCTCCTCACTATCTAAATGTGAGCTATTATTATTATTAATAATAAGGTAAAACCCTTTGCAAACCTTAATATACTATGTAGACACCAACTATTATTTTATTAATATAAGTGAAATGCTTTATAAACCTTCAAGTGCTATATGTCAGTTGTTTTCATGTTTATTCTAGTCTTCCAACTAGTTGGGGACATTCATTAGTAGCTACTGAGTCTACAACTTCTGTTTTGTGTGCCAATCTTAAATTGCTTCAATTAAATTAATTTGGATTAATGAGCCATCTCTATATGACTAGGGCAGCTAGGTGGTACATTGAATTAGAGCTTTGGACCTGGAGTCAGGAAGACCTGAGTTCGAATCTGGTCTCAGACACTTATTAGCTCTATGACCCTGAGCAAGTCATGTAACCCTGTTTGCCTCAGTTTCCTTATCTGTAAAATGAGCTGGAGAAGGAAATGGCAAACCACTCCAGTATCTTTGCCAAGAAAACTGAAATGTTGGAACAACAACAAAACTGACTGTGGAATAGCCCATTTAAAAGGCATTCCCTTGAAGAGGACCCATATGTACAAAAGTATTTATAATGGCTCTTTTTGTGGTGGCAAAAAATTGGAAAACAAGGAGATGCCCATCAATTGGGGAATGGCCAAACAGTTGTGGTATATGAATGTAATGGAATACTCCTGTGCTATAAGAAATGAGGAGCAGACAGACTTCATAATAACCTGGAGAGACATATAAACTGATGCTGAGAGAGAAGAGCAGAACCAGGAGAAATTTGTACACAATCACAGACACAATGTATGTGTGATGACTAACTTCAATAGACTGGGCTCCTCTCAGCAATATAAGGTTGTAAGACAATTCCAAAAGACTCATAATTGAAAGAGGTATCCACAGCCAGAGAAAGAGATGCGGAATCTGAATGCAGATTGAAACGAACTACTTGCTCTGTTTCTTTTTCATGTTTTGTTTTGTTTCCTCTTTCCCACTAATCATTCCATCAGTTACCATCCTTCTTTACAACCTGACTAATGATTAATGGGAAGATATTTGTAGATCCTATACCTGAGTGCATGCCGCCATGATGGGGAGGGAGGGAGAGGGAGAGGGAGAAAATCTAAAACTCAAGGGATTATGGAACTGAATGTTGTAAACTAAAAGTAAATAAACCAATTTAATTTTAAAAAAGGCATCCCTTTCACAGACCTCAAGGATGTTAATAACAGAAAGGACTGTGTATGCTAAGATGCTCATAGCAGCACTTTCTTTGATATCAAAGGACCGGAGATGGCATAGGTGCCCATCAGTTGGGGAATGGCTAAAGAAGTGGTGGTACTCAAATATCATTGCTCTTTGAGAAATGGTGACTATGATGAATATAGACAATCATGGGAAGACTTATATGAAAAGATACTGAGCAAAATAAGCAGAACCAGAAAAAAGTAATGATGATGATGACAACAATGTAAATGGAAAGAACCATAAAACAGAAAACAAACAGCTCTTTTCAATATCTTATTGAGAGAAGCATTGAAGATGCTCTCTAGTAGAAAGTGGTTATGACAGTCAAAGAAATACCTTCAATTTATTGAGACATATTTATATCTCATTTTGTAAAAGGAAACCTAGAGTCAGGATCCAAAAGCAAGGGTGGGATATGGAGGGGGGAGGGGAGGGTGGAGGGACTGGGAGGATGTTACAGAATGATGGGAGCAAGGCAGGGGCACAGCTAATAAATGGGAGTAAGATTAGGGATGCAGGCTACATACTGAGGACCAGAGCAAGTGGGTGGGTGGGGCACTCAATAGCCACAGAAGGGATGAAGGAACAGGAGAAAAACCCTCCATCCCTAATCTTTTTCTTCTCCGTGTGTAATGATATGCACAAGATTCTTGTAATCTAGGTTTCCAGTCACATCTGGAGGGAAGGCAGCAAACATCTGGTCAATCTGTAACCAAAAACATCAAAACGCAAGGGTAAGAGATCCTGAAAAGATGGGGGCCATGACTGAGGAAGGTCAGTTAAATCAGACCCTTAAGGAAAGGAAAAGCAACTGATAGATACCCCATGAAACCAACACGATCCCTACTGCCTCCAGAATGAAGTACAACTTTGACTTTTAAAGCTCTTCTTAATGTGGCCACAGCTTACTTTTCCAAGATTACTGCACATTACCCTCCTTCACTCATTCTATGTTTCAGTTAAACTAGTTTGCTTTCTGTTGCTCACATATAGCATTGCATCTCCTGTCTCCAAACTTTTGTACAGACTAGGAGAACTTGCTCACCTCCACCTATTGGAATTTTTAGCTTTCATTCAAGGTGAGATCTAGTGTATCCCTACTTCTTATCCCAAAATTACCTTGTGTTTATATATCTATCTATATATATATTTATATATGTGTGTGTATATACATATATATGTGTGTGTATGTATATATGTGTGTGTGTGTATATACACACACACACACACACACATATATATATGTACCTATTGTTTCTACTAATAGAATGTAAGCTCCTTGAGGGCAGAGGTGGTTTAATTTTTGACTCTGTATCCTCAACCTAGAGTAACACCTGGTGCAAAAGGGCTGGTTGATTGATTGAACCATGAATATCATCCCTGCCTCTATGTTTAGCCTTCTCTGACCTATTCGTGATTAGTGTACACAAAGGTACCCGAGATCTGCTTACCCAATGAGAAGGATGCTGGTGAGAGCCCCCTGTGTCTACTAGAGTATAAAACTACACAGTCCTTAACAGCTGCAGGTCCTTTTGAATTGGTCGGTTGTCTACCAAGAAGTAGCTGCCTCAGTTTCAGCCCTTAAGATGCACAGTCAAAATCAAGTCAAAGTGAGGTCTCAGGATGGCAGTGAAGGGAAGTACACCCAGGGTGGAGCTGGAGCCAGCTGTTACCATCTTGTAAGAGGCCACTATTAACTTTTCAGTCTGAAAAACCTTAGAAATCAGCACATGCTATAACTCAGGGATTGATTTATTGGTTTGTTGGTTGTCTAGACTTTAGAAAGTGATGGAAAAATGTTACTAATATGCATTACTAATACTAATGCATATTAAACTTAAAAATATGTGCATACATTTTTCCCCCCAGAGTTGTTTGTTAAAAATTTACCAGGACATCATAGGACCCTTCTCATATGAGTGAAATCTGTCCGTAAAATCAGTTTGTATGTTGTCAGTAAACTCATGACAGACTGAGAATTGACACACGGATTGTAAGGACTGAACTTGAGACTTTGGCTATGGTTTCTCGACATTCTGTTGCTGTCCAGCACAAAGATCTAGCAACTGCTTCATAAAGGACAGAAGCAGGAAAGAGGAGGGAGCTGGAGATGTCATGAGGAGACCTAGCTGGGAAACATAAGGAGGATGGGACTCTAGACTCAATCTCTATATTCAGAGCTGATTTTCCAGCAAACTAGCCTATTGGCTGTTCCTTGAACACACGCACTGCCCCCCATACCTGGATCGCATGTCTCCTTCCCCCCACCTCCTAGAATTCTTCCCTCCAATTCAATTCAGTTTCTACAGTCTGTGAAGAATTTTCCCGATCTTTTCACATTTTTGTAGGTACTGATGTTATCTCTTGCCTTAGATTATCCTCTATTTACTTATCTGTTTTCATAGTCTATCCCCCCCTAGAATGTAATCTCCTTGAGGGCAGGGACTACTTTTCATCTTGTCTCTGTATCAGCCCCTGCGTGCTTCCTGTGACATATCAAATGCTTAATAAACCTATATTGAATTGAATTCAAATCACTGTAGTACAGTGGAAAGACCATGGCTCTAAAGTCCAAGAACCTGAATTCAAATCTAATGCTTATTAGTGACTCCTCAGTTTCCCCATCTGTAAAATAAAAGGGTTGAGCTGCTTGGCCCCTGAGTTATCTTCCAACTGTGAATCTATGAGCCTATGACTACGAACCCAGGAGGCATGGAAAAATGTCTGTGGTCTTCAGATAGATATCAAAAGGAATCCTGTTTCGGAAAGGCTAAGAAATAGGGGACTAAGTAACAAACGATAATGTAATTTGTATTCAATCACAGCAAGCGCGGAGAAGAATGGAACTCACGACTGTTCTTTATCATCGCTTGAGTTCTTAGCGAAGAAGGACGGCAGAAACCCAGCTAATCAATATGTAAGGTATAGTGCTTTCTAGACTCTGTCCTGGGAGACTGAGTGCTATTTTTTTGTAAAAATGAAGATCATTGAGCATATCAACGCTAACGTCGGTCCAACAGGAAAGCGACAGTTTTGGCAGGCCTCAGAAGGCTGTTCTGAATCTATTTTTCTATCCCTGCAAGACAGAGTGAATAGCTGAGGGCCACCTGTGTTATAGGGAGAGTTTTGATAATTAATGATAATAATTGAAATTTATATAACTATCTACATTATCTCACAACAATGCTGTGAAGTGAGTACAATAATTGTTATTATATCAGTTTTATGGAGGAGGAAACTGAGGTAGATAATATAATTTGCTCAAGATGGTACGCTAGTTAAGTGCCTAAGGCGGGCTTTGAACTCAGGTTTTCTGAGCTCCACCTCCAAAGATTTCACGACTATTCATTTCAAATCTAATCAGCATTTATTAAGCACCTATTATATAACCAGGCTCAGGGTTAGATACCTGAGATATAAGGCCAAAAACAAATCTAGCACCTGCCTATGAGGAGCTCATGTTGATACCTGTTGGGCATAGTGAGGTTGTGGGTCTTGTTGTCCCCTCCAGTGAGGGAGCCAAGTTTAGGGACTTGGGAGTTTGATGAGCATAAATCTTACCTCCTCTTTAGAAAATCTCTCTGCTTGGGTGGTGAGCATTTCCCGGATACTGTGAAGAGAGAAAAGCAACCTTGTGATTCCAGAGGCAAGAAGTTAGGAAGAACCCACCAAAGGGATTTGGGGAATGACTGAAAAAATTGTGGAATATGGATTTTTAATTCCTTCCACCATTGAAGATCAACAAATCATCTATAACTTGTAGCCTTAGAGAATTGCATATGGCATTGAAAGGGATGTGCTGAGGTCACTTGGGCATTATATAAAGCTAGATCTGAACCCAGGTCTTTCTGACTCAGAGGTCAGTCTCTGTATTCACTAGGCTAAACTGCCTCCATGAATGGAATGAGACGTTACTTTGCCAAAGGAATATGAAAACAACGAAGAACCATGGTGGGGTGGGGGCTGGGCACATGAGGCATAAAGAAAAAACCCAAACAGCAATATACTAACAACATCATCATCATCAATGGAAAATACTCATATTATAGAGATTTGAGAGCTGACATCCTGGGATTCTGGGACTCATAGTTGAGAGGCTTTCTCCTCTCAGCCCTGAGAACTATTTAGGGCTACCATGGTCTTTGAAGCATAATATGGACTTGAGTCATGCCTAAAAATTCATAAAGAGAGACAGAGTAGGCAAGACAAGGGTCTCTCCTTGACTGGGGACTTCAAAAACTGAGCAGCTGTAGTAGCTGGGGGAAGCATCTCTGGCCAAGGCTTATTGGGCTAAGAAGGGAAGATTTGGGAGCAAGGAGAAAGTGAAAAGGAGGACCCCAATAGCCCCTGACAGATATCTAAGAGCAGAAGATTTGGGCTGAAGTTTCCAATTGTACTCACCTTTTTGAGGACTGAAAGAAGTTGAAAGAGGATGTGTTTCCCTCCAAGTTCCCCCCCCCCCCATGCTTGTCCATAACAAACTCTGTAATATATTCCCTTATTTCTCTTATCTAAATATTTCTTGTATCCTAATTTTCCTTTCAAGCATAAAGAGACCCAGGGGGTTAGTTAGAATTTTTGTTGTTGTTCAGTCATTTCAGTCATGTCTAATTCTTTGTGACCTCATTTAGGGTTTTCTTGGTAAAATGCTGGAGTGATTGCTATTTCCTTCTCCAACTCATTTTACAGATGAAGACACTGAGGCACAGGGTTAAGTCAGCTGCCCAGGGTCACACAGCTAGTGTCTGAAGCCAGATTTGAACTTGGGCAGATGAGTCTTCGTAACTCCAGGCCTGGTACTCTATTCACTGCATCATCTACTTACTGGAGTTTGGCTAAAGATAAATGTAAATTGAAATTAGAGTAGAGAGCCAAACCTTAACCTGAATGTTAGGAATTTTTCCTAACTGGGGGCTCTAAGCTATTACCATTATGCTACTAACTTTTTGTCTACCATAAACGCCATAAGACAGCAGACTGTTGATCTGAGGGGCCATTATACTGCTACTAGAATAAAAAAATGAGCTAATTGTTGTAACAAGGTATGACAGATTAAATCTTCATCGAGAAAAAAAGGAAGAGAAGGTAGTGACTAAAGATCATATCCTAAACCTCACTCCTCATCTCATTCCACCCACAGGAGATAGACAAAGCCTGGGAAGGTTATAAGACTGTCCCTATCCCTCAGGGAGAGAAAGCAGAAAAAATGAAGTACTAGTTGGCCACCACTTACACAATACAGCAACACAGATTCAGAAGGAAAAATGTTCTGAAGGTAGGCATGGAAATAAATAGGAGAATTTTAATCTCTGGTTTATGTAGCTCAAAATCTTAAGGATTTTTGTCAGTGTGAATTTTCTTTTCAGTGAATATTGAAGGTTCATAGGTCTATACATTTAGAGCTTAGAAGGAGATTTGAGGGCCAATCAGTCAGACCTCCTCATATTACAAAGGAGGACACTGAAGGGCAGAGACCTTTCCCAAGGTCATACAAGGTATGAGCCACAGACAGATCTAGAAATGAATGGCCAGGGTGGCTAGGTGGAGCAGTGAATAGAGCACCGGCCCTGGAGTCAGGAGGACCTGAGTTCAAATCCAGCCTCAGACACTTGACACACTAGCTGTGTGACTTTGGGCAAGTCACTTAACCTCAATTGCCCTCCAAAAAGCAAAAGAAAGAAAGAAAGAAAAGAAATGAATAGCCCTTTTCACCTTAGGACAGTTCTATTTAGTAGGAATTTTTTCATTATACCCACGTTCCTATGCCCATTTTATAAACTAGGGAGACTGGGATTACTAGAAGCAGTGTCATATGACAGGCAAAAGCCCACATTTTAATGCCTAATCTAATCCATATACTTCAGCTTAGTCCTGACACTTCAGATTCAGATCCTGTGATTCCAAATTCATCACTCTTCCCTCTGATATTACAATTCATTTATAACTGAGTTAAGACTATAGCTAAAAATTTAGTGATGAAACCCTCCAGATCTAGTTACAATGGTCTTTGGACAATAGACCAATAATCCATCCCTAGGATGGATATCTTTCAAGATATGTAGGACATGGCTGTGCTTGAGCTCAGATAGCAAAATCTTTGCTAACTATGGTCATCTTCACGCCAAGATGAGTCAGCAAGCAAAAGCTTTAAGCATGAATTTTGATCATATATGCTTTTTTTTTTGAACTATTTAAAATGGAAGTTTGCAGTTTTTGTATTTAAGCTTTGAAAAGATTCTTGTTGATGTATTTGGATGATTATGTTGGTGGATGGTTACTAAGGTTGGAATACTTTTTTTTTAAGTTGGGAAAAATCAGAATTTATTCCCCACTTACTAGTCAGACTTCAGCACCCCTTTGCCTTCTGGATCAAACACTTTAAATGCATTGAGAATAGTTTCTTCCGGGTCAGCACCTGCAATGGAAGGCAGAGAGCCCCATGGATCATGAATAAGTGTGAAGTACATCTACTCCAGCAGATATCCCTGAGAAACAATAAATAGTATCCCTAAAAGCAGGAGTTGCTGGGGGGTGTGCAGGTCACAAGCTACCTTATATGGAAGAGGGTCTGCAAAGATAGAGTCATATCTAGGACAGGGTGACCAGGGCTTACATAGGTTGAAAGTTAGAGGGTCCCAGCAGCACATAACCTCTACAACCCATGAAAACCACTAGGCTTAGCACCTAGTTAGCAAGAATAATTAGTTAAAACAGGAGTAACACACTTCCTCTGCTCCTTTCTCCTTTTCCCTCCCTCCTCCTCTCACCAGCTACCACACTCTAGGTGAGTATTTCAGGCCTGGCCTTATCTATCTTTCGGCATTCTCAGTAGTGACTTCCTCAGAAATATCTGGTGTTCCAGCCTCCATCTCAGAACTCCTTATGTTCCAAAGCTCTCCAAGTTTTCTCTTCACCCCCAAATGAACTTATTATTATTTTTTTTAACAAAAGCTGATTTCAAGGCACCTTTTGAGTTACTTGGTCTGGGCCTATTTCATGGTATTTTCCCCAGGCACCAGTCTCCAGTTTCCAATTTGTGCAAAGATTTGAAACAAAGCAGGCTCTCTGTACCCAAGGGCCTCCCCTGGGAATGCTTCACTTGCTGATTTTAAAGGGAAAACTGCCTGGGGACATGAAGTAAAGCCTAAAGATCAATTCTTGCTGGGAATATCAGAGTTTTTCAGTGATATCTCGGTGTCCTGACATCTGTCTTCTGATTGGCACACACACTGCCAGCTTCCCAGTCCCCGGGCAATTGCTCTTCATCCCCACACAGTCTGCACAGGCCTCGTCTCTCAGACACACCCATGGGTGCTGCAGGCCCGCCCCTTCCTGATGCTGAGGCTACTCACCCTTGAGCTTTTCCCCAAACATGGTCAGGAAGACGGTGAAGTTGATGGGTCCTGGAGCCTCCTTTATCATTTCATCGATTTCTTCATTTTTCACATTCACACGACCTGGGATGCAAACGAAACAGTGGGACCCATAACGGGGAAGAAGTGGGAGGATGCAATAGCCCAGAGAGGCCAGAGGGCTGGACCGGAGTCACCAAACCTGGCCCCTACGTCTGTCTCTGTCCAGACTATGACCATGGGCAAGAACCCTTTACCTCTCTGGATCTCAGATTTCTCTCCATGAAATGAGGGATAAGAGACTCTCTGGTCCCCTCCCAGATTTGGTATTATATGGTCTAAGGGCCTTCCAGCTCTGATAGCCTATGTTCTAAGGTTTCTCTGAGATCTGACATTCTATGTTCTGAGGATTCCTTCTAATTCTGACATTTCCTCTTCTAAGGCTTTCTTAGCTCTGACATCCCTTGTTCTAAGGCTCCTCCTAGCTCTGACATTTCCGTGTTCTAAGGCTCCTCTTAGCTCTGACATCCCCTGTTCTAAGGCTCCTCCTATCTCTGACATCCCCTGTTCTAAGGGCCCTCCCATCCCTGACATTCCCTGTTCTAAGGCCTCCCTTAGCCCTGAAATTTCCTGTTCTAAAAGTCTTCTCAGTTCTGACATTCCTTGTTCTAAGACCTCTCTTAGCTCTGACATTCTCTGTTCTTTTTTTCTTTTCTTTTCTTTTTTTTTTTTTTTTGCTTTTTGGAGGGGGAAGGTAGGGCAATGGGGGTTAAGTGACTTGCCCAAGGTCAGACAGCTAGTTTTTGTGTTAAGTGTCTGAGGTCAGATTTGAACTCAGGTCCTCCTGACTCCAGGGCCAGTGCTCTATTCACTGCTCCACCCACGCACCCCTCAGACATTCTCTGTTCAAAGGCTTCTCTTAGCCCTGATATTCTGTATTATAAAGGCCCTCTCAGTTTTGACATTCCTTGTTCTAAGGCTCCTCCTAACCCTGAAATTCCCTGTTCTAACGCTCCTCCCAGCCCTGACATCCCCTGTTCTAAGGCTCCTCCTCGCCTGGATAATCTATGTTCTAAAGTCCCTACTTGTTTAAACATCTTAGAATCCTGTGCGTCTCAGTCTCTGGAGCTTATCTCCTTAAGATTCTGATGAAAATGAAAACATTAGAGGGAAGACTCATAAAGTCTTACTCAGAGCAGAGACACTCTAGCCCCAGACTTGCAGAATCTCAGGGATAATAAGAGACTTCTGAGATTGTGTGGTTAAACTCCTTCCTGAGCAGGAGCCCCCTCTTACAATACCTCCATCCCAAATGACAGGCATTGTAGCCCTGTGGAAAGTGCTCAAGATATGACTCAGAGGACATAGGGTCAAATCTTGACTCTGCTAATTAATGACTGGGTGACCTTGGATCAATCACTTTGCTTTTCTGGCCTCAGGTAACTAATTTATGAAAAGAAAGGGGTAGAACTCAGTGAACAGCTCTAAGGTCCCTCTAAGCTCTGAGTCTATGATGATAGGGTCCCCTCTTCTTCTGGAGGACCCCTGGTGATGGGCAGATCATTATTTACCATGTCAGCACCTTTCACCTTGGCACAGTTCTATCCATCATAAAGTTTTAAATTATATCCAGTCACATTATTATGTCCAATTTATAGACTAGTGAGACTGGAGTTCAGAGGAGATAAAGTCACAGAGTGCATGTCGTTTGTTATTTAATCAGTTTTAAATCATGTCTGACTCTTCGTGACCCTATTTGGGGTTTTCTTGGCAGAGATACTGGAGTGGTTTGCCATTTCCTTCTCTGGCTCATTTGACACATGAGGAAACTGAGGCAAACAGGGTGAAGTGACTTGCCCAGAGTCACACAGCTAGTAAATGTCAGAGGCCAAAATTGAACTCATGAAGATGAGTCTTCCTGATTCCAAGCCCAGTGCTTTATCTGCTATGGTACCACTTAGATGTGAATATCATACAACAGGCAAAAACCAAAACAAACCCAAAAACCCTATCTCAGGAAAGACCAGGTTCAAGAGTTCCTTTTGATTCTATTTCCATGACCCAATATATTGCCTATGTGAAATGCTTTATTATTATGGATCATCAAATTCAAAACAGACACAAGCTTTACTCTTTTATTATTGTCGTTCCCTCCCTCCCACCACAGGGAAATTCTTTTTCCATCTCTCAATAGATGGGGGTGAGAAGTGGGTTATGGGTATAGTAGAATGTTGCATATCCTGTCAGCCCAAGTTCCTCCTGCTTAATCGTTTTTCTTTGCAACAAGAGATAGTTCTATGCCAGAGTATAAAAGCCAATGTTGTCCTCAATCAAACTTTAGAATAAAAATAATTTTTCTTTATCACCACGCTATCATGCCTGGTACTCATCCACCCAAAGACAGTAGGAATCAGACTCAATTAGAGACCTACCAAGGGCAGCAAATGTGTCCCTTAGATCTGCTTTGTCAATGAAGCCATCCCGGTTCTGGTCCATGATGGTAAATGCCTATTGAAGCGGGTAGAGAACAGAGGTGGTCAGTCAGAAGCCTACGGGAAGCTGGGGAAGATTTCGTGTAATTAAATGCATCAAGAACCAAAGGGTATATCAAGAGAGGATCTGTGGTAGTATTTTTAGTTCTTCTTTGTGAAACCCCCTCCCCAAATTCCTTGTTCCTTCTCCCAATACCGTCCCACAGCATCCTGAAGAGTGGATTCCCCACTCCAGAGCTTCAAGCAGTGAGGGAGAAGTGCATGTAGGAGGTCGCATTCTTTCTGCAGTTTAGCCAGGACATACCTCTCCAAAAGTACCTGCCTTTTGACAAGGATGGAGTTTAAGATATCCAGGTGACAAGAAATTCAATGATTAAAAAAATGGCTTCATTTATACTAAAATATTTATAGCAGCACCTTTTGTGGTAGCAAAAAAATGGAAACAAAGTAGATATCCAGGCTAAACAAATTGTGGTACATAAATGCAATGAGATAGTGATGAGCTGAAAGGGATGAGTTCAGAGAAGCATGGGAAGATTCATATGGACTGATGCAAAGTGAAGTAAACAGAGCCAGTAAGATAATACACACCACGACCCCAACAACATGAATGTAAAGGAGTGTAAGACAACAATTGAAAACAGAATGCTATACAATTATAAAGATCAAGCTTGAGTCCAAAGGAAGAGACGAGACACGGCTGCTTCTGTGGGTAAAGAACATGGCATATAATGTTAAGTTTTTCCCAATGTGTTGCTTTGTTTTGCTGATTTTTTTTTCTTTGTCTTTTGTGGCATAATGATTAGGAAGCTGATCTTGAAATCAGGAAGGCCTGGGTTTAAGGCCCATCATACTGGCTTTAGGACCCAAAGTATGGTACCAAAGGTAAGAGTAGATATTTATCATATTGATAGAGGGGTTTTCCCCACCAAGATTTCCCTACAACTGCGCTGGGGCTGAGAATAGAGCCAGAAATAGTTTCTGCCTTTGAGCATTTTATATTCTACTGGAGGGTCAATTGAAAAGAAACAGCATATAAACCAGATCAATACAAATGAATACAAAATATTTTTCTTTTAGAGGGAGAGAGAATTGCTAACCGCTGAGGGAACTTTGAAGGAATCTAGGGGTTCTAAGAGACAGAAATGAAGTGGGAGACTTTCCAAACTTGTGCTAAGGTACAGAGGTGGGTGATGAGGAGGATGCAACGTCACATACAGGGAATATCGATGAAAGGGAGTAATATGTCATCAGCAGCGAAAGATAGATTTCAGTCAGTTAGTGAAGGGTTTAAATCCACGTGACCGAAATGTTCACTGATGCTTCTAGGAATTCCACATAGCCTTGTGGAAAGACTTAGGGCATTCATTTCAACTAAGAGAACTTACCTCCTTGAATTCTTGGATCTGGGTCTGCTCAAACATGGAGAAGACATTGGAGTTAGCGCCCTCTGCTCTCTTCTTTGCTTTCTTGGGTGCCTGGGAAAAGGATGGCCAAGATTAGAAAAAAGCAGTGGGCTGGAATCCAGGAAAGTGAGATCTCGTTCCAGCTCTGCCACTGAGCAAGTGAATGACCCTGAGTGAGGCCTGACCCTCTCTCTGCGTGAATCTCTCATTTGAAAAACAAGAATATTTCCTGCCCTTCTTATTCTCAAAGGCATCACAAGATTTACGACTGGAAAGAGACTTAGTGAGTCTCTAGTCCAACCTTCTCATTTTATGAGAGACAGAGAGAGGTGAAGTCCAAGGTCACACAGTGAGTAGAGAGCAGAGATGAATGTTGCAAAGATAGAATGAGATCATAGATGTGAGAGGGCTTTGTTAAAGTTAATACACTACACAAATATGAGAAATTATGAGCAGAAATTACAGAACTAGTGCAGCGAGGTGGTACAAGGGATAGAGCACCAGGCCTGGAGTCCAGTCTGACATTTACTAGCTGTGTGACTCTGGGAAAGTCACTTAACCCTGTCTGCCTCAGTTTCCTCGTCTGTAAAATGAGCTGGAGAAGGAAATGGCAAACCACTCCATGATCTTTGCCAAGAAAACCCCCAAAGGGGTAACAATTGAAACAATTGAACAACAACAATTACAGAAATGCACAATTGCATAGATTCTCCTCAATGACTAGCGCCTGGCATATAGTAAGAGCTTATTATATGTTTGTTGTTAATTGACTGACTGACTGGCTAACTTTTTATCCTTAAATCCTTTCCAGATAGGTTAGCTGTTCCCCCAGTTGTTCTCAACCTGTGGGTTATGTTCAATTTGTAACAATGAAAATACATCCTGCATATTAGATATTTACATTACGATTCATTAACAGTAGCAAAATTACAGTTATGAAGTAGCAACGAAAATAATTTTATGGTTGGGGGTCAGGAACTGTATCAAAGGGTCGCGCCATTAGGAAGGTTGAAAACCACTGCTTTAGACGTTAAGCAAAGTTGACTCATTTTACTGCTTCTGCATGATTCAATTTAATAGCAAAAATATTTATTAAGAACCTACTGGGTGGGAAGAACTGTGTTGGGCACATGGAATACAGGAACAAAGCTCCAGATTGCCCTGGACTTAACATTCTAATGTCTGTGTGGAGGGAGAGAGGGCAGGCTATGTCTGCTACAGACAAGGAGAAGCCAAGGTTGAGAGTCAAGGTGGAAGGAAAGAGCCAGACAAATTAATCCAGAAATGAAGAAGAGCAGAGGGCTGTGTTAACCAGCAGCAGATAATGGCAATGCTGGAGAGAGACATGGGTTTGAATTCTGTTTCTTACTGTTGTGAATATAATCACCTGTCTTTTTGGAGTGTGTGTGTGTGTGTGTGTGTGTGTGTGTGTGTGTGTGTCTGCCCTGGAGAAGGCCAGTGGCTGCTTCTACTGAACCATTTGACAAATGGGTAAGTCAACGATCAAAGGAGCATTGATTGGGAGACAATCAGGTTCTTGAAACTGGAAAAAACAGTGAGATGAAAGGAGTTTTCAGAGTGGAAATCCCAGTTCTCTCTCAATCTCTCTCTCTTTGTTTCTTCCCCCTCCCCTCCCCCTCTTCCTCTCCATCTCCCTCTCTCTCTGTCTCTCTCCCTTTCTGTGTCTCTGTATCTCTCTCCCTCCCTCCCTCCCTCTCTCCCTCCCTCCCTTGCTCTCTCTGTCTTTGTCTCTGTCTCTGTCTCTCTTTCTCTCTCTCTCCCTCACCACCTCCTTCCTTGGATCCAAATAGCCAAGGAACCCCAGTTCAGGCAAATAAACAAATTCATGGTGTCAATAGAGAGGGGAATGGAGGCAGGAAGACCTGGCTTTGACATTTGCTAGTTGTATGGCCTTGGGCAAGTCCCTTCTCTGGGTCTCAGTTCTCTGTTTGGTACAGAGACAGGGGGACTCAGTGACCTCTGGTGGGACTTCCATTGCCAAATCTGTGAGCCTCTGAATTAGGGGCAGGACTGATGAAAGAAACTGGGGTTTCAATGCAAGCCCTAACATTGAAAACTTGTGCGACCTTAAGCAAAACTCTTTGTCTCCTCCTTGTAAAGTGGTGGTAAGGGCGAGGCACCCTAGATGACCCCTAAGGTTCCTTCCAGCTCCGAGTCCAGCCAATTTTTCCTAGACTGCAGAATTTGCTACTACAAATCCATCCCACTGATGAACAACTCTGGGACACAAATTTGCATGGTCTGGTGCTGCCTACTTTGAAAGAAGATTATAAAAAGGGCCAAGAGAAAGATTTTTTAAATTTACCCTTCAAAAGGAATATCTATGTATATATGTACATACACATGTGTGTATATGCACCTCCTCATGTATGTATTCATACATATATGTATTTATAATTATATTAAAATTTTATATAAATATAGTATATATTTCTACTTCATAGGATTTTATATATAAATATATGTATATGCATATATACATTTTACGTATATATGTGTATATATGTATATATGTGTGTGTGTATATTTATATGTATGTATGTATGTATGTATATATTTTCCTATAGGTGCCCAAACAAGGAAAAAGAATTACAATTTGATCCTTAAAAGCACTCAATCCCATTTTGCAAGCCTTAGGAGTTATTGATTTCGAGAGAGGTCAGTCGACAACCCATAAAAAAACCTAGCTCTTTTTCATTCGGTTTTTCTTCTTCTATTCCCTGGGAGCCTGCATTATTTGTGGCCCGTCAGTGTATTGACTGGGGTTCCATCATGAGAAGCAATGAATCGAACCTTGTGTAGCCTGAGTACTGTAAACTGTGTCCAAATGGAAAGACCGTGGACGTGGAGGTGTGCCGTTCTGCGGGTCAGTCTCTACCCCTTACTAACTGTGTGACCTTTGGACAAGTCACCTTTCTGAGCCTCAGTTTCCCTATCTGTAAAATGACAGTTGAACTAGATGGACCCAGGGCTTTAAAAAAAGTAGTCTGGGAGTGGTGGGGGTTGGGGTAGGGAGTGGGGGAGACCAGGTGGCACAGTGGAAGTAGCCCTGGCTTTTGGCCTCAGAGAGGTCTGAGGACTTGCTTCAGATTCCACCTCTGACTATCCCAACCTAGGACACTTTGTGCAAGCTCCTTCACTTTTCTCGGGCCTCAGTCTCCTGCAACTGGCTTCTGAGGTCCCTTCAAGCTCACAGATCTGTGATCATATGTCCTGTCTGGGATTTGGTTTTCCTATCTATGAAATGGAGAGATTGGACTACGTGACCTCTGAGAGCCCTTCCAGCTTGAGATCTCTGATCCAAGATAAGGTTCATAACCATTTTTGTGTCCTGTACTGCTTTGGTGGTCTGAGAAGTCTATGGACCCCTTCTTAGAGCACATACAATAAAGTACATAGGGTTACAAAGGAAACCAGTTATATTGAAATATAGTTGTCAAAACTATAAAAGAAAACAAGTTATGGAGCCCAGGTTAGAATACCCAGTCCTGTGTTTCCCCAGCTTCCTCATCTGTACAATGAGGGAGTGGGGAGTGGTTGAATTAAGGTCAGGGGACCTCCTAGCTGTAAATCGTCGATCCTGTTTCCCCTATAATAGAGAGACTCTTATTTGAGGAAGGGGCCCATTTTAGGACCCCTTCTCTTGACCCTCCTCCCAGTCATACCCAGTCCCCACTCACCATGGTGGAGGTGGCCAAGAAGTCCTCCTTCTATCTGACAAGTGGGATCCCCACTGCTGCCCCTCCCTCTGCATCCAGCTCTGAAACAATAAATACTTCCCGCCTAGGGTTAAAAATAACCTCATGACCACTTTTGGCAGTAATAGGTAAGAAAGGCCCCACCTAAGCTCCCCCCTCCCCATCTCCATTCTATTCTGTTGACTCTTGTTCTGGAATAACAACTCCTATCACTGGGTGATATGTGAGACCCAAAGGCTTTCAAGGTTACCGAGTCCCACCAGTTGTGTCTGGGGCGGGGAAGATGCTGACAGGACCTGCATTCTACAGGACTCAGCCAGGGGACACATGTGCCCAACAGGTCCCGCAAGAGGGGAGTCAGGAAGCCTAGAAGCCTGAAATTTCAGAGACTTCAAAGGGAAGGTCAGCCCACACCTGTGGGAGAATTCCCATGGTAGAGATACTGTCCACGGGAAAAGGAAGGACAGGAGCAGCGATGGGGAAACCTGAGTTCTCCATGGGGCTCTGGCAGGGACCAGCAGGTGACCCCGGGCAAGACACTCTCTTGTCTCCAGGTACCAACTTCCTCCTTTATAGAAAGGAGCGAGGTGGCACAGTAGATAGAGTGTGGGACCTGGGATCAGAAAGACCTGAGTTCAAATCCTTCCTTAGATACAAATCAGTCTGCCACCCTGGGCAAGTCATTTAACTTTCAGTCTTATTTTCCTCATCTGTAATATGGAGATGGTAATAATAGCTAACATTTATACGGTGGTTACTATGTGCCAAGCACTGTGCTAATCACTTTATAGTTATTATCTCATGTGATCCTCTAACAACCCCGGGAGGTAGTAGTAATAAAAATAACAACAACTAACATATAGCACTTGCTATATGCCAGGCGCCATACTAAGTGCTGGCATTTCTGTAACAGTAGGGGTGGTGGTGGTGGTGGTGGTGGTGGTCGTTGTCATCATTGTTGTCGTAGTAGTAGTAGTAGCAGTAGCAGTAGTAGCAGTGGTAGCAGTGGTAGCAGTGGTAGTAGTGGTAGTAGTGGTAGTAGTAGTAGTAGAAGTAGTAGTAGCAGTAGTAGCAGTGGTAGCAGTGGTAGCAGTGGTAGCAGTGGTAGTAGTGGTAGTAG
>CM053587.1:329502577-329512577 GCA_028646515.1 Pseudochirops corinnae
GATAGATGGATGGATGGATAGATGGATAGATGTATGTATGTATGTATGTATGTATGGATGGATGGATGTATGGATGGATGGATAGATAGATAGATAGATAATAGATAGATGGATGGATGGATAGATGGATAGATGTATGTATGTATGTATGTATGTATGGATAGATGGATGGATGGATGGATAGATAGATAGATGATAGGTAGATAGATGATAGATAGATAGGTAGGTAGATAGATAGACAGACAGATGAGATAACTGGAGGTAACCTTAGAGTTTTCATTTTACGGATGGGAAAACCAACGCCCAGACAAATGAAATAATTTTCCCCAGGCCACAGAATGGTAATCAATCAATTGATGAATCAACAAGAAGCAGGTATTTATCACCTGCTATATTCCAGACGGGCAGCCAGGGGCACGAGGGAGAGCGCGCCGGGCCTGCAGTCAGGAAGCCTCTGTTTTGGTGGCCTTCCCTTGGGCCTGGACTGTTTTCTCTCTCTTTATTTCCACCTTATGCTTCCCGGGCTCCCTTCAAGTCCCAGCTAAAATCCCTCCCTCCATGGTGGTTCCTGCCCTCCTCCAAATATCTCCAAACGAGGTTGTTTTCTTGTCTCTCCCATTAGACCTTGAGCTCCCTGAGATCACTCCCTGTCTTTTGCCTTTCTTAGCATCCCTAGCACTTAATACAGCGCCCAGAACACATTAGGCACTTAATGAATGTTTACTGACTGATATGAGGTATCCTTGCTCCTTATAAGGACCTTACGTTCTAGGACCACTACAAGCAGGAGGCAGTGTGGTGCCATGGGGTGGTCACTGGCTCTAGCATCAGAGGGCCCTGGGTTCAAATCTTACCTCTGACACTTAGTACTTTATGACATTTGATAACCCACTTCCCCAGGGAGTTGGCCCAGACCTCTGGAGTCTTTCAGCAGAAATCTGTGATCCTAAATGCATCTTGTCGAGATACCCTCTTACAGGAAGTGATGACAAGGGCTGGAAAGATCAACATGAGAGGAAGCTTGGTTTTCCAGTCTGGATCCATCAGATACTGGGGTGGTTTGCCATTTCCTTCCCCAGCTCATTTTTCAGAGATGGCAGCTGAACCCAAGTTTTCCTAACTGAAGTCAGATCTTCACTCATTACACCAGTCAAATGGGATGATGTTTGTAAAGTACTTAGCAAAGAGCCTGACACAGAGTAGTTGCTTAACGCATGTGTTCCCCTTCTCCCTACACTGTTCACCCCTTAAGGGGAGAGAAGTTAGCCAAGGGATTCTGCCTCAGGTTAGTCTCTGGTAGTGAATTTTTCATCACGATGAAATTTCAACTCACTTGGCCTACTCCAATAGAGCTGTCAACACTTTCAACTGGTAAACTGGAGGTTTCTTGAGGATAGGGCCTGCCTTCAGCTTGTCTCCATACCCCTAGCACTGTGCTTGACTCACTTTTATTAACCACTTGCTGGACTGAATTGAGCTGAGCTGGAGACTTGTGCACACACATCATGATAGACATCTGCAGGGCCTTGGAAAAGAAAGGACAAATACTTCTGAGAGGGCGAGAGAGAGTGTGTATATCCCACAAGGAGATTTTTTTTGCCCCAAACTCTCTGACATTCCTAGAATTATAGCTTCCTGAGCTAATGAGCACACCATGGATTTTCTTTAAAACCTCTCTGTGTGTAGTCATTAACTGTAAATGACCAAGTGAAAAGGTTGTTCCCTCCACAGAAGATCTGCAGGATGAAGGACTATGGCACCATGTGGTCCCCACACTCCTGGCCATCCTGATGTCACATACCTCATCTTGGGTTAGGCTAAGCAGGCCTGGGCTGAGGAGCAGCAGATTGGGGGGGGAGTCTCTGATCCTAACTTGGAGACTAACTTTATAGTATGTTACTTTCCCTCCCCAGGCCTCAGTTTCTTTAACTATAAAATGGTAGATTTGGATGAAATGGACTCGAAGGCACTTCCCTAGCTTGGACATTCCATGTTCTAAATTGTCTCCCAGCCTTGGCATTCTATGTTCTAAGCCCTGTCTTTCAACCCTGACATTCCCTGTTCTAAGGCCCCTCCCAATTCTGACATTCCATGTTCTAAGCTCCCTCCCACCTCTGACATTCTTTGTTCTAAACCCTGCCCTCCAGTCTTGACATTCTATGTTCTAAGGAACCTCCCAGTTCTGACATCCCCTGTTATAAACTCCCTCCCAAATTTGATATTCCCTGTTCTAAGACTCCTCCCAGACCTGACATTCTATTGTTCTAAGCTCTCTCCTTTCAGACATCCCCTGTTATATGGCCCCTCCCAACTCTGACATTCCCTGCTCTAAGCTCCCTCTCAGCTCTGACATTCTGTTTCATTGTCCCTCTGGTTCTCACATTCTATAATGTTATTTAGTGAATTATGAAAAATATAAATCTCTACAGACCCTTCTGTTGGCTGTGCTTGGGACCTTCCCTTTTCTGCAGGACTGGGGGTCCTGGAACCATCCCTCTGGTATTTGTAAACACTGTATGTAGGCAACATTTGGCCCACTATTTTTGTGGCTCGGAGGTTGGTGATTACAGAGAGGCCAGAGTCCTGCCACCCAGACTCATCCTAGAGCTGAATGGGCAGGTAGCAGCCGGGCTACAGAATTCTGGGTTGGGGCAGATGGGTTTTCACTGTCAGTGGGAAAAGATCTTGGGGGAAAAAAATAACCAGAAGCCTGAGAGAGACAAAGAAGGGCATAAAATTCTGCCAATTTGTGTTTATTTTGGACCTTGGGCTCTATGGGGCGTTCACCTCTGATGTAAGGGCTTGCCAAGCCCTTTTCAGGGCTACTCGTCCATCTTGGGTGTTCACCTTTACTCAACTCTCACCGGCAGCTCCAAGAAGCTATAGCATGGGCAGGGGCCTGGTTAAACTGCCTTGGCAGATGGGCTAAGCCAAGTTGAGGGTAATGGACAGGCCTCAGATATGTCACTATATTGGGGGGGTGTCTACCCCAAGCATGTGAAGACTTCCTCTGGTGGAATGGGCAGATGAGAATGACTTGTTCCAATGGCTATGAAGGTGGCAGAAGCATGAGTTGTGGAGCACTTAAAGTTTGGTCCAGCATTGAAGACACCAACACATCACTACCTCCTGGCCATCCCCAGCCATCTTGACTTTCGTCTTGCCATTGGTGACTCAGGATGAGAGAGGAAGGTTGATGGCTTTGCACAACTCTGCCTCATTTAAACCCATTCTGTGCCCAAGTGATGTCATTGATCCTCTTTGAAAATGAACAACAATCATTTTGAACTTTAATGTTCTCAATGTAAAGCCAGAAGGGACCTTAAAGCTGTCATGCCCAATCGTCTTATTTTACAGATGTGGAAACTGAGGCTCAAGGAGGGTGGGTGATCTATCCAAAGTCTGCCTTCATCAGATACAAGGAAAAAGTCTCAATATCCCCAGTAAAGATGTCCATCAATGTCCCAAAGCCTGGAATCAGCAGGAGAAAAGGGCAAAGTTTCAATGGATGCACCCTGCTCCCAGCAGGACATGGCCAGCACAGGGAGTCCTGTGGCTTCAAGGCCAGTACCTGTCCTTACTCCTTCAATTTTCAAATTACTCATACTGGCCTCCTCCATGACACTCTAAGGGACACCATCCTCTGCTGCTCATTTATACAAACTTTTGGGGAATGGAGTAGTTTCCAAAAGAAAACAGCATTGTCCCCTGGGCACTTCCAACGGAGTCAGTCACATCTCTTAATACAAAATCTTAACACACAACCTCTGCTTCCATGACAACCAGTGAGTGAGAATCTTCCAGTTCTATTAAAAAGTTGCTCCCAACATATGGACTCCCACTTTATGTCTCACTCACTCCTCAGAGTCCAGCCCCTCTGGGGCCAAAGTACAATGAGGGGCAGGAGGGGCGGGGTGGGGGTCCTCTCCTCTGTTTCTTCCTGGGTTCTGATGTGTGTGTGTCAATTTCAGAAGAAATTGGCGTCATTAGCTGTCTTGTTTCATTGACTCCTGGGAGAAAATGGGATTGTAAAGACAGAGCTGCCTCCTGTTGCCAGAGCCCACCAACCATCCCAGAGATACTGACATGATTTGGACCTACCGGGAGAGATCTGGTATCCCCACTAGAAGCCTTAAATGGACAATACCCATCCTTTTTGTGGCCTTACCTCTGGAACAAAAAGGCGCATCATTTTGTCTGTCTTCTTTCCTTCAAAGACACTCCCTCCATAAAGAATTCCCTCTGCCCCACCCAATGTTCTCTCCCTCATGAAATTTTCTTGGGTACTTAGTCTCTATCTCTCTTTTCATTCATTTGTATTTCACTTTGTTCATTTGTTTATCACTTAAATAGGACGTCATCCTCACAAACAACTGTTTATTATTATACCCATTTTACAGATGAGGCAGGCAGAGGTTGAGGTTAAACCCAGGGTCTCTCAGCTAGTAAATGTCTGAGGTCAGATTTGAACTTGTGTCATCCTGACCATAGGTCCAGTGCCCTTTACCCACTGTGCCATCTAACTGGTTCTGGTTATAGCTTTATCACACAGCAAATACCCACTTAATTTTTTTCTTAGAATAAAGAATGGGAAAACTGAGGATGAGCAAGAAGGAATGTAAATGTCCTGCTGGAAGAGTCACAGAGCTGGAAGGTGCCTCAGAGACACTCTAGCCCAAGCCCCTCATTTATAGATGAGGAAACTGAGTCACAGAGAGTTGCCTTGCCCAAGGTCACTCAGCTGACAGATAACAAATAGCAGGGGACATGGGTCCCCTGATTCCTGATACCCGGCTCTTTCCCAACATACCGTGTGGCTTTTTGGTTTTTTTCCATCCTCTTGGTTCCCCGTTAGATACAGCTGCTGCCTGACTCCAACCCCTCTAATTCCCTGGAGGGGTCTGGGGAGGGCACAGGGGAGCCTGGCTGGAGAGCAGACAGATCCAGAAAGGCTGTAATAGCCCACTGGTGGCTTTTTTTCTGCCTTCGTATTTTTAGACCTTGGGTTCCTGCCTAGAGGTCTGAGCATGGCTGACAATGGAGCCCAAACAATCCTTTGGGCTTAATGATGCCCTGCAGTAACCCTGCCTGTGCCTTCATAGTGATTTCAGCTGTCCATGGGGCACGCCCTGAGTTGGGGAGGGTAGCATTTCTCCTCCCGCCGCATCCCAGTTTGGAGCAACAGCTGCTGGCTGCTCCCCATCTCACCCTGCCCCCTACCTTGTCTGGCCCTCTGGCCTCCCAAGGAAAACGACATCGTTTCAGCTGAATCAGCTCGTCAAGTGGTATGGTCTGGAAGCTATATAAAGGCCCCAGTTGGGGCTTGTTAATCACTTGACATGGGGGCCCAGGGTGAAGGACTTTTCAACACTCTGTCATCAGGTACATGAGGGCTTCAGGGATAGGGGCCCCAGCAGAGATAAGGCAGCCAGGGAGGCTGGCCCTGGAGCCCAAGGTGATGAGAGAGCCACAGAGCTGGAAGAGACCATTTTACAGGTGAGGAAACTGAGGCCCAGAGAGGTCCTAGGACCTTCACATTTAAAAAAAGAAAGACCCTAAGAGATCATATGGTCCAAAACCCTGATAACTCTTCTTTCCACCATTTTACAAGTAAAGAAACTGAGAGCCAGAGAAGTCCTAGAGCCAGCAGACATTTAGAAGTGGAAGGAACTTCAGATATTATACGGTCCAACACCCTTCTGGTCATGTTCCATCCAACATTTTACAGAAGAAGAAGAAACCAAGGCCCAGGGAGGTAGTGTTTGGCATCTTCCATTATTTTACAGATAAGGAAACTGAGGCAAACTGGGTTAAGTGACTTGCCCAAGGTCACACAGCTCCTCCATTTTACCAATGAGGCACCTAAGCCTCAGAGAATGGAAGAGATTTGCCCAAGGTCATGCAGATGACTGTTTACTGAATTATCTGCAGATAAGGCTCTGCCTAGGCCATCACTGTCCTGCAGGCTCACAAGAGACCAAAGGGATCACGTAGTCCAACCTCCCCATTTCACAGGAGAAGAAACTGAGATCCAGAAGGGGAAGTGGTTTGCCTAAGAGCACCCAAGTATATCAGCCAGGATTTGAATTCAGATCTGATTTGTTCTCCAATGTTCTTTCCCTATGTCCCACAGCTAGTAAGGGACAAAGGGCCTAGTTCCTAATGTCCACCATGATTTTAGCTGTCTAAATGCTTTTTTTCCATCTACCTGCTTTCACCCATGTGGTTCTGAGCCTTATGCAGGGTAAGGTCAGCAATTCTCCAGAATCCCCTACCTCCTGTCTTCACAAACACTATCGTCAAATGTGGGAGGGGTGGTTCATCTTCCATTCACTCATTCACCCACTTGCTTCACTCATAAATGCCTCCTGTGAATCCAGTACTGTGCTAAGCCCTGAGGATAAAGCAGCATGGGAAGTGGCTGAATGACCATTCTTTGTAAGTGTTTTAGAGGGGATTCTTGTTCAACTATGGACTGGACCATGAGATTACAAATTTAGAACTCTCAGAGGTCATCCAACCCCCTCATTTTATAGATGAAGGGACTGAGCCTCAGGAGGGGAAGTGATGTGTTCAAGGTCATACATGTGGTTACCTTCAGAGGTAATGTTTGAACCCACGTCCTCTGACGCAGAAAGAACGAATACAATTTCCACAGCGCCATTAAGCATTTTACAAACCTTATCTCCTCTGGTCATCCGTCCATCCTTGTGAGGTAGACATTATCATCTTCCCTGTTTTATGGATGAGGGAACCAAGTCTCAGGGAGGTCCGAGCGACCTGCTGTGTGATTCTGTGTGTGAAGCTCTTTGTATACCTCAAAGCACAATAAATGCCAGCTGCTATGATTTTTGTTGTCACTGTTATCCACCTTTAGACCTGCTTTACGGAGCTTGTAAGCTATCACTATTATCAGAAAATATTATATACTAAGTGCAGAAGAGAGTACAAAGTCTTATGTGAGGTCTAAGAGAGAAGGGGGATCAAGGAGGGCACAAATTACAATGGAACGGAGCTATTGGGAAACTGAGTCCTAATCTCAATTCTTCTTCTTCCTACCCACGTGGATTTCGACAGTTCCTCTAACCTCATCACCTCAGGGAGGGGCCCTCCTACAAGAGGAGCTCAGGTCACACATACAGGGTGTCCCTAAAGTCTGGACACATAGACAATCTCATGAAGTATGCCTATTTTCAAGAAATGAAAGAAATGCAATTTTAATCTCATTTTATTTAATTAGCATAAATGAGATTTCATAGGAAGACATAGGAAATCTCATTAATTAATTAAATTAATCTCATTAATATGGAAATGTTCCCAATAGCTAATAAAAATTTTTATTCCATATGAAATTATCATGGTTAAAATTTATGCTAATTAAACAAAATATTGTGGAAAATTTCATTCCTTCATTTCTTGAAAATATGTGTAGTTGATGAGATTTGCTATGTGTCCAGACTTTAGGGACATCCTGTAGACCCAGATTCATCCTGATTCCAGAGGGGATTCAGGCTTTCTCTCTATGACTCATTGTTCACCATCCTGGAGTGACTCTGGAGAAACTTTTCAAATAGAGCTTAGCTATGGTTCATGTCTGAGATCTCCCCAAAATGTGGGTAACAGAGTCCCTTCTAGGAAATTTGCTCAGAGTACAATACCCATTGATCAGCAAACATTTCTTAAGCATTGATTATGTACCAAGTATTATGCTAAACTCTGTAGAGAAGAGAAAAGGAAAGAGAAAAACTAAGCCCTGCCCTCAAAAAGCTTACATTCTAAAGAGGGAGACAGCAGTATGTAAGTAGGTACCCAGGGATCTATCGATGGCTATAACCTTAAAGGGAATGACACTAGCTCCTGAGGCACCAGGGAAAGACCTCCTGCAGAAGGTAATGTTGGCATGGACTCTTGAAGATCGCCAGAGACAGGTACACGGTACTCGGTATGAGTATCAGATACCGGACAGCAGGTAATTGCCTCCATTCCAGAAATGACTTAAGACGCAAGACTCACAACCTTGCATTAACAAATTGTTGTTGTTGCTCAATTGTTTCAATCTAATTCTTTGTGATCCTATTTAAGGTCTTCTTGGCAGAAACAACTGCTTTGCCATTTCCTTCTCTAGATCATTTTACAGATAAGGAAACTGAGGCAAAGGGGGCTAAGTGACTTGCCCAGTTGCACACAGCTAGGAAGTGTCTGAGGCTGGATTTGAACTCAGGCCTTTCTAACTCCATGTCTGGTGCTCTATCCACTGTACCACCAAATTTGTTAATTTGCATTAACAAATACCAAAACATGAAATAGTTCAAATAGCTCATTCTATTTTCCCCAAAGATAAAGAAACTTTGTGAGACTGTGGAATAGATATTTCACTTTCCCAGCCCTCATGTGCTCTTATGGTCCAAAGCTCTGGCCAGCCAGGGCAGGAGTCTCATTGGGCCTTCAGTTACAGGCTGATCCTGATGGTGGTAGTTACCTACTTCTCTGACAATCGTGTTGGTGCAGAAATTTTCTCCAGCTGGACAGCCGGCACCAGACTCAGGACCTCAGGAACTAGACCCTTGGGTTTACTTCTATGAGGGTTGGAAATATTTACTTCTTAGAATTATTGGTTGGAAGGAAATTAAGTCAGAAAAAGCCTGTAGGGGTTCAACACCTAGACCAGCATGTGTTACCCAAACAGTCTGCCATAGTCACTAGAGTTGAAAGGGAGAGAAACCTCCTCCTGTCCCTGGAAGTCAAAGAGGGATAAATTGCTGGAAAAGTCCCAAAGTGATGGTCCTTGGAGAGGCAGAAATCTGCCTGCTTGGTCTTTTTAAAGACCACCTAAGAGGTAGTTCCTTCTAACTCCATCAACCAATTATCTTTGATGCAACAACCCCAGTTACAATGAGTACATATTTCCCATATTAACCCATCATGCACGTCCAGCTCCATCGGAGGTACTTCTTTCAAAAAATAATCAATTCTGAACTTAAAAAACACCAAACAATATGCACATTTCCCAAATACGAAACAGAACAGGAAAAGAGGATTGTGTATGAAATTGAGAATCTCTCTGTATATCCTTTGTTCTTTCTTTTATTTAGATAATAAACTCTACATGTAACTTTCAAAGCTGTCCTAATTATTTGTGTTCCATTCTGTTCTCTCCTGTGCTTTAAAAAAATATTTCCATGACTCCCTTTCCTTCCTTTTCTTTTTGGTGCTTCTATCCCTAGACACCTTCTTCCTCCCATCCCATGCCCAACTGAAAAAAAAACAAACAACAAAACAATTATAACAAAAATGCAAAACAAATTCCCATATTGACTGTGTCTGAAAAAGCATGTCTCGTTCTGCCGTGCCCTTTTTTCTGACAAAGGCCCATATCTGGTCATTTCATCAGGTGGATTGGGCTAGGAGACTGAATTGATCAGATGTTCCCTACTAGTAAAGTGGGGGAGATTTTACTTCTAAGATTCTTTTTAGTTCTACATACCACAAACTGGAGTTCCTATCAGCCTGGCTTTACAAGTGGGCTAAGAATTCAGCACCAGAGAGAAGGATCACAGAAAGCACAGTGTTTGTTTGAAGGGCAAAGAGTCGGCAGGTTTGCTGAGGTTCACAGAGGAATTATATATAGCTCCAAGCCCTGCTTCTCCCCTCCTCTCTTTTCATCTATCCCCTATGAAATACTAGATGGTCACAACAGTCCCATGGATACAAGTGAGCCAGGAGATTTTCCAAAAGTGCGTGGTGAAACCAAATCTCGCTTTGGAGTTCAAGGTCGCACTCAACATCCCTTCCTGCTAAGAGTTAGATGGACCTAAATGGATAAAGAAACTGAAAATTTCAGCTCTCAGTGACCACTTTTGACTTATTCACTTTTGGCTAGTCTTGGGCCCTGCTGAGCTTCCAGCAACTCTAGAATGGTTTCTGAGACTTTGCTGGAGGGCCAGGAGGGCTAAGGCACCTTAAGACTCAACCCCAAATCTGGGGCCACGACAGGAGAAGC
>CM053587.1:329517577-329524035 GCA_028646515.1 Pseudochirops corinnae
GAAAATGGGATTCTGAAGCTGCTAGGTGGTGCGGTGAATAGAGCACCGGCGCTGGAGGTCAGGAGGACTTGAGTTCAAATTTGACCTCAGACACTTGATACTTACTAGCTGTATGATCCTGGGCAAGTCATTTAATTCTGATTGCAGAAAGAAAGAAAGAAAGAAAGAAAGAAAGAAAGAAAGAATGAAAGGAAGGAAGGAAGGAAGGAAGGAAGGAAGGAAGGAAGGAAGGAAATAAGATTCCAAGAAGGTGTCCATAGGTTTCACCAGACTACCCAAGGTTTCCAGAACACACACGCAAAAGATAAGGACCTCTGGACTAAATGATCTCTGAGCTACCTTTAGTGCTAAAGCACCACCTCTGAAAGCAGAGGACCTGAATTTGAATCCTGCCTCTAATCGTTGCTAGCTGCATGACCTTGAGCCACTGTGCCTCAGTTTCCTCATTTGTAAAATGAGGGACCTCTATATGGCCTCTAAAGTCCCTTATAGATCTGGAGCTAGATGAATTTTAAGGCTTCTTCCAATTCTAAAATCCTATGCTTTTAGGAATATTAGTTACGTGTATGCATTGATGGCATGCCTGTGTCCCTTCAAACAAAATCTGGGCCATCACTTTTGGGGGACTCCTGATTTGGGCAGGGGTGACACTAGGTCAGTGGGTCCCGTTCAGGGTTCTCAGACCCCTTGGGGGTTCATGATGATGGCTCCAGGGGCTCATGATAAAAACTCTCAAATGTCTCCTTAATCAATAAATAATCATAAAGAATATTCTGGGTGGTATTTTAAGTAACCTTGAGGGAGTATATTAAAAAAAATTATTATTAAATGGGGATCAAGAAACAAAAAACATTAGGAGCCACTGGACTCTATCATAGGGTTAGTGATAGAGAAAGCTCAGAGATCATCTAGTCCAACCTAAGGAAACCAAGAATCAGGGGGGTCAAGTGACTTATTCTAGGTCACACTGTCAATAAAGGTCAGAACAGGATTTGAATCCAGGTTCCCTGACTCCATACCTGGTCTCTATTGCTCTATACAACCTCTCCCCTTGACAGAAGGCTCTTCTAAACATGATATCCTAGATCTTGAGTTAGAAGAGCCCTTGGGGGTCACTGAGCCCACCTTCTCCCTGGGGATCACAAGGCTGGTAAGTGATGTAAGATCTGAACCCAAGTCTCCCTGATTCCAAGCCCAGAGCTCAGTCTATTACACCTCAAGGATTCATTGATTTTCCTGATTTTGACTTGTAGACACTCAGAGCTATTACATCCTCTCCAGCTTGGCTCTCACATTAGGGGACCCCAAGTCCACCCCAGTTACAAAAAGCCCCTCTAGGGCTGTGCCCCAGGGCAGAGGAATTACTGGACTGAGCAACCTGGGAATTTCGTGGGGCCATTGACTGCCTCTCTTCCCTTGGCAAGGGAGCCCAGCAGCCTTTTCCTCTCATCTCAGTGTTTGGAACACCCTCTGTTGGCGAAGCTTTTTAACTGCGTCCTTGCCATGAAAGCTGAGATGTGTGCAAAGCCAGACTGAGGTTGCAAGGAGTCGATTCTGCGGGATGCCATGTAACGAGGCTTTGAGCTAATTTGCCAAATTGGTTTCTCAGCCCAGGGAGGTGTTTGCAAAATTCCGACAGGGCGGGACTTTGGAGTATATGGGAGCCAGACTGGCAAAGGGGAAAGGAGAGAAAACTGGGATTCATCATTGGGAGCAGACTCGTTAGACACAAGGAGCTGTGTGGTATAGGTTGGTCCAGCATTCAAGGACTTGGGGTCAGGTGCTGGATTTTGGAGTTTATTTACTGTGTGACTTTGGGCAAATCACCAAATTTCTCTGGGTCTCCTCTGTACGATGAGGGGATTGGACTAACTGGTCCCAAAAGGTCCTTTCTACTTCTACATGAATGATCTATGATCTTAAGGTAAGAATTCAGTCTCTAGGAAGTCCCCAGATATAAGACTGGTTAACAAAAAGTTTCAGTTTTTCCCCCGGAGGTAAAAATAGGAACCAGAGTAGAAGTTATGGAGGTCAATTTATGCTTAATGTAAGTTAACAATAATAATGATGATGGTGATGATAATAGCTCAACAGACTACTTCCCAGGGTTATCAACTGAGATAATCCATGTGTAGCACCCCCTTTGAAGCTACCCTCCCCTCAGGTTGTAATTTTTGTCCCCTTTGGCACAATTATTCATGGTCCAAGGTGGTCCTGGGCATAATTATTCAAGGTTTAAGGTGTTCTGTATCCTATCTAAGATTCTTTTTCATGAGCCCCTGCCGGTGGGTTTTCTTTGTTTCTAGTCAGCCAGAGGATAAGATTAGCTCAAAACAAAGGCATTTGCTGAAATGAAGTAGAACAGTCCTGACCAAACAGCTCCCTCTTAAACCTGGGGTGCACACTCCCTCAAGAGTGGACACACAGAGTTCACAAGCAGAAAGTCACACACTTGAAATAAATATATGTCTTAGGAAACTTAGAACTCTGGTGCTGCAGGTTCATCCCCACTCCAGTGTCTTCTTCTGATGTCCTCATCTTACTTGGCTGGGTCCCCTTTGGTCTGTTCTTGGGTTGGGTTTGCAGTTAAAATGGTTGACCATTGTCATTGTCAACTTTGGGCTCAGCTGAAATATTGGTCCAGGGTACTATGAACTTTGAGAAACAACCAGAACTCGCATTCTATGATTTAGTAATACCCTTCTTGGTTGTGTTCTCTCAGAGATTCTACTCTCAGACCTGATTTTTCCTGATTCCAGGCATGAGGTTCCTGTCCTTCTTGCTAACTAATTGACTCCACACTGTGTGCTTCTGGGACAAGAAATTGTTGCCAATAATGTTCCCATAGTTTTAATTATTATCTCTATGCAGATTTATGTTTGTTGTCATTTCAGTCATGTCCAACTCTTCATGATTCTATGTGAAGTTTTCTTGGCAAAGATACTGGGGAGGAGGTGGCAGCTGGGTGATACAGTGAATACAGAACCAGCCCTGGAGTCAGGAAGACCTGAGTTCAAATCTGGCCTCAGACACTTAACACTTACTACCTGTGTGACCTTGGGAAAGTCACTTAACCTCAATTTCCCTGCCTTCCCCCCTCCAAAAAAAAAAAAAGACAGAAAAAAAGATACTGGAGTGGTTTGCCATTTCCTTCTCTAGCTCACTTTACAGATGAGGAAACTGAGGCAAACAGGGTGAAGTGATCTGCCCAGGGTCACACAGCTAGTAAGTGTCTGAGGCTAGATTTGAACTCAGGTCCTCCTGACTCCAGACCTGGTGCTCTATCTACTGAGCCATCATATCCAGCTCTAATCTCTCCTGAATCTGTCCTTCACCACACTTTGGATGTTTTGAAATAAATGTCCATAGACAGTTGAAATTCATTATCTTTTCCCCAAATTTACACATAATAAATACTTGTTGACTGACTTGGGGAGCATGGGGAGAAAAGTCCCTTCCCTTGCTTGCTGCTTTGTGATAGATGTGCTCCCAAGATGTTCAGGACTCCATCAGAATCCTACTCACCTACTGCAACGGAAGATTCAGGTAACGCTCCATTCTGGAATCTCCAAGACCAGAGCAATAGAACATAGATTCTGGAAGGTCCAGCCTGCTACCAAAGGCTTTGAGCATGTGTCCAGGGATGGAGAGTGTATCTAGACACTCTTAACAAGGAGTAAGTTCAGAGAGGTTTGCCTCCAATGTCACTGCAGAGTAATGAGTGCTGGACCCCAGTGATTCTCAAAGACCATCTTCCAGGTCACAGAAGACTTGCAATCCTCTTTGTTTTAGAAGAAGGACCCACAAGGAAGGAATCACAGATGCTTAAATATAACAAATGTGCCAGGTACTGTATTAAGTGCTAGGAATAAAAAAAAAAAAAGGCAAAAGACAGTGCCTGCCCTCAAGGAGCTTACAATCTAATGGGGAAAAAAACTAGTTCCTTTCCACTTTCACTTTCCCTTTCCTTTCCCATTTCCTTTCCCTTCTCTCTGTCCATACAGGATATCATACCCTTACCTGTAGGTGCTCCGCCCAAAGGAATGTAAATTTTGATGGACTGTGTAGGTCCCTGGGGAAGACAAATGCTCGCCAGTCAGAGAAAGTCTCTTTTAACTATCCAGAAGCTTGACTATGGGTCTTGTGTGTGTGTGTTTGTTTTTCTTTTCTCTTTTTAAATAATATTTTCCCCCAGTTACACATAAAGACAAATTTTAACATTCACTAAAAAAAATTTTTGAGTTCCAAATTTTCTCTCCATTCTTCACCTCCTCCTTCCTTGAGACAGTAAGCAATTTGTTATGGGTTATACATGTTCAGTCATGCAAAACATATTACCATATTAGCCATATTGTGAAAGAAGACACAGACCCAAAGGAAATAAAACGCAAAAAAAATACAGAAAGTGAAAAATAGTATGCTTCAATCTGCATCCAGACTCCTTCTGTTCTTTCTCTGGAGGTGAATAGTATCACAAGTCCTTTGGAATTGTCTACTTGTAGTGCTGAGAATAACTAAATCATTCACAATTGATCATTGTATGTTATTGCTGCTACTGAGTACAATGTTTTCTTGGTTCTGCTCAGTTCACTTTGCATCAGTTCCTGTAAGTTTCCATATTTTTTTTTCTGAAATCCACCTGCTCATCATTTCTTATAGCAGAGTAATATTCCATTACAATCATATACAACTTGTTCATCCATTTCCCAATTGATGGGCATATGGTTTGTTTTCAATGCTGAATAAAACTCATCTTCTGTTGATGCCTTGTTAGCCTGAGTCCTTGCTTGGGAAATGAGAAATTTTGTCCATTTTCACATTTTCTTTTTTTTGAGGAGGGATGGGGGAGTGGAGATTTAAATCCAAGCCAAATTCTAATGTTCACAGGAAAAACTTATGAACTCGGTTGTGAATCTTTTGCTTATTCTTTCACCCGAGGTTGAATAAAGCCTGTTCTATATTTGATGTCTTGTTAGCTTTCTTCATCATCCTCTCTCTTGTAGCATATGGAGCACTGGAAATGGAGTAAGCAAAGCCTGGGTTTGAATCCCATCCTCAGGCACTTATTGTGTGACCCAGGGCAAATCACATATCTTCCTAAAGCCCTAGTTTTCTCCTCTGTAAAATGGGGATCATAACAGCAAGGTGTTTGTTGTGAGGCTCAAATGAGATACACAGAAAATAAGACATTTGGCCAATGTACTAGAAGCACTAGAAGCACCTTCCTGAAGCCCTAGAGCTGAGGAGCTCCAGAGGTCACCTAGTGCCCTGTGCCATCACCTTGGTGACTTTGCTGATGAAGAATCTGAGGCCCACAGACACAGAGGCAGAAAGTGGCAGTGTGACTTCACAATTCAAACTGATTTGAATGAATGTCTTCTGATTTACAAATTTGATAGTCAATATCAGGAGTGGGGAACCATGGCCTTGAGGCCACATATGACCCTCTAGGTCCTCAAGTGCAACCCTTTGACTGAATTGGATTCCCTTGGTCTATAGCAGTGGTTCTCAACTGTGGATGGCAAGCCCTTTGGGGGTCGAAAGACCCTTTCACAGGGGTCACAGGAGTTGCCTAAGATCATTGGAAAACACATATTTCCAGTGGTCTTAGGAAATGAGACATGGCTCCTCTATCTGTCTCCAGGCAGGTCTGCCCACATGCAGATATGCCCACATATGAGTATTAAAGGATCACAGCATTAGGAAGGTTGAGAACCACTGATCTATAGGAATGGAAACATGGGTGATTTTTCTCCTCTAAGGCCAGTTGGTTTCCAAAACTTTCCCTGGAAAACTCACATATCACAGAAAAGCAGTTACTTCTTGGCCAGAATGCTAGCTCCAGCCCCTTCCTTACCATCCCAGCCTCCAAAATACACCCCAGAACAAAGCAAACCAACTGTACTCCAAGATCTTAGTCAAATATCTCAAGGTTGCAAGGCTTCCTCCAGATGAACACTCTCTTCCTCCAGATGAACATAATGTAACCGTCATTTTAATTTACTAGGGGCAGCTAGGTGGTGATGTGGATAGAGTACTGGCCCTGAAGTCAGGAGGACCTGAGTTCAAATATAGCCTCAGATACTTCCTATCTGTGTGACCCTGGGTAAGTCACTTAACTCTGTTTGCCTCAATTTCCTCCTCTGTAAAAATGAGCTGGAGAAAGGAAACGGCAAACCACTCCAGTATTTTTGCCAAGAAAACCCCAAATGGGGACACAAAGAGTTGGATACAACTAATTGACAATATAATAATAGTAATAATTTAGAGAGTTTCTATGTCCCAACTTTTGGCCAGTCAGTCAATGAGCATTTAAGTAAGCACTTGTGTACCAGGTACTGTAATGAACATCAGGGATACAAAGAAAGGCAAAAACAGGGCCTGCCCTCAAGAAGCTCCCATTCTAATGGGGGAGAAAACCTGTCAACAATTGAATTGAAGTTTTTGAACTCTATTTC
>CM053587.1:329532426-329568314 GCA_028646515.1 Pseudochirops corinnae
CTTTAGAAAAGCAGATCTAAGAACCTGTGCTAGTAGCTGCCCTAGGCATGCTAGGGTGCTTACTGTTACATATGCCTGGACCATGCTTCATGCACACCCACAGTAGGTGCTTAATACATGCTTTTTAGATTGAATTTCTTTTTGGGGGGCAGGGGGACTTCTACAAGAGATAGTTTAGGGAGAAGGGAGAAGAGCTTGAGTTAAACAAGATGGCAATTGTGAAGGTGATTTGGAGGAGTTTGTGTTTATGAAACAGACCAGAGGGAGAATGGGAATAGAGAGGAGGAAGAGAAATGCAGAGCACTGTGGGAGACACTGGATAACAATTTAAAATAACAATGTCCAGGTCCCCATTCTACCTCTGGCTTCTGTGAGAGGAAGCTGAAGGAAGAGCAGGATCACAGAGGATCCAGGGGGTACCTGGAAGAATTAAAGAGTTAGGGGCTCAAGGAGAAGGCAAGGGAAAGGTATAAAAATTGACAAGACAAGCTAAGCAAACAGTATATTATGCATATTGGGAAAACCAATTGTTGTTAATTCCTTCATTTTTCAAAGAGGACCAATGACATCATGGGATGATGTATTGACTTATGTGTGAATTGGATTTAAGTGAGGCAGAATGATGCGAAGTCCTCAACCTCAGAACAACCTCTGTTCCAGAATCATTGAAGTTCAGTAGCAGGACAAAAGTCAGGATGACTGGCGATGGCCTGGGATGCAGTGGATGACCTTGGTGTCTTTGACGTCTGACCAAGTTCTATGGGGCCTCCTTCAGCGATAAAAGGTTAGTGAAGGGATGTTTGGTGGAGCCAAAGGATGACCTATTTTTCATATCCATTCCAGTACAGCAGCTAGATTATTCAGTGGGTAAAGTGTTGGACCTGGAGTCAAGAAGATCCAAGTTCAAATCCAGCTTCACACACTTCCCAACTGTGTGACCCTGGGTAAGCAATTTCACTTGTCTGCCTCAGTTTCCTCAGCTGTACAATGGGAATAATGATAACACCTACCTCTTAGGATTGCTTTAAGAATCAAATGGGATATTTGCAAAGCACCTTGCAAACCTTAAAATGCTATATAAATTCTTGCAATTGTTATTATTGATATCATAAGATCATAGATCTAAATGTAATTACTTGTTCCTAAAGCAAGGACACTCGCATGAGACTCTCCAGGAACTAAAAGGTGGAAATGTAATGGAGAATATCCAGGAAGATCAATGGAGGGAGAAACAGAAGCAATTTTGTCGAGTATACCACAGACCACCTTCACAGAAAGAGGAACTAGATGAAGAATTTGGGAAACAGATCATAAGCCTGTCACAGAGACATGAGACAGTAGTGATGGGGGGCTTCATTTTATCCAGACATCTGCTGGGCGTTCTCTCTCTTCCAAAAACAGAACAGCAGATAATGTCTTGATTTGTCTTAGTGATGTTTTTATCCTTCAAAAGTTGTAGGAACCAGCAAGGGGGAGATTCTATACTGAAGCTGATTTTTGTGAATACAGAGGAATGAGTTGCTGGGGGTGGAAATGATGATAATTTGGGAAGAAATGACTACTCCCTCCTACCACCGTGATAGAGGAGAGGAAAGTTGAGTATATTCTGACATGCATCCTAAATTTGGGGCAAACAGATTTCAAAGCTTTCAGAGAAAGACTAGGTCATGTCCCAGGGATCTAAATTCTTGGGGGAAATGTCAGCTCGTGAGAGGTGGGATATGCTCAAGAATGATTCTGGAGGCATAATTCCAATGAAGAGGAGAAACAACAGTTGGCTATACAATGAACTCCTCTACCTACTTGGATTAGAAATGGATGTACTATGATCCAAGACAATTCCCAAGGACTCATGATGAAAAATGCTATCCACTCCACAGGAAGAACTGATGGAGCCTGAATGCAGATCGAAGCAGACTATTTTTCACTTTCTTTATTTTTTGTGGGGTTTTTTTGTCTGTATCTTCTTTTGCAATGTGACTAATATGGAAATATGTTTTGCTTGATTGCACATGTATAACCTATATCAAATTGGTTGCCATCTCAGAGAGGGGGAAAAGGAGGGAGGGAGAAAATTTAAAACTCAATTTAAAAAAAGGAATGTTAAAACTGTTTTTTACATGTAATTGAGGAAAAATATATATTTTTTAAACTGGATGTATTCCTAATAACAAGAGCTAGCATTTATATAGCACTTCGAGGTTTGCAAAATGCTTTACTTACATTTTCTTATTTGATCCTGACAACAGAAGAAGGAAGCAAGGTCTGGTAACAGAAGATGAATAGATGAGGGTGGCATGGCCAGGAGTACTAAAGCTGAGAGTGAGTTAGGTTGGCGAGGGAGGCTAAGGGCAATACATGGATCTGGAGTTTTTTCCTCTATTTTAGGGAAAAGGGAAAGACCAAAGGAAGGGGAGATGCTCACTGCTTGGGGTGGACCAAGTGATGCTAACCTAGCTGTTCGAGGATTATTTTGTTTCTGGTTTCTCGACGAAGGAGAAGGACATTTGCCTGGGAGTAACAGAGCACAAATGGCTAACAGAATTGATATACAAGATAAGTCAAGATATAGTAAGACAGCACCCACTTTGGTGAATTCAAGTCCCCTAGCTCAGACAAATGAATTACATTATCCAGCATTGAAATAAGTTCCAGATATGATGGCTAAGCCGTTGTCAGGCAAGTCAACAAGCATTTATTAAGTACCTATTATATGTGCTAAAATAGGGCAGTTAGGTGTCTCTATGGAGAGAGAGCATTGGGCTTGGAGTCAGGATGACCTGAATTCAAATCCAGCCTCAGACACTAGCTGTGTGACCTTGGACAAATCACTTAACCTCATTTGACTCAGTTTCCTCATCTGTAAAATGAGCTGGAAAAGGAAATGGCAAACCACTCCAGCATCTCTGCCAAGAAAACCCCAAATGTGGTCACAGAGAGTCAGACTTGACTGAAAAATACAACAAAAATACATGCTAAATACAAAGAAGGGAAAAAAATTGCTGCATCCAAGGAGCTTGAGGTCTAATGAGGGAGGTGACATACAAACAGCTATGCACACACATGACACGTAGAAGATAACTCGGAGACCGTCTCCAAGGGAAGGTACGAACATTAAGGAGCCTGGAAAAGGCTTCTTGTCGAAGATGGAATTTTAGCTCAGGCTTGAAGGAAGCTGTCAGTGGTATTTGAAAGACTGGGAAGAATGGGAGGGATAAGGCAGGACTGAAAAAGGACAAATTCATGATTTTTTTTTTTTAAAGAAAGAACACAAAGTCTGTAAACTATGGGCCAGGGAGTTTTCCTTCAATTCTTGGGGAAATTCTAGAATGGCTCATCGAAGGGACTATAGATAGAAAAAGCCATTATTCCAGGGAGCATGGCTTCAACTGAGGCTGTGCAGGAACTAATTCTTTTTTTTTTTTTAAAGAACGATAGCAGGTATTGCTTCAGTCTCCATTTAAACTCTAGTCTTTCTAGATCTTTCTCTGAATGTAGATACTTCCTTCCATCCTGAGATTTGTAGAGTTGTCTTATAGGTGTGCATTTCTGAGAAGAGTCCAGTTTATCAAGGTTGGTCATCACACATACGATGTGTCTGTGATTGCGTACAAATTTTTCCTGGTTCTGCTCTTCTCATGTAGCATCAATTTAAGCCTCTCCAGGTAATTATGAAGTCCATCTCCTTCCTATTTCTTATAGCAGAGTAGTACTCCATTACATTCATATACCATAACTTGTTCAGTCACTCCCCAATTGATGGACATCCCCTATATTTCCAGTTTTTTGCCACCACAAAGAGAGCTGCAATAAATATTTTTGTACATATGGGTCCTTTTCCCACTTCTATGATCTCTTTGGGACACAACCCCAGAAGTGGTATTACTGGGTCAAAGGGTGTGCAATTATTTATAGCCCTTTGAGCATAGTTCCAGATTGCTCTCCAGAGGAACTAACTCTTAACTGAAGAGCTGATTGCTAGATTTTTGGTGTGAACATTTGTATTTTGAATTTGGAAACCACTACAAATCAGGGCTTGATTTATTGTTGGTTGGTTGACTCAAGAAAGCAATGAGAAAAAAATTAATAATGTGTATTAAACCTAAAAGAGTGTCTTGTGGTATATTTGAGGCCATTGAGGAGGGGGGAAAGCAATTTGTTAAACATTTATCACCACTCCTCTGACTTTAACACATTCACTCGCCATTTTGTCTCCTACCCCCACTTGGAAGAGCATCTCTGGGCCAGATGTCCAGAGTCCGTGCCTCTCTTCTTGGGGGAGATCCTCCCCTCCCCGTTAGAACTTTGCACTAGGCCTAAACTATCTTGGCTGGGTGGATGGGTGAATGAGTGCAATGCCCCCTTCCCCACTATATCAAGTTGGCTCCAGGCCATACTTCTTCAGCCCTACCATCTCCCACTAGCCCTCTCCTCTACCTCCCAATTCCCACTTTTTCCTTTGGAAGCTAGGACCACATCAAGATCTACAATCCCAGGAAATCAGATCTTCCATTGATTTTAGCAAGGGTGTGGAAATCAATTGCCCTGTGGTTCCATCCACCATTCCTGCGATTCTCTAGATGAAAATTCTCTTTCCTAGCTACCACTCCCCTCTGTGTTATATCTCTCCATAGGGATGTAAGCTCCTTGAGGGCAAAGTTTCTCTTTCTTTTGTGTATAATTTTTGTTTGTTTCCCTAGCACCTAGCCCAGAACCCAGCATATAACAGATGCTTGGTAGGTCTTCTCAGGATTTAGTCCAATCAATAAACAATTAATTATTAGGTGTCAATAGGTACCTAGGGACAGCTAGGTAGTACAGTGTATGAGTGCTGGGCCTAGAGTCAGGAAAATTCATCTTCCTGAGTTCAAATCTGGCCTTAAACACTTAGTAGCTATGTGATCCTGGGCAAGTCACTTAATCCTGTTTGCCTCAGTTTCCTCATCTGTGAAATGAGCTGGAGAGGAAATGACAAACCACTCCAGTATCTCTGCTAAGAAAACACCAAATAGGGCCATGAAGAGTCAGACAGGACTGAAATGAATAAACAACCATCACTAGGCACCAGATACTGTGTTAAGCCTGCAAATTCAAACAGAAAACTATGCCTGTCCCCAAGGGAGCTCCTGTCTAATACAGGAGTCATCATGTAAATTAATAGGCACAAGGTAAATAGAGGGGAAATCAAGGGTTCTTAGCCTTGGGGGGAGGGTCCTGGACCCCTTGAATAGTCTGTTGAAGCCTAGGGGAACTCTTCTCAGAATCATGTGTTTTAAAAGCATAAAATACATAAGATTACCAATGGAAGGAAAAGAATTGTATTGAAATACTTTGATCAACATTTTTTAAAAGTTCACAGACCCTAGGTTAAGAACTCCTTCTCCCATTATATTCCTCTCTCACCCCTTGATTTTATTTTTTAGATATCATCACTTATTATTCAACTCATCCTGTTCCCTCTTTCTATGTATACATGTACACACATATACAAACACTCACATATGTGTATTTATACACACATATACTCTCCTATACATACATATGTGTGTATGTATACATATATATTCCCTTCAACTATCCTCATGCTGAGAAAAGTCTCATGAGTTAAAATGATCATTTTTCCATGTAGGAATGTAAATAGTTCAACTTTAATAAGTTCCTTATGATTTCTTTTTCCTATTTACCTTCTCAATGCTTCTCTTTCTTCTTGTATTTGAAAGTCAAATTTTCTGTTCAGCTCTGGTTTTTTCATCAAGAATACTTGAAAGTCTTCTATTTCATTGAATGACCATATTTCCCCCTGAAGCATTATACTCAGTTTTGCTGGGTAGGGGATTCTTGGTTTTAATCCTAGCTCCTTTGACCTCTGGAATATCATATTCCAAACCCTGTGATCCCTTAATGTGGAAGCTGCTAGATCTTGTGTTATCCTGATTGTGTTTCCACAATACTCAAATTGTTTCTTCCTGACAGCTTGTAATATTTTCTCCTCAACCTGGGAATTCTGGAATCTGGCTAAGATATTCCTAGGAGTTTTCTTTTGGCTATCTTTTTCAAGAGGTGATCAGTGAATTCTTTCAATTTCTATTTTGCCCTCTGGTTCTAGAATACCAGGGCAATTTTCCTTGAGAATTTCTTTAAAGATGATTTCTAGGCTCTTTTTTCAATCATGGCTTTCAGATAGTCCAACAATTTTAAAATTATCTCTCCTAGATCTATTTTCCAGGTCAGTGGTATTTCCAATGAGATATTTCTCCTTGTTTTCTATTTTTTCATTTGTTTGGATCTGTTTTATAGTCTCTTGATTTCTCATAAAGTCATTAGTTTTCATTTGCTCCAATCTAATTTTGAAGGAATTATTCTCTTCCCCAAGACCACCATCCAGATCCAAGCCGGTCAAAGCAAGAGTGATTATCCTCTGAATGGTTACTTGTTCCCTCTATGATCTGCAGGTGAGGAGCTCTGGAAGCAGCTACATGGCAACAGCTGCAGCTGCTGCACCTCCACCACCTCTCACCCCAGGGGCAGGGGCCAGACCGAACTCTTCTGTCACCCAGTTCCAACAAAGTTCCCTATTGACCTTTTACTTTCTCTTTGGTGTTTATGGGTTGAGAAGTCTGGAAACCACCAGAGCTGCTGGTGATTCATTCTCCTGAAGTCTGCTCCAGCTGGTCTGTTCCACTGGTCAGGGCTGCCCCAGGTTTGGGCCCCTGTGGCTCATGCTGGACTGTGCTTGACTCCCAGCTTGGTGCAACAGACCCTTTCTATCAACCTGCTAGGCTGCCTTCAGCAGGAGATTTGTTTCTCTCTGTCACTTTATGGGTTCTGTAGCTCTAAAATTTGTTTAGAGTCATATTTTACAGGTATTGGAGGTGGTTGGTATGGGAGCTTAAGCAAGTTCCTGCTTTTACTCCACCATCTTGGCTCCATCCCAGATACCACAATTTGTTCAGCCATTTCAGTAATTACTGGGCATCCCCTCAATTTCCAATTCTTTGCCTCCATAAAAAAGAGTTCTATAAAAGTTTTTGTAGATATAGGTCCTTTTCATTTTGTAAAAAAAAAAAAATTGGAATACAGACTTAGTAGTGGTAGTGCTGGGTCAAAGGATATGCATTTCATAGCTCTTTTGACATAGCTGCAGATTTTGAGCTGATCCTTGAGAGAAGCCAAGGAAGTAAAAGGGACAGTAATGTAATCAGTCTAAACAACGAAGGTTGGGTTTGACTGAACAACAAAACATGCCAGGCACTGTGCTAAATGCTTTACTGTCATGCCAACCCTGTGAGGTAGACGCTTATTATTCTCCCTATTTTAGCACTGGGAGAATTGAGACAGGTAGGAATGAGATGCCTTTCCCAGGTCACACAACCACATATTTGAGGATGGATTGAATTCAGGTCTTCCTGATGCCCAAGCCCAGTGAGCTATCCACTGTACCACCTAGCAAAGAGATGGAGTGTTGTATGTGAAGGACAGCAAATAGACCATCATGGCTCCCAGAGTGGGGAAACCCATTGCCTAGACTTGGAGTCATGGTACCATGTGCCAAGTGCCACGAAGGCTTAGGGCAAAGTGGGGTAAGCATTTGTTAGACAGAGCCCTCAGTGTGACTATCCCTTCTCCTGTTCATGGAGTCACAGGGTTTAGACCTGCAAGGAACCTTTGAGACGATAGGATCCAACCCCTCTATTATACAGATGGGGGACTGCGACTCAGAGAGGGGAATTAAAGTCCCACAGAGTAAAGCCTTTAGTTTTGTTTGATCACCATTTTGCGATGCCTTTATGCTTTATGTTTCACAAGGAGAAAAAAAATCAAAGCTCTTTTCAACTTCATTTGCCATTTTAGTGACCAGTAGTCATGTTAATAAAAGCTTTCATTTGCATATGAATGAATGAATGAAAAATCAATCAACAAGCATTTATTAAGGACTTATGTACAAAGCTCCATTCTAAACACTGAGGATACAAATGTAAGGTATGGCCCCTTTCTTATGTGGACATTTCATTTATTAAAGGGGCAGGAGCAAAAAAAAAAAAAGACATTTTGTGAGAAATAGAGAACAGCAGCTTGCAGTGGAACAAATAGTTCTGAGAGAATCATGAGCAACAATCAGTTTCAAAGATAAAAATGCTTGAAGAGAGACACATAAAGTTCTGAGAGGACCAGGGGGAAAATATGCCCTTACGAGGCAAAAAGGTATTGACTGATGGCCATAGTGTATTGCTATAGTGTATTGTTTTCTAGAACCAACTTACTTACATAGAACTATTTTTACCAGCTGGAAGATTTTTTTTTTGCTGGGAAATTCTGAACTGAAGAACTGTTTTGGGACTATGGGACTATTGCTGCTATTTGTGTTATAGCTGATAGAAATGTGGATTTGGGTGTTTCTCAATCTAAGTTAGAGCTGGATCACTGTGCATTATTTGAGGCATTAAAAGTTAGATCAGAAACCAGATAAAATGATCAGAAGGCACTTGAGAAGACACAGAGAAGCTGATGAAGGAAGCTACCTATAGAAGGAGAAATATCAGACAGAACATGGAATCCAGGATACCCCAGTTCCCCACCAAAGGCAAACAGGTTCCAATACAAAATACAAAAAGAACTTCTCAAAATATTTTTATGCAATGTCTTTTTTGTTTGTTTTTAATCTCTTTGGAGAATAGGTCAAGAGGTCACACACAGTTTAATAACTTTGGGAAACTTTTAAAATTCCAGATTTCTTTCCAGAATGACTGAATCAGTTCACAGCTCCAACACAACCAGTGTATTAATGTACCTATTTTCCCAGAGCCCCTCCAGCACTGGTCATTTTCCTCTCTGGTCAACTTTACCAATCTGATGGGTATACCATGGGACCTCAAAGTTGCCTTAATTTGCATTTTATTGATTGTTAAAAATTTGTAGCTTTTAAAAAGATGGTTATTGATAGCTTGGATTTATTCCTTAGAAAACTACCTGTTCATATCCACTGATTTTTTAATCTCTCTTGGAAAATGGTTCTTATTTTTATCAATACAGATCAGTTCCTTATATATCTTGAAAATAAGAGCTTTATCAGAGAAATTTGCTGCAAAGATCTCCCCACTCCATTAATGGTCTCTATAGCTGCATTGACTTTGTTTGTGCAAAAAAACATTAATTATATGTAATCAAAATAGTCCATTTTATCCTCAGTGATCCTCTCTATCCCCTACATGATGTCGAATTCTTTTCACTCTCCACAGAATTTAATAATAGATAATTTATTTCTTACTTTCCTAATTTGTCTACAATGTACCCTTTTATATCCAAGTTGTGTATCCATTTGTAGTTTATCTTGGTCTATGGTGTGATGTATTAGTCTAATGCTAATCCTAATTTTTGCCACTACTGTTCAGTTTCTCCTGGAGTTTCCAAACCATGATCCCTACTCAATAGCCATCCTTCTTATCCTCCTCATCCCTCACCCAGTGGAACCGTGGACCTTGCCTCTGGTATCCTAAACTCTGAAAAGTGATCTCTTATCTTGACCAGAACACATTTAAAAATGATACTGTAGCAAGCTTCCTCCTCTAATCCTCCCTCTCTTTCCAGGCCCCTTTCTATGTTGTCTATTTTCCTATTGGATATATTTCTGGAGGTCAGAGACTATCTTACTTGCTTGTGTTTGTATCTGTGCAATGGCTGGTTCACAGTACTAAGTGCCCATTCATTCATTCATTCATTCATTCATTCATTCATTCATCCATCCATCCATTCAACCAGTATGTAGATGCCTTAGTTCTGTCCTCTACTCCAGGGCTGTTCAGTAATGCAGAAGAACAGTGCTTTTTAGGATGGGATTGAGGAAGAATGTGGTCTTACTCAGGTGTATCAATCTACTTTTCCATTTCTGATGTCTTAGCAGGAGGATGCTCAAGACTTACTATCAAGTTCTGGTTGAACATAACTTGGGGCTAGAAGTTGCCAAGGAGCAAAGTTTCAAGACAGGCAGGGGTCCAGGGATTCAGGGCCTGGGGATGCCAGACTGGAGGAGGGTTTGTGGCTAGAGCAGAAGTCTGCTTCACATGAGCTTCATGGATCCTTTCAAAGAGACCCCCAAAGCAGAGATTGGTCATACTAGCCTAACCACAACATGGTTCAGTAGATAGAGAACTGACCATGAAACCTTGGAAGGCCTGGCCTCCAGGTCCTCCTCTGACACATTATGACTAGGGTGACCCTCTCCATGCTCCAGATAACTCTCTAAAATGGTAATCTGCAGAGAAAGTGCTCACTTGTATTGGTGGATGGAATGTCTTCACATAGGAGTTCCCTATACAAATGAAATCATGGATCCAGTCTCTATCCTAGCATAGTACCTGTACATGGTAGGCACTCACTTAATAAAGTTATTGAGGGGTTGATTTCCTTGGTATGCTTAGCACCTGGCCCATAATATTTGCTTAATAAATAATAATTTGCATTTATATAATGCTTTAGGGCCGTTAGAAGATTCAGTGGATAGAGTACCAGGCCTAGAGTCAGAAAGACCTCATACACTTACTAGCTGCATGACCCTGGGCAAGTCATTTAACCTTGCTTGCCTCAGTTTTCTCATCCGTAAAATGAACTGGAGAAGGAAATGGCAAAACGGCTTCAGTGTCTCTGCTGAGAAAATCCTAAATGGGCTCGCAGAGTTGGATGTGACTGAAAACCAACTGACTTTCTTTTTCCTTCAACAAATGTTTGTTGACTTCTGACTGACTAGAGCTTAAAACACATTAAGACTTTTGCGACACTGTATATAAACTTATACACACACATCCCATATACATAGATGTGTGTATGTATATATGTACACATATACATATACCCTCATACTAAATATGTTTGTATGTCTCTCCGTACATATGTAGATGGTCAGGCACTGTGTAGACGTTGAGAATACAAAGACAAAACCCAAACAAAATGGCCCCAACCCTCAACGACCTTAATTTATTGTCTCTCAGAAGAACGGGAATGGCAAGTGATCCAAGGAGCAATGGGAAGGTGGATGGTGGGACCACCAGGCTGAAGTGTACTACCATTAGCTGATATGTGCACAGCAAGGGGGGGGGGATGGAGGTCAGAGCATTCATTGGCTTTGGAGTCAAGACTTGGGTTTGAATCCCAGCTCCAATGTTTACTACCTAGTCACCTCACGTTTCTGCGACTCAGTTTTCTCCTCTGTGGGATCAGAGATCGGACCCAAAAAAAAGAAAAGAAAAGAAAAGAAAATACAGACTTTACCATCTGGATTTCAGAAAGAAGGAAACAAAAACCTGGGGAAATTGAGGGACTTTCCCAGGGTCATACAGTCAATAAGTGACTAAATACCACAATGGAGCCTAGGTCTTCCAGACTCATCCAATGCTCTATCCCTCTGCTTCCCTCCTCCTTCCTTCCCTTCCCCCCCCCCACTTTCTATAGCTTCCTTCCCTGCCCCCCTCACCCCCAGAGGCTGGTGTCTTCCATTTGAGATGACTTTTGTCTACTCTTGTCGCAGCTCTACAACAGCAGCAAATTGCTGTACACTCAGTCATTAACTTCTCCAGGATCGGGGCCAACTTTGCCTTTCTCTGTATCCCCAGTACTTAGCACATGTCGAGGGCACACAGTAAGCATTTAATAAATGCTCATGGCAGATTAGGCCACACCCTCTCTCTGCTAGTGTGATCTGGGTCTTCCCTCTCCAGGTCTGGTTCCTCCTCTACCTAATAAGGGGATTGGGTCTTTTCCTCTCCTTTCTAGACTCGGTGTGCATCCCGATGAGCCTGGCGCCCAGTGGGGGCTCTTTCTTCACAAGGCCCTACCCCGCCCTCTTTATGGACTGGGGAGGAGTGGGGGAATGAGAGATGAATCCAGACCGCACAGTGCGATGGGAGGGGAACGGAATGAATGTTATCGCACCGGAACAGGGCCCCCCTGCCCAGGCTCGGTTGCAGGGACCACGATTCACTCAAGAAGAACGCACCGAATTGAAAAGATCGCGGGTTAATCAAATCCTATTTTGCTCTGTTTTTATCAAACTCAAGAGGGGCTGGCCTATTAATTAGAAAGGCTTTTTCATGTAAAACACAGGGCGCTTTGGAGATAAGAAGGGAAGAGACTTGATTCTCCTGGTCCCAGCGATGTTCCCGTTATTTCATTACAATGCGCTACATTCCCTCGCTGCAGCACCGCAAAGCCGGGCAAAGGGCTCCCCTTCCCACCTTCCTCCCCCACTTCTCCAAACACACACCCATACACAGAGGCCAACTAAGGGAGAGAGAGACACACACAAAGACAGAGACAGAGAGAAACACACGGAGAGAGAGACAGAGACACAGAGATAGCCAGAGATTCAGAGATAGAGACAGAAAGGCAGAGAGACAAAGTCACACACAGAGACAGAGAGACAAAGATACACATAGAGAGACAGAAAGAGAGAGAGAGAGAGAGAGAGAGAGAGAGAGAGAGAGAGAGAGAGAGATTCCTTCTAGGTGAGATACACTGAAACTACTCCACTTCTCCATTTGGCAGTGCTTGTCACATAGTAGGTGCTTAACTGGTTGCCTTGAGACCCAGTTAAGTGTGGGAAACTCTGGTCCACAGTTAAGGACAAGAGATGAACAGTCAAGTAATATGGCTATCCAGGGGATCCTTGTAATAATAACAGTAACTGACATTTGCGTGGCACTTAAATCTTGCAGAATGCTCAACAATCTCATTTGAAAAAGCCCCAGAGGAAGTTGTCTGGTGGGCTGGGTGCATCCCATATTCAGGATCTGTGAAAAGTCATAATCAGTCCATCAAACAATTATCAATCAGCCAACAAGCATTTATTAATTGCCTACTGTGTTGCAGGTACTGGGCTCTGTGCTGAGGATACAAAGACAAGAATGTTACAGTTATACTCAGCATCATGCTACCTGCCCCAGGCAAGGTGCATCATTCCATATCACATTTTTCAAACTAGAAGGGATTTTGGAGGTCAGGCTAACCCCTTTAAAATTGAATTTTCTTTTTTCCCAACCACTTTATTTTACAGATGAGGAAACTGAACCTAGAGAAAGTAAATAACTTAGAAACAACTTAAGTTCATAGAATCTAAAGCTGAATGAGATCTCAGAGGCATCTATCCAACCTCTCATTTTACATATGAAGAAACTGAGGCCCACGAGGTGAAGTGACTTGCCCAAAGTCATAGAAGTAGTATTAGAGGCAAGATTTGAACTCAGATCCTTTGACTCCAGAGGTATTACTCTTTCCACTGGATCACTAACATCCCGAGTCACAGAGTTAGTAAATGTCCAGGAGCAGGATTTAAACTTTTGTCTTCTTAACTCCAACTCCAGCTTTGTTTACTATGCAGAACTGTAACCAGCAGTTCTGGTGTCTAGGGAAACCATTTTTTTTCCCATGCCTAAAAAAAATGTGCCATTCCATACTCTGAGTCCTTCACCTCTCTATCAGAAGGTAGAGATCGTGGTACATCATAAGTCCTCTGGAATTGTGGTGGGTCTTTATGTCGATTGGAATCCCTGACTTTCAAAATGGACTTTTTCCTATTGTTGTCATTTTATAGGTTATTCTCCGGTTCCTATTTATTTCCCTCTGTCTCAGTTTATATCAATCTTCCCAGGTTTTTCAGGAACCATTCACTTAATCAACAGCATAATAGTTCATTTGGGAGTTTCTCTCAGGAGGTGATCAGTGGATCTTTTCTATTTCACTTTGCCCTATGGTTCTAGGAGATCTGGACAGTTTCCTATAAAGATTTCTTAAAGTAGGCTGTCTAGGCTCTTTTTTTTTTTTTTGTCATGGCATTCAGATAGTCCAGTGACTTAATTTTTTTCTTCTTGATCTATTTTCAAGGTAAGTTGTTTTTGCTATGAGATACCTTACATTTTCTTCTATTTTTAAATTCAAAAGTCTTTGTATTAGTATTTCTTCTTGTCTTTTGCAGTATTAGCTTCTATTTGGTCCATTTTAATTTTCACAGTGTGCTACTTGAAGAAAGTTTTGTACATCTTATGCCAAGTTGTTAATTCTCTTCCCATTTCTTCCTTCCAGAACTCTCATTTCTTTTTTTTTGAAAGAAATGAATTTTATTGGCATTCAATTTAACAGCTATTCAAAAACAAATGCTGAAATATCTCATCAAAAGGACTATTCTTGTTAAATGGACAAATGCAGAATAGGACTTAAATTTTTTTTTAAATTAGGCTATTCAGTCTCAGAGAAATGAAGTTTCTCTTATGCTTAATTTTCTAGATAACTGAAGTTCACCATGTAAAGTATCAATTTAAAAAATTTAACCATTTTAGATAGAAGTCTTTTTCTAACTGAATCTCATATTTCCCCAATCTCTTAAACAGCGTAGACTTAACCCTTTCTTTGACTTAGGGTAATAATGATGGAAATATATTATTACTGTACTGGGATTAGAGGAAGAATAGCAGTACAATCACTAAGGTTTACAGGATTATGTATCTTTAATTAAATGGTAATGTTCCCCCCCAGTAGTTGTGTGTGCTTTTTATATGATCTATGTTTCACTTTGTTGTCACTTCTTGCTGTTATCAATATTCCTACCAAAAAGGATCCCCTTTATAAAACCAGGGTAATTAAAAGTGTGTCCCCAGATAAGTAAATGGGTTTTGAAAGAGAGTGTGAGGAGTATTCCAATGAGTAAAAGGCATGAGCCTTATGGACCTTATGACGCCTATTTTGGCTGTTCAAGATCTCTTTTTTCCCCTGCTTACTGCCAGGTTCTTGGTGGTACTCTGGATAGTTGAGGTTGTTGCATGGGCAGCCTCTGAATAAGTGAGTTATTATTGTACCCACATCAGCAAAACAATGTTTCCAGGATATGGAAATATCCCCATTACATAGGCATGGATACCATAATGGTATTTATTAAACTGATATTCTGTGTGCTCATAAAGTCTGTCAGAAGATGTTGGGCTAATACCCAAAGAGCTGGCTTCTCTGCTGGTTCCTCTTCCTTGGGAGCACTAGTAGGTGTAGGTTCACAAGCTGCTGCAGCTGGTGTTGGAGTGACAGATGTTGGTGTAGGGGTGGGAGCCAAGGTAGGGGAAGGAGCTAGGGCTTGAGCCACAGATGCTGCTGTAGATGAAGTAACTGTAGTAGTGGTAGCAGGATTTGATTGTTGAGTTGTAGCTGGTGATGGTGTTGAAGTAGCTACTGATATGGGTTTTGTCACCATAATCACCACAAAGCTCTTCTCATTAATTTTGTATTCTTTGAGAGCAGTATCGTCATTAAGGACTTTGCCTGCATAAATTGATTTTTGCCTGCTACTGGAAAGGCATCCTTTCCCTTTTCAGATGCAGTCTTCTCTTTCAGTGCCTTAACCATCTCCTCAGGGTTGATGTCAATCTTGAAGGTCTGTTGCTGGAGGGTTTTCAGAATGATCTGCATGGTGTCACCACCGCCCCCCAGATGCCATGATTGCTGTGGGTTTGGCCAGCCTCTCCATCTCACTGGGAGGGAGGTGGAGGTGGTGGGGTTGGTCACCTTTGCCTTGGAAGGTGGCCTCTCCCTTGGGCCCAGGAGGCCACCACTCCCCCTGTCATTTTCCCCGGTGTGATAGGTCATAATTGCCTTCTTCCCAAGGCATGGGGCCAGCCAGGAGTTTGTCCTCAGAAGCTGAAGGCTGGTCTGGGAGGCAGTGAATGAATCAGCTAGTTCATCAGGGCCTGGTCACCACCATCATGACTCACTTCAACATTCCCCCCCTCCCCCTCCTGAAGAAGTTGGGGAAGGGGTCCCAGAACACTTTTCCATTTTTCCCCTCTAGTGCTCTCATTTCATTGATTGAATTTTTTTTAGCTCTTGCTTTATTTTCTCCGAAAATCCTGGTTGAATCTTTGGTCAAGCTGCATTTTTCTCTGAGGCTTGGCTTGTAAATGTTTTAGAGTCATTCTCTTCTGGATTCCTGTCTTGAGCATCCCAGTCACCACATTAGCTTTTTATGATGAGATTCTTCTGTGATTTTCTCATTCTTCAAGCCTGAGCTCTATGAACTTCTGGAGAGAGGTTAGGGCTTGTCATGATGCTTTCTTGAGGTACTGAGTGCTGCATTATTCCAAGATCTCAAGGACAATTCAGAATGTGGACCTGTAAACTTTCGATGTTCCCAAAGTAGCCTGGGCAGGTAGATAGCTCAGTGGATAGAGCTCAGGACCTAGAATCAGGAAAAACTGAGTTCAAATTTGGCCTCAGACACCTACTAGCTGTGCAATTTTACCTCTGTTTGCCTCAGTTTACTCATCCATATAATGGGGATAAAAGTAGCATCTACCTCCAAGGGTTATTGTAAGGATCAAATGAGATAATAATTGTAAAGTGCTTAGGGTAGTGCCTGAGAAATAGTAAGGGCTACATAAATATTAGCTATTATTATTATTAATTATTATTATTAATTCAGAAAAAAGTCACCTCATTGCTGGGCTGATCTAAGCTCCAATTCCTGACCTGGGTTTGGGTTTGAGTTATAGTAGACGCCCATTGGACTCAGTCACTATTGATAATCAGATGGTAAGCTCTGCTGGTTCAGAGGGACAGAGTTGTAGGTCCTGTTTTGGTCATAGATTCCTGCCCTGGTTATTCTTCTTTGGGCTTAAGACTGGGCTAGAAGCTGGAAATGAGATACTGCTTTGCTTCTGGGGTCTGAGTCACACTCCTATTCCTTACTTGTGAGGGAATTGAAGGGATTAAGTGGTTGTGGGAATGGAGTGAACTGCACTGAGACAATCTTGTGACCCAAGTCTGGTTCTAACTCAGTTCCCTTTTTATTAAGTTATGAGTCTAGTACAATTTCTGTCTTGCAAGAAAATGATGGGAATTGTGAGAAAACATTATTGTATTGTTTGAACCTAGCCCTGTAGGACTAGGAGGCTGGACCACCTCTACCTGCCTCTTAGAGACCTTTAACTAAGAACCAGAAACCCAGTCAGTTCAGGAGATTGATGAAAGGAGTTTTCTCACAATTATACATCTCATACAACCCATGTGCTTTATCTGAAAACTGACCCTGTACTGATCCATCAGTTATTGCTTCCCTGTTCTTTTGATAGTTTGCAGACACTTAAGGGGAGTGGGACACCTCTTTTTCTGATTTCAGAGAATTGATCCTGTTTGATCTCTCCCTCCCAACTTGAAAAGCCCCTAATCTTTCCTCCAATTAGAAATCAGATTACCTAATTTTGTATCCTGAATGATTGGTTTCTTTTAATTACTTGGTCTTATTTGGTTGTTTTTAATGCATAAAAATCTGTCTCCCCCTGAATTCAGGATCCAGTGCCAAAGCTGAGGAAGGCAATTGGTCCTTATTTGTTATGCAATTGGCAAGAGTTGTTTAATAAACTGATCTGCTTAGAAGCTCAAACCTTGGTTTCCTCAGTCATTTCATCTTTCACCTGCCACACACTCGGTTTAGGCCTGCTCCCTACTTTGCAATGTCACCCCTAGGCACAGGTCTACCTTGGATCTGTGACCTAGAACTGAGTCGTAGGAGCCATTACCAGATGGCTCCTTTTCTTGTCAAGGTACCCCATATCTGAGAATCTGAGATAGCCTCTTGCCCCTGTTCACAGCTTCTCCTTGGACACTGGCAGAATCCATCCCCAGTGTCCACAGATCTCTCAATATATCTCCTTATCCCTACCCAGACTAGAAAAATGACTCACTGTGACTTTTTGTTGGATTTCTACATCAAGATTTGGCCTGGTACATTTTCTTTTCTCTTTATTTTTTATTTTTTTTATTAAACTAAAACTAAAACATAATAAGAAAAGAAAAGGAAACATTATAAACTTAAATATGAAAATTGAAATATAAAAGAAAAAGCATGTCATGTACACAGCAGAACATAAGAGAGGATTCAAAATATATTTCCATTTCAAGAAAGCCTATGTAATAAATACTACATGTTGTGTTGGGAGCTGTCCATCTTTTCTCTGCTTCCTTGTAAATTTTCTTTTGTTCTCTGCTGTGCACTTTTTGCTTTGTTCTTTTCCCCCTCCTTCCCCCCACAAAGGCTACAGTTCAGCATGAGTATATTTATATAGAGATATAGATATATACATGCACATATACATATATACACATGCATACATATATAAACCTATACTTTCCCTAACAGATTCTACTCCTAATCTTTGTTTTTATGTTTGTGTGTATCTCTTATTTCCTATACCTTCTGACTCCTCTACTTTACTTCTGTCTGCTACCTTTCTCTCCTATTACTTAACCTATCCCCCTCCAAAGATCCCTTCCCTATCCTCCCATTCCCATTAATCTAAGCACCCTTCTATATACCCCCTTTAACCTATTCCCTCACACTTCCTTCTAAAGACCCCTCCCTTATCCTCTCCCCCCATCCCTATCCCCCTGGTGCATTTTCTAGATCTGTTTGGAGAAGCTGATTTGGGGGGAGGAGATGGGCAAGGGAAGCTTGCTGGACTACTTCCTGCTACTCTTTTAAGTCAATTTTTTAAAAGACAAACTCAAACAAGTGCTTTAGAAAGTAATGAGTTCCATTCACTGGAAATGTCAAGCATGAGTTGAATGACTTGAATCAGAATCAGAGGCGGTTTGTCCAGTATGTTATAGAAGGGAATCCTTTTGAACCAATGGGTTGGACTAGAGGATGCTGACATCCCTCTTAATTCTAAAGCTTTGTGAGTTTTGACTAAGGGTGGGAGAACAGATTGGGAGATACAACCTTGTGCTACAAGAGACCCTGAGTCACTGTAAGATAACTCTCCAGGAAGTTATTGGTGAGAAGGCTTCAGGGGACATTGCAATAGGATAAGGCAAAGCTGGGAAGGTGTTTAACTGGGTTGAGGCCACTAGGGGATATAGGGAGTGAGGTGCAGAGGAACTATACAATGTGCTAGCATTCTATTTTAATTAGCCGTTCTTGCTAACTAGCTGCAAAGCTCAGTTGTTTCTAAGTGCTGAAGGAACAGAAGTGCCAGTGCCCTTTAGATTTCAGCACCCTGGGACAGCACCCATGTTACCCCACCCTAGTTATGGCTCTGCTGTGATGCCACATTATGAGAAAGGGGGCATGGATGAGTGTCAATCTGCCCTGGGTAGATGGTGTGCCATACCTAGCAGCATACGAATCCTTGGAAATATTGAAGAAGCATTTTTCAGGGGTAAGCTATTCATCCAGGCAATTGAGGCCACGGACCTAACTTTAACATCCATTGAAGCAAAAACCTCATTAGGAAGCAAGCTTGGCTGCAAAAATTATTTTTGGATCCTCTTCTCTTTGGGATTTTCTGGGCCACTATTCCTACCCATTACATACTACAACAGAAAAAAGTTAATATTTGGAACACAGCAGCAATATAAGCTTAAATTCTAAGTCTACAAGCAAAAAACTAATAAAATTAGCTTAGTCTTTATTAATTGCAAAATAGTTACCATGTCAAAATGGATAGTAAATTTGCCTTTGGAGTCAGAGGGCCCTGGCTTCAAATCCTGCCTCTAACAACTGTGTGTGACCTTGGGTAAATCACTTGCCATAAAGTGGAACTAGTGATGGGATTGGCGTCAGAGAAGGTGGGTTTAGATCCTGCCTCTTCCCTTTCATACCTCACAAGCGGGGCAGCTAGGTGGCCCAGTGAATAGAGAACCAGCCTTGGAGTCATGAGGACCTGAGTTCAAATCCAGCCTCAGACACTTAATACTTACTAGCTGTGTGACGTCGGGCAAGTCACTTGATATAAAGTGGGACTAGTGATGGAATTGGGGTCAGAGAAGGTGGGTTTAAATCCCACCTTTTCCCTTTCATACCTCACAAGAGGCACTTAGAGTCAGGGCCTCTGTTTCCCCACTTGTAAAAAGAGAAATTGGAATAAATAACCCCAGAGGTCCCTTGAAGCTCTAAATCTATGTTACAAGAGTCCCTAATCTGTATCTCTGGAGGTTCTTTTATTGGGGCAGCTAGCTGGCACCACAGTGCACAGAGCGCTGGGCTTGGAATCAGGAAGACTCATCTTCATGAGTTCAAATATGGTCTCAGACACTTCTTGGCTGTGTGGCCGTGGGCAAGTCACTTAACCCTGTTTGCCTTAGTTTCCTCATCTGGAAAATATGCTGGAGAAGGAAATGGCAAACTTCTCCAGTGTCTCGGCCAAGAAAATCCCAAATGGGGTCACAGAGAGTTGAACACGACTAAAACAACTGAACAAGCAACATCAGAGAGTGTCCTCACTGGGAGTTACTCAGGACAGCTGGGTGGCGCCATAGTGCACAGAGCACTGGGCCTGGAGTCAGAAAGACTCATCTCCCTAAGTTCAAATCCAGCCTCAGACACTTACTAGCTGTATGACCCTGGGCAAGTTACTTAACCCGATTTGCCTCAGTTTCCTCATCTGTAAAAATGAGCTGGAGAGGGAAATAGCAAAGCAGTATATTTGCCAAGAAAACCCCAAAATAAAGTCACAGAGAGTGGGACATAACTGAAAAATGACTGAATACTTTCATAGGACCATAGACTAAGAGCCAAAAAGGACCTGAACTGGACCAAAATCTGCTAAGTAGGGATTAAAAGTTGGAAGGCATAGGGTTACAGGCAGCGTGATGTAGCAGAAAGACCACCAAACTTGGGGATCTGACCGCAGTTCTGCTATTATCTCTGTGATCTGGGAGAAATCACTTAATCTCTCTGGGATCCATTTTCTTTTTAGAGGTAATCAGAGTTAAGTGACTTGCCCAGGTTCACACAGTCAGTAAGTGTCTGAGGTAGAATTTGAACTCAGATTCTCCTGCCTCCAGAGGTGGATTTCTAGCCACTGTGCCACCTAGCTTCCCTTGCCTCATTTTCCTCATCTGCAACATGAAAGAGTTGGAAGAGGCAGCATAGGGCACCAGACTTCAAGTCAGGATGAGCTATGTTTAAGTCCAGTCTAAGACATATACTAGCTGTATGACTTTGGGTAGGTCCCTCAACCTCCATCTGCTTCCTTATCCTCACCTATTAAATGAAAGGTTTTCACTAGACCACCCCTAAGGTCCCTTTCAACCCTAGACATATGGTCCTATGGCTGGATCACCTGTAGGATGCCTTCTGATTCTAGACAATTCATTCCATCACAGGTAAGAGCTAATATTTCCATTTTTAAGATGAGGAAACTGAAGCTTGGAGAGATTCATTGACCTCTGAGGACCCTTCCAGTCCTAGAGGCATGTTCCTATGATCATCAAAGCACCGCATACTAGAAACCAAACTGATATTCAATGCCTTTTACCCCTGGCCCAGGGTGGGCTGGAATATAGCACAGAGGTGAAATGGAAACTATGGAAATTCTACATTTTTTCTAGCACACACCCAATTCTTTCAGATTTAACAAACTGAGATATTATTAGCAATAGTGACTTGAGAAATTGCACCTCTGGAAAAAAAAAACCACACACGCACACACAATTTTTGACTTGACAGCATTCTGCAAAATTTATGGTACACTTTTTAAAAAATTCGTTATATGCTGACGTTAAGTATCAGCCAGGCTCCCTGGAGCTCAGCTGTGTATCGCGTCTTCTTTAAAAATTACTGTGTGTTTACTTGACGCAGCACCCAATTTTCAGAACCTGTACAAATGTGCCCTTAGCAGTAGAGCACTGAGTATAAATCATTTTTTTCAACTTCCCCAGTTTGCCTCCTTTTTGCATGCGTGATGATGCTCACGATCATGGTGATGGTGGTGGTGGAGGTGATGGTGAATATGAGGATGATTCAGTTCAAACCAACAAACATTTATTAATTTATATATCACTTATTATTCGTCAGGCACTTTACTAAGTCCTGGGAACACGGAGCCAAAGATGAGGGCAGGGGAAGGGGAGGGACCTATACATATACAGGAATGCATCTATGTATATACGAAACAAATGTGTATATAAGGAATGTTTGTGTGAGAAGGTCCTATAGGTCTGTGTGTATGTGAAGGCTCTATATATGAATACATGACAATTTTATGTGTGCCTATTATATAAAGATGGCTTTATTATATGAAGATAGTCTATATGAAGATATATATAAGGATATATATTAAGATTATGTATAAGTCTATGTGAAGATTATATCTGTGTGAATATGGAAGCTATATATGTATGGGGAGAAGGGAGGGGAAGGGAAGGAAGAGGAGAGTAAGAAGAGAGTCAAGGGTCCTCTCCTCTCCCCTTACCTGAGGGTGTTTTGCCCAAAGGAAGGTAAATTTTGATGGCCTAAAGCTATCTAACTTGGGGTTTACTGGCTAGGTTCCTTTCTCAAAGATCAAGCCTTAAATTTGTGGAGCTCACAGATTGGAGCACAATAGATCCCTGCCCAAGCCCCACTTAATGGCTATTTTTTGGGCCCTTCTGGCTCAGAGTGAATGTAAATAGTAACTGTTTCTCTGGTTTTTGGTCAGCAACCCTGAGGGTCTTCCCCTCCCAGTTTGATTTTTTTTTTTTAATTAAAGGGGCCACTCCTTGACTCACTTCTTAAAGAGGTGAATGGACGTTATCTCACTCAAAGTGAGAACCTGAAAAGGCCTTGGCCTAAAAAGGCTGGAGTCTGCCATTGCATCCAGGGTCATCTCCAGTCATCCTGATGAATATCTGGTCACTGGATCCAGATGGCTCCGGAGGAGAAAGTGAGGCTGGTGACCTTGCACAGCCCTGCCTCACTTAAATCCAAGTCAACTGCAAGTCATGTCATCATCTCCCTGACATCATGGTCCTATATATGTACATATGTATATGAGAGGTCATATGCATATATGAATATGGGATTGACTGAATGTATGATATACATGTACATATATGTGAAGATTGTACATATCTGTGTATATGTATGTTGCATAATATAATAGGTACATTTTTGTTCTGCAATCATTTCCATTCACTCTTTGTGACCCCATTTGGGGTTTTCTTGGTAGAGATACTAGAGTGGTTTGATATTTTCTTTCCAGCTCATTTTATAGATAAGGAAACTGAGGCAAACAGGGTGAAGTGATTTGCCCAGGGTCACACAGCTAGTATGTGTCTGAGGCCAGATTTGAACTCAGGAAGAGTTATGAGTCTTCCTGACTCCAGGCCCAACACCGTGTCTACTGTACTACCTAGCTACTTTTATGTATATTGGCATATGTATATATAAAGCATATTTATGCATGTGTGTGTATATATATATATATATGTATATGATGACATTTGTATATATGGAGAGTGTTTTATATATATGTATATGAAGGCATATATGTGGAGAATGTGTATATACATATAAGGAATATGTGTATGCATGAATGTTGTATTATGCATATGTACATGAAGACATATATAAGAACATGTATTAAGATTATATATGCATATGTTTAATGTATATATGTGTATATATACATATGTGATGTCCCAAAAGTCTTAGTGCAGTTTTAAGCTTAAAATTCTACTGCGATTTTTGGGACACTGTGTATATAAAGTGTGTGTGTGTGTGTGTGTGTGTGTGTGTATTTGCAACAGTGGACCTAGTGCTCTGCTATGAGCACATAGACTTCCCAATAAATAGAAATGGATTGTCCCTGGTTTTATTAATGGGGGCACCAAGGGGTCTCTGAGAATAGAGCTGAGATTACAGGAAAAATGAACTTGAGAATGTGGTCTTTTTTTACACCTCTCGCCCTGCTTAGAATTACAAAGGATGTGAGGAATACCAGATGAGAGAACAAATAAGAACTAATATAAAATCAGAAGGAAAGAAAGGCAACCTGGTCTAGAGGAGAGAATGGGGGGCAGGGAGTTAGGGAGTTCACTGACTCTGCCGACTCCTCCACCATCCCCAAGCAGCATTCTCACCCTGGAAGATGCCCTCTACCCTTGGGGTCTTGCCCTCTGATTGGTGGGCTCCCCCTGGATCCTCCATTTTGAGGAAGGGTCCAGGCCAGCCCCATGCCCACTCCTTCACTCCCCTCCTAGCTCCCTGGCCAACTCTGGGTGTCTCTTCCATGCCCTGATATGTTCCCCCTTCCTCCTTTCCAACTCCCTTTTATGTCTTCCCCCATTGGAGGCAGGGACCATCATTCTTTCTTTTTGTTTGTGTTTTTATTCCCTGCACTTGGCATATCGCCTGGCACATAGTAAACACTTAATAAATGCTTGACACTAATCAGCTGTGTGACCTTGGGCACTTAACCTGTCCGAGCCAATCACTAAGACTCTAAGTTGTGAGTGGGCTGAGATCTGCATCAGTGGGGCAAGTTCTAATGCCAGGAATATCTGTACTGACAAGATCACAGGTCCTACTGTACTGACCTGAAGAGAAAAGCAGGCCAGGTCATTCAGTGATGCATCGAGGCCAGTCTTGGTGGTGGAAAGCAGTTACTGATTGGACTTAGCAGCCAGGAGACAACCAGTCCATACTGCCTCTTTGAAGAGCTCAACGGTGCAACGAGAGCAAGCACAATTCAGTTAGACTCAACGCCACCAAGGTGCATTAATCTCCTACTACTGTAATTACAAAGGCAAGAGGCAGCCTGGTATCATGGGGAGAGGATTAGCCTCAGAATCAGGAATGGAGATCAGCATTCAAATTCTGCCTCTCACATGTACTGGCTGAGTGGTTCTGGGCAAATCTGGAGTCAGGGGGCCTGGGTTTGAACTCTGCTTAGGACGCTTATTGGGGCAGCTAGGTGGTGCAGTGGATAAAGTGTTAGGCTGGCAGTCAGATCCAACCTCAGACACTTACTAGCTATGTGACCCTGGACAAGTCACTTAACTATATTTGCCTTAGTTTCTTCATCTATAAAATAAGCTGGAGAAAGAGGTGGCAAACTGCCATGGGGCCACTTGATACCATCAACAAGTGTGATTGGAGACATGAGATAAACCGGGCCAGCCGGGCAGTTCAGGATAGAACTGTTTATTGATACAATGAACAAAATTTTTATAGAGCAATGAGACAAAGAAGGTAACCATCAGTCACTATGTTTTCCATTACTGGTTTGTTTAGTTCCATGATGTCAGGCAGATGACATCAGGCAAACCTTGAAGGCTATCATATCCATTCTTTATCTAGTGTTCCTGTTTCACATGGGACGGGCTGTACACTCCCTTGTACGTAGTTCCCTTTGTGTCACTACTATCAGGGTGGATAAGAATTCAGTGCATTCTGTTCCCTGCATGTCACGGAGAGTGGTAAGCCAGCATCCGGGTGACCTGGGAGCAGCTGCAAGAAGCTAGCTACTTCTACCTGCTTAACTGGAGTTGGCCCTCAACAGCAAATCACTCCAGTATCTTTGCCAAGAAAACCCCAAATGAGATCATGAAGAGTCCAACATGGTTGAAACAATTGACCACCACCACTACTAACAAAAACAAAAAATGATGCTTACTACTGGTGAGACCATAGTCAAGGCACTTAAATATCCTGAGCCTCATTTCCTAGTATCTAAAATGAGGGAAAGTGAACCAGAAGGACTTTAAGATCCATTCCCAGTTTAGACCTATAATATTTCAGTGTCCTGGGCAACTCTTTAAAACTGTAAGTCACAGAGAAGGTGATGCCAACTTTCACTGAGTTTAATGAGAGAGAGAGGTGGGGAGGGGAGGAAGGAAGGAAGGGAGGAAGGGAGGAAGGGAGGAAGGAAGGAAGGAAGGAAGGAAGGAAGGAAGGAAGGAAGGAAGGAAGGAAGAAAGGAAGGAAGAAAAATATGCTAGACACTGCCAATATCCAGCATCCCTCAGAGGAAACCTGACAGGTCCTTTGTACCTTTTTCTGCAAATGAGTTGGCAGCATAGTGTGGCAGGAAGTATACTGAGCTGAGAGCTGGGACATCTTGTTTCTAGTCTTGGCTCTGACACAAACCAGGCAGGTGACTATCAGTGTCCTGGGGACTGATTCTTAGAATCACAGGATTTTTTATTTAGAGCAGTTCTTTTTGTGGGGAATTAGAAAGAATTGGAAACTGAGAGGATGCCCATCAACTAGGGAATGAATGAAAAAGTTATGATATATAAATGTGATGGAATACTATTGTGCTGTAAGAAATGATGAAGGGAATATTCCAGAAACCTGGGAAGACTTGTATGAACTGATGCAAAGTGAGGTGAGCAGAGAGAACAAGGAGAACAATTTACATGATAATAGCAATAGTGTAAAGATAATCAACTTTGAAAGATTTAGGAACTCTGATCAACACACTGACTAGTCATATCTCCAAAGGACTAGTGATGAAACATGCTATTCACTTCCAGATAGGGAGCTGATGGACTCTTCTTCCTTGTTTTCCTCCTTCCTTTTTTCTTCCCTCCCTCCCTCTTTTCCTTCCTTCCTTCCTTCCTCTTTCTTCTTGGACACAGGTAATGCAGTATTCTGTCTTACATAACTATCCATATTTATAATGGCTTCTGTTTTTCTAGCCTTCTAAATGGGTGTGGGTATGGGGGAGGGAGAGGACTAAAAACTGAAAATAAAATAAAATTGAATTTTTAAAAATGGCTCATTGAGTTTTTTGAGCTAGAAGGGAGATAAACAAATCATCTCGTCTACCCTCTGCCCTCCCCACCTTCATTTTTAGAGATAAATTTTGCTTAGACCCTGTAGAGCTCTCCCTAACTCTTCCCATCCCCAAGGCTGCTCTCTTTCTCAGGTTTTCCCAAAGTACTGTACTTTGTCTGATTTCTGTTTTGCCTTCCTTGATTAAACAAATTCCCTTTCAAAAATAACTCAGGTGCCACCCCCTACCTGAGGTCTCTTCTCATTTCCTCAGTTTATTAGCACTGTCTCCCCATTGAAATGACTTGGGATACACTTCTCCCTGTCCAGATTCTGCTCCTCCCTATGAAATGTAAGCTCTTTAAGGGCAGGAACTGTGGCATTTGACCTTTGAATCTCTGTAGCCTAGCGCAGTGCCTTGCACGTAGTCAATGCCTAATAAATGCTTGCCACCGAATTTACGTGGTATCCAGGCAATATTCCTTATGAATTGATACCTTTGGCCCCCTCCAAAAAGCGTATCTTCAGTGTGGGGGAAAGCGTAAAAAGTAGGGAATGGAAGCCAGAACTTTGGGAAGATTCTAAAAACACAGAGCATGGGTTTTTCCTGAGCTGAATCAATAGGCGAACCTCGAATAGGAGAGAAAGTGCAAACAAATGACTACCATCTCGTTATCCTGTGTGTGATGTGAATTCCTGACCATCTGTTGAGAAAAAACAGCGGACTGCACTCATTCTAAGTCAGGCTGCCTAATGGAGAAGCAGTATCCTCCTGGGGATAGGTGGGATCTGGGTGAAGGAAGAGAGAGTGTAAGTGATATTATGGTTGGAGATAACTCCATCCCAACAGCACTGCCCTCCCCAAGCCTCCTCACGGATGCCTGAAGATCCCCTCCCCCCTCCCTTATAGGGAGAGTCATGCCTTTGGGTTAAGTACTGCTCTCTCTCTCGGGTTCTCTTTTAAAATGTAATTCCCTGGGCAAAACAGAAAGAGACAGATAGGATCTCAGGCACCATATAATCCAACCCATGCCTGAAAAAGATTTGTCTCTACAATACCCTCAGTAACTGATCATCCAGTCCTCCTTCAAAGATATCTAGGGAGGGGAAACCCATTACCTTCCAAGGCATCACATTCCACTTTGCCATAGCTCTAATTATTAGGAAGTTTTATCTTGAATTAAGTTGAAATTGGCCTCTCTGAGATTTCTTCTAATTGTTCTAGCCCTGTCTTCTAGGACAAAGCTGAACAAGTCTAACCTTTCTTCCCAATGGGGCAAACCTTTGAATACATGAAAATACCCTTCCTGTCCTACTTAACTCCTCTCTATGTGAGCTAAATTTCCCTAGGCCCTTCAGGATTTCCACATATGACATGAACTTCTTGGAGTCCTCTGCCATCTTGGCTGACCATTCAGGAAGCTTCTAGCTTATCAATGCCCTCATAACAAGGGGAATTCGGAACTTAACATCATACTCCAGATGTGGTCTGATGGGGCAAGGAGCAATGAGACTCACATGTCTTTCATTCACTATTTAGCCTATGAGCTCATTAGCTTTTTTTAACTTTCATTTCATACAATTGCCTCATTTTGAGTAGTCCACTAAAAACCTGAAATCCTTTTCAATTGAACTGTTTTCTTGCCTGTCAACATTATTCCCATCTTTTGTCTTCTTTGCCAATTTGCTGGGTGTGAGGTGAAATCACATGACTGTTAAGAGTTTGCAATTCTTCTTTTAGGAATTATTCATATCCTTTGTTTGTCTGTTGGACAATGACTTTTGGTCTTATATATTTCTGTTAATTGCTTATATTGGATACAAGATCATAATCAGATTTTTATGTAAAGAATTTTTTTCTAGTCAACTCCTTCCCTTATCTTAGATATATTCATTTTGTTTATGTGAAAGCATTTTAATGTGATGTAATCAAAATGATGTATGGTATCTTTGACAATAATAATAGCTAGTATTTATATTGTGCTTTAAAGTTTACAAGGTGTTTTACAAATACTATCTCATTTTATCCTCACAATATCCTTGTGTGCTCTTATTTACAGATGAGGAAACTGAGGCAAAGTTGAATGACTTGTCTAGGGTCATGCAGCTAATAAGTGTCTGAGGTCAGATTTAAACTCATATCTTCCTGACTGCAGGATCAAGTTCAGGACCACTGTACCCTAAGCTGCTTCTATCCCTTATTTGGTTAAGAATTTCCCCCTAGAAATAGTACTTCCCAACCTCAAACTATATTATAAAGCAACAGTAATCAGAACTATTTGGTACTAATTTTTAAAATAGTAAATTAGATCAGCAGAACAGATTAGACAAGGGAGAATCAGAAATATTGGAACTCAACTCAGAGTTTGATAAGCCTAAAAGTGTAAATTACATAGGAAAGAACTCCCTATTTTATAAGAATTGCTGGAAAGCAGTCTGGCAGAAATTAGGTTCAGACTAACATCTTACACCATTTTCTACAAGAAATTAAAAACAGATACATGACCTAAGTGTTAAAGATCATACCATAAAAATTAGAAGAGAAATGGATCATTTACCTTTCATAGATATGATAGGAGATGAACTCATAACCAAACAAGAGATAGAGGTAATTACAAAAGATGGAATAGATACATTTGACTATGTGGAATTAAAAAGCTTTTGCACAAACAAATATATGTAGGATAAAATGGAGAGTGGTAGACTGGGGGGGAAAATTTTGTGCATTAAATATTCCATCAAAGGTTTTTTATATATCCAAAATATAAACAATTAACAAATGTATAAGAAAAAAATCATTGTCAAGTAGATGTGATCGAAGGATATGAACAAATAGTTACTAAAAGAATCACAAACTGTTGACAACTATATGAAAGAATGTTCCAAATCACTAATAATAAGGAGAATGCAAATAAGAGCAACCCTGAGGTTTCAAATCTTACTCTGAAAATTGGCAAAGATGGGAATAGTAAATGTTGGAGGATATGTAGGAAGATAGGCACCTTCATGCAGATTTGTGGAGAAGTGAATTGGTACAACCATTATGAAAAACAATTTGGAATTATGCAAAAATGGGCTAAAATATCCCTATCCTTTGACCCAGAGATTTCTATACTATACCCAATGAGATGATTGATGAAAATAAAGGCTCTCTCTGTCTCATTTCTCTCTCTCTCTCTCTCTCTCTCTCTCTCTCTCTTTCTCCCTCTCTCCATACATACATATATATATATATATATATACATATATATATATATATATATATACATATATATATATATGGAATTTGTAGGAACACTTCCTTTGGAACATAGATTGATTGGTTTTAGTGATCTTTTTTCTCTTCTTTCTCATTAAAAAAATTTTGTTATAAGGGATGGCTTTCTTGGAGCAATTGGGGGAGGGATACAGGGATAAATCTAGGTGGTACAAAAACAGAAGATATTTAATAAGAATTTATTTATTTTTTAAAATTAATTTATTTTAGTTATAATTTAATTTATTAATTTGAAAATTAATTGAATTACAAATTCAACCTCAACCAATATTTTTGTATAAGTTGTATAAGACATAACATCTGCTTCTCTTCAAATTTTTTTTTTTTGTGGTCTGATCTTTAGTATAGCCCTGCCTGTTGCTACTGACAGGTTGACAAGTCAATGCTTCTATAACCCTGAGCTGAGAGTCATCAGCAATGTGCTCATTTCTTCTTCCTTGAATTGTTGCTAGATTATCCCTTAGTTGGCAGCACCCATGTATACATGGTCTCATTACTGAGAGGACCTGCAGCTTCTTCCTTCTCCTCTTTGCAAAAAGCCTCATATCTAATACTTATCATCTAATGTTCAAGGGCTCCTTTCTTTCTTGGAACGCTCTTTTATAGAGGTGGACAGAGAGGGATTCTACAGTTTCCTTCTTTTGACATGAGTGATTCAATCTTTAAGCTATCCTACATTTCAACGTAAAATGAACCATGTTCATTTCCTTTATGTGTTTATTTAACTTGTTCTTAACATCACCAGTATCCCTCTTATCATTGAAATAAACAAGGTTATAAGATTTTTCAAAATTGTATCTGAGAACTGCTTACTCTGCTATTATTCCTACTAGCATGGAACACCATTACCATGTACTTAGCAATAATTTGTGATCTAGAATAACTGCCTTTGCCTTTCTATTGTAATAAGGGCTCGAGAATTGATCTGCACTCAGGGATTTGCAAATTCAGAGGGACAAATGTTCCGCTGAAGCTCTGAAGGCAAGTTGAACTATTGTGATCTTTGAACCAAAAGGGGACTTGAATCACTCCTGGGATTTTTAAGAGATACACAGAGTCTGTGATAGGGCAAAGAGTGAGAAGGAAGAGAGCATCCCTCGGCCAACCTTGAACTTAAAAAAACTGAATTGGAAAGTACAGGCAACACAGGCTTAAGAATAGACAGAAAAAACTGAATGGAAGGCCAAGCTAAAGTAGAAAAGGGGAAGATAGAGGGGAGCCACCAGACCTCAAAGATATCTCAGAACAGAGAACTTGGACTGAGGCTACTGGCTGTACTTAGTATTTCAAGGACTGAGAGTTCTAAAAAAGTCTACTCTTTTCTCAATTCCCTGTGCCTGTCCATTAATAAGTATATATATATATATATATATATATAATAGATAGATAGATAGATAGATAGATAGATAGATAGATAGATAGATAGATATAGTCTACTTGCTTCTATTACCCACATTTTTGCTGTATCTCGAATTTACCTCAAATATAGAGAGGCCAAGGGGCTTTCTAGAGATACATAAAAGTTTAAATTAGGATAGAAATCTAAATTTAAGAATTTTTCTAACTGGGGGCTCTAAGCTATCATGATTATGCTACTAACTTTTCATCTGTTATATATACCAGAGGAGTATGGGAATTGAGGTTCTTCATATTGCCCCTAGGATGAAAGTAAGCTAATCATCTTAACAGTTGTGGCCAATTAGATCTCCAGAGAAAAGGATGATAAGAAAAGGAAATAGTACAGACAGGGATGGGAAACCTGTGACCTCGAGGCCACATGTGGCCCTCTAGGCCCTTAAGTATAGTCCTTTGACTGAATCCAAATTTCACAAAACAATTAATAAAAGGATTTGTTCTGTAAAACTGGGACTCAGTCAAAAGGCTGCACCAAGGACCTAGAAGGCCACATGTGGCCTCGAGGCTATAGGTTTCCTAGGTACAGACTAAAGGTTAAATCTCCTAAGGAAGAGGTAGAGAAAGACCATGAAGCATTAAGTTCTTCCCTGCAGCAGTGTCAAACAAATAGGAGCTAAGCCACTAAACCATACATAAGGATTCCTGCTGGTCACGTACTGATTTTAAAAATCTACATATTACCATCATCTATGTTTTATTATATTTTTATTTATTTTGTTAGATTACATTTAATCTATTAAACCAATTGAATTTAATCTGGTTTGGGTAGGACTGGGGTATATTGTGGACTGCATGTGGCCCCCAAGACCTCATGTTTGACAGCTCTGTCCTACAGGGAGGAGGGAATAGCATTAGCTGAGCACCAACCAAGAAGGATTTCATTCCATAACCACACCCAGTGTTGTTTTCCTATATTCGTTGGTAAGAATGATTTCTAATCAGAACCCACTTGTCTCTGTCAGTCAAACAGCCTTTACCTGCCCTAGCTTTTAGTAACAATCTGAATAAAGCCTTTATCAGGCTTATAACCTAAAATTGGGAGCTATTAGTATTATCCATAACAGTTTCATCCTGCAACCTCCTGACGTATTTCAGAATTCTTTTCTGTCTCTTTAGATCTCCATGCCACCACACGCCACCCCCTTTGCTTTTATCTTGAAGTCTGGGGTTCATTTGTTTTCATTTTTGAGACTGAGTCTCCCTCTCTCACTTAGGCTAGAAGTACAATGGCTATTCATGGGCCCCATCCCAATACTGTTAGCATAGAAGCTTTAAACTGTTCTGTTATTTCTGACCTGTCAGTCAATTAATAAACATTTATCAAGTCTACCTACTAAGGGCAATGAGGTGGTGCAGTGGATAGAGCACCAAGCCTGGAGTCAGGAGTACCTGAGTTCAAATCTGGCTTCAGAAACTTACTAGCTGTGTGACCCTGGGCAAGTCACTTAAACCCATTTGCCTCAGTTTCCTCACCTGTCAAATGAACTGAAGAAGGAAATGACAGACCACTACAGTATCTTTACTAAGAAAACTCCAAATGGGGTTGCAAAGAGTCACACAACTGAAAAACAACTGAACACAATCCAAGCCTCTACTAAGTGCCATTGCTGGAAATACAAATAAGAAAAAGAAAGCTAGTCCCTGCCCTCAAGGAGCTTACAATCTAATGGGACAAGTTGTTCAGTCTTCTCAGTTCTGTCTGACTCTCACACTACTGGTTGGTTGTTGTCCTTTGCTCTCCAAGAGGACCAACATGACATCACTATGTTAGAGTCAAGCTACAGTGTGTCCCACAAGCTCAGAAGTCTCTACCACAAATAATTCATGTGAACATTTGGAGTGGATTACCTAAATTTGTGCATCTTGCATTTATTTTGACCTACTTCAATTCTGCTTTGCTCAAGAGCTCAGCACTTTCTTTGATGAGGGCATGCTATTCTGGGTAGTTCTGTGCCAATGTCTCCCATGTCACACAATAAGTTCCAAATTCACACTGCTACTAAATGTCTGAGGCCAAATTTGAACTCGGGTCTTCCTGCCTCCAGGTCTGGAGTTCTATCCACTGTGCCACATAGCTTCCTAGAATGGGGGAAGACTACACACAAAAGAAAGAGATGGTCGGGGAAGGAGAAGGCACTCTGAGCTAGCTCAACCCTCCTTAGGCAGCCTGGTAGTCCTCTCTTCCCAATATTTTGGTGTCTTAGTTAATGCAGCCAGCCATCCTGTGAATTTTAACGCTACATCAGCCCAGAACTCCTAAACTCAAGCAATCCACCATCCTCAGCCTCCCCAGCAGGTAAGACTAAAGGCAGGCATCCCCATGCTCAATTGGTCCATCTTTTAAAAAAAGAACACTTCTGGCCCTCGATATTCTAGAGCATGGGGACTTGTCCTAGGAACCTCTTGACCTTCTCTTTCAGGAGGGACCCCAGCTCACATTTTCAGCCAACATTGGAGTCATTCAACACCCACAGAAGAACGCCTCTGCAGGTCACCACAACATTCTCCTTGCTCTTGCTACTTTCTGGAAATGAAGTGATGCCCCAAATAGTCTTGAGGTTGTAGGATGCATTGAGAGGTGTAGAGTCCAAGTCTAGAGAGGGGAGAATCTAGTTGCACTCTGCTCTGGTCAGGTCACATCTAGAGTAGTAAGTTCAGCCTTTGCCACCATCCTTTAAAAAAAGACACTGGTAATTGGAAGATCGTCCAGAGGAAGGAGACCAGAGTGGTTAAGGTCCCAACAGTCATACCATACAAGAAGAAAACTATAGGTGTTTAGCCTAGGGAAGACTTAGGGGAGCATCACAACTATCTAAATATTTGAAGAGCTATCATATGGACCAGTCTTGCTTTGCTTGGCCCCAGAAGGCAATGATGAATGGCAGTTACCAAGAGGCAAATTTTGGCTTGATGTGTGTAACAATTAACACATTTTGGCTTGATGTGTGTAACAAAAGTTCATTGGGCTGATTTGAAAGGCAATGGGTGTCCCCCCCACTCCACCCCCACTGGAGGCCCTCAAACAGGCGAAAAGGACCACTTGTTGAATTTCTTGTTTCAGTTATTATTTATACTGGATGCCTTTGATGTCCTGTGATTCCGTATGGTCTGTGACCATAGCTTCCTCTTCCAGCTTTTAACTACCACTTCACACTAGGTCACTTTAAATAATCTTAATCTTTGTAATGGCATGATCTATGATTTCGTTGGTGTAGGGTGAGGAAATTGCCTTTGCTAATGCAGATCAACGAAAAAAGCCAGGGGCAAGACTGGATCCCAGGGCTTTCGGATGCTGAAATTGTCAAGGCCAACATCCATACTCTGTTAATGGCATGAATGAATAATTGACTGCTTTCAGTCATTGTATTTATTTCTGCCACCAAAGTTTTGCTCATACTTTTTAGCATTCCACTCTGACAATGACAGGGTAAGAGAGTTTGAAGCCCACCTCAGATAATCACTAGCTCTGTTTGGGAGGCTACAAGGAAAATATGCGAGAGGAGAGGTATTAGACTACCTACCAAACTGAAGGCCTACAGAGCCATTGTGCTGACCTCATTGTTGTGTGCCTATGAAGCCTGGACAGTCCAACAGCACCACACCAGGAAACTGAATCGCTTTCATTTGGTGGTGGTGGTGGTAGTGGTAGTAGTAGTAGTAGTAGTAGTAATTGTAGTAGTAGTAGTAGTAGTGGTAGTAGTAGTAGTAGTAATTGTAGTAGTAGTAGTAGTAGTGGTAGTAGTAGTAGTAATTGTAGTAGTAGTAGTCGTGGTAGTAGTAGTAGTAGTAGTAGTAGTAGTAGTAGTAGTAATTGTAGTAGTAGTAGTCGTGGTAGTAGTAGTAGTAGTAGTAGTAGTAGTAGTAGTAGTAGTAGTAATTGTAGTAGTAGTAGTAGTGTCCTAGCTTCCTTCCCAACATCACTTTAACCTGACCTCTTATAAGAAGCCTTTTCTTATCTCCCCCACCTCCAGCTTTTAGTCCTCTCTCCTTGAGATGACTATGTATTTCTTTGGCCATGTTCCTCTTATAACCCCCCAGTAGAATGTAAGCACCTTGTGGGCAGTCACATTTTTGGCTTTGTATCTACAGTGCCTGGCATATTCTAAGTGCTTAACAAATCCTTATTGGATCTATTCTAATTAATAATGATAATAATAGCTAGCTCTTATATAGAGCTCTTGGGCTTGAAGGACACTTCATGAATATGATCTCATTTAATCCTTTCCAGGAAAGTAGATGCTATTATTATCTCTGTTTTAGGCAGACAGAGAGGTTAAGTGACTAGCTGAGGGTCACACAAGTGGGAAGTGTCTGAAGCTGAATTTGAACTTTTGTTGTCCTGACTTCAGGCCTGGCACTCTATCTACTGTACCACCTAGTAGTATTCTCAACCTAACTCCAAATTCAACAGTTATTCCACTGCAGATACTACCATCTACTCAATGGATGACATAACCTGAATGTTTTATTTTTCAGGGCTTCTATTCTCCTCAGAGGGCTAGCATGAATTTAGTTCTTGCCAACCTTATCCCTAAAGTCAAAAATTCCATGATATCTTTGAGAAGGAGAACTAGGAAAAGGCCATCTTGAATATCCTCTCTATCCAGGGGGAAGGCCATCTTGGATATCCTCTCTATCCAGGGGGAAGGCCATCTTGGATATCCTCTCTATCCAGGGGGAAGGCCATCT
>CM053587.1:329568814-329622806 GCA_028646515.1 Pseudochirops corinnae
TGTCTCTCTCTCTGTCTCTCTCTCTCTCAAAAACTCCAACTCACTTCTTCAGTCCAGCAGCCCAGCTCCCAGATGCTGGGACAATCCTGCTTCCTTTAATAGGAGCCAACAGGAAGAACATTCCAATTCTGTCTCTCTGTCTCTTCTTATATACACACTGGCCTCCTGTCTCAGCCAATCCTCTTCTTCCATGTCAACAGGGGAGTTCATGCCCTCTCACCAGGGGACAGAGTTCACACCTTCCATACTGAGCTCACACCTTCCATACTTAGCCCTAAGTTACTAAGGGCTAAGTATCTGCTAAATTGATTGCTGTTACAGACTGGGACTTTGAGCCTGGGTGAGATAAGGAGACTCAGTCTCTATCCACTGTGGTTTTTTTTGGAGGCAGTTGGGGTTAATTGACTTGCCCAGGGTCATATAGCTAGTAAGTGTCTGAGGCTGGATTTGAACTCAGGTCCTACTGACATTAGAGCCTTCGCTCTATCTACTACACCACCTCACTGGCCTAAATCCCAATCTCAAATGAATGAATGAAAGAAAGCTCGATAGTTAGGAAAATAGATAGATGGAAAGAAAGGAAGGAAGAGAAAAGAGGGAGAGAAAAAGGAAGGAAGGGAGGGATGGAGAAAGGAAGAAAAGAAAGGAGGGAGAAAGGAAAGGAGGGAGGGAGGAAGGAAGGAAGGAAAGAGGAAGGGAAGGGAGGGAGAAAAGGAAAGAGGGAGGGATGGAAAAAGGAAGAAAGGAAAAGAGGGAGAAAAGAAAGCAAAGGAGGGAGAAAGGAAAGGAGGGAGAGGAAGGAAGGGTAAAGTCAGAGGGGTCTGGATTCAAATCTCAACATTGTCTCTTATGTGTGACCTTGAGCAAGTCCTTTCCTTTTTTCAGTCTCAGTTTGCTCATCTGTAAAATGGGATCAGCATGCTCTCTAAGGACCCTTCCCCACTCTCAATCTAGGACCCTCTGACTTTGCCCTTTAAGGATTTCTTCTGGTTCTGAATCCATGACCTCCAAGAAACGATAAAAATACCAGACATCTATGTAGCACTTTAAGGTTTGCAAAACACCTTGCAGTCATCATCTCATTTGAGCCTGATAAAAGTCCTGTGAGGCAAGGGCTTACAGATATTATTATCCCCATTGTACAGTTGAGAAAACAGCCTGGGAAAAACAGTGACTTGATCATAGTTCCAGATCTAGTAAGCAGAAGAGGCAGGATTCGAACCCAGGTCTAGGCAGCTGAGTGGCATCACAGAAGAAGTGCCAAAGTGAGGAAGGTCTGGGTTCAAATCCTGCCTCGGACACTTCCTAGCTGTGTGAGCCTGGGCAAGTGATTTAGTCTCTTTCAGTCTTAATGTCTTTATCTGGAAAACAGGGCTGATAATAATACTGTAGCATTTTCTTCCCTAAGCTGATAATGCATGCAAAGTGCTTTGAATGAATAAATTAATAAAGCATTTATCAAATGCTTACTGTATGCCAAGTACTGTGCTCAATGCTGGGGATACAAATGGAAAAGCCCAACAATCCTGGCTTTCTAGGATCTTAGGTGCAGAGGTGGGAGGGACCTCAGAGACCCATTTTACAGATGAAGAAACTGAGGCCCAGAAAGGTTGTGACTTGTCCAAGATCAGCAGGCTAGCAAGCATCAAAGGCAGGATTTGAACTCAGGCCCTTTTGATCCCATCTTGTCTTATTCCCCCCAGGATACCATAGGTTCTTGAAGGTGATGATTGTTTCATTCCCATCCTTAGGCACTTTTATCCTTCAGTGCCTTAAGTGATAGTGTCTGGCTATTGTTAGAACAAAACTTGCCGTACAGTGAAAAGAGCCCGGATTCTAGAATTGAAGGCCCTGGTTCAAATCCTGCCGCTTTGGCTGTGTGTCCTCAGGTAAGTTTACTGCACCTCTCTGTTTTGGTTTGAGGAGTTTGGTCTAGCAAGCTCCCTTGCAGCTCCATATTTATGACCCTCATTAAACGCGCATTTATTAAACACTGATTGTGTTCCGGGAGCTGTTCCAGGTGCTAAAAGCCTCATCTTATACGAGGGAGCAGCTGAAACCACGTGAATGAGATCACTTGCCTACAGGGTATCAGAGACAAGATTTGAACCCGCGTTCTCAGACGCCAGAGCAGGGCTCTATAGACTGTCTTTTGCCTTTCTTGGTATTCCCAGGCCTTAGCACAGTACCTGGTGCATAGTAGGCGCTTTATAAATGTCAGTTGACTGAGTGACCCCAGCAAAGGGGAGGGTCGCTAGGGAGCGAGTGCTGAGCCCCGCCTGCCCTGCGCCCTCCTCTTCCCGTCACCTCTCAACACCTCCAGAGCCCTGGTAGCGGCTGCAAATTAACTGTTTACTTTTAGCCTCCACGTCTGTCATCAGGCCCATTGTCAATAAATTTGTGTCTGTTACGCAGACGCCTGCATCCCATATTAAACATCATTACGGCGCCATCCCAGAAGCAGGCGCAGCTGTCAGCGAGGGCCAGCACAGGAGCCGTCAGGGTAGACAGCAAAAGACCCAGATGCTACGGCTGGGGAAAAAAGAGACGTTTCCAGGGGTTAACATCTGGATTCCACAGCTGTCAAGAATGCCCTGTCTGGCCTCCAGGAACTGGATCCATTCACAGAGAACAAAGAACCGGGCTCCTCCTCGCTCCCCTTCCTCCCTTCCTAACTGAGGAAGAGCATGGCCAGAGCTTGGGAGGGGGTGCTTCTCGGCCTCCCCCCCAGCATGCCTTTCCTCATTCCTGCCTCTATCTTGTTCTCCCCAATCGACTACGAGCTTCTGGAGCACAGGGACTGTCTTCGGATCCCCAGGGGTTACTCAGCACAGTGCCTGGGATGTATTCCTGTTCAGTCATTCCAGTCAAGGTGGACTCTCTGAGACCCCATTTAGGATTCTCTTGGCAAAGATACTGGAGGGATTTCTTTTTCCAGTTCATTTGACAGATGAGGAAACTGAGGCAAATATGTATAATGAAACCAAACAAAAGTCCCACATTGGCCATTTCCAAAAAAAAAAGGTCTCCTTCCTTCTGTCCTCTGAGCTCCCTCTTCTCTGTCCATGCTTCATCCTGGGTTCTTTGAATTATGGTTGGTCAGTATTCTTAAGTTTCAGAATTGTTTGTCATTAGGATGGTGTTATATAAATTGCTTTTCTGATATCCCCTTATTTTTACAGGGAAGGAAACTGAGATCTAGGAAAAGAAAGTGACATCCTGGGTCACACAAGGAAGCAGTGGGGTCAGGATTTGAACCTGGGTTCTCTGAGACCCCTTTCCCCATACACCACACTCCCTCCCTCCTTCCTCTCTTTGGTGTCAGTGGGCAGAGGTGATTTCAGGGAAAATTCCCTCATGATGAGAGAGCTGCCCAGTAGTAGAATGGGCTTCCTCCACCTCCCCACCTCTAATGGTCTTCAAGTAAAGATTTGCATATCTATACTATCGTAGCATGATTTTCCTCTTCAGCTTGGCTTCAAGTAGGAGACCCTAGAAGTCCCACCAGATCTGAGATCCTGAGACTCAGCTGAACCAGCTGTGGCCATGTCCGAGAGGCTGAAGGAAGAAAGGCCAGGATTTTATCTGAGATGCTATCTTAGTGCCTCAATCACATCGTTAGATCTTTCTGGGACTCCATTGACTGATTTGTAAAATGGGAACAAAAAAAACTTGGACCCTCTACCTCACAGGGGCCACAAGAAAACATCAGTAAAATGGACATCGTGAGGGTTGAATGTTCACACTAAGGCCTTTGAGCATCAGTCCAACACCTGATGGAGACAATCCTCTGTCTCTACAGTCTTGCAATCCCCAAAAGACAGTCATTGCTGGGAAGTACCCCGGTACCCTGCCTACTCTCCACCTACCAATGTACCACATTGCCAAGCTCTGTGATTCTGGTGCTATTTAGGGAGGCTTAGGATCTGGGGCATCTGAGAGTCACAGGATCACTGATTCTGAGCTGAGACCTCAGAGGTCATCTGGTCCAGCAATTTAGAAAGGGGAAAACAGAGGCATCAGCAGTGGGATTTGAATCCAGGCCCTCTGACTGCATGGTCGGTATTCTTCTCACTGTATCACACTCCTAGCATGTCAGATCAGGGTCCCTTAGAGGTCATTTAGTGTGATAGAGGAGGAAAAAGCTGAGTCTCAGAGATAGAAATTGAATTGGCTGAGGTCACACAAGGAGTGGACCACCTGGAGTTAGAATTCAGGTCAGGCCCATTTTAAAAATGCCCCACAGTGCACAGAGCATCAGTTCTGGAGTTCAGATCAGGCCTCGGATACTAGCTGTGTGACCCTGGGCAAGTCACTTAACCCTGTTGCCTCAGTTTCCTTATCTGTAAAATGAGCTAGAAGAGGAAATGGCAAAACCACTCTAGTATCTTTGCCAAGAAAACCCCAAATAGGATCAACAAAGAGTCAAACATAACTGAAAAATGACTAAACAACGACAAAAATCAGCTTTCATGGAGCCTGGCAATGTAGTAGTGGACATGTGGAGTGAGCATCGAACTAAGAACCAGGGCAGAGGAATCGAGCGGGGCTCTGGGATCCATCCACTCTGGCCTTATGACCTTGGATAAGTCTCTTCGTAGGCCCAAGGCTCAGCTTCCTTAAAGGGTCAAATCCTCACTGACATCTGTAATGCTCCAGGCTTTGCAAGCATTTGATTGCATAGGCTATTATATCTGATCCTAGAAGGTCGGTTGTGCAAAATGGAATTTGAATCTGGGTCCCCTTCTACTTCCTCATTGCCTTTGTACCTCCAGAACGTAGCATATGGTAGAAACTTAACAAATATCTGTTGGAAAGAGTCAAATAGATGTAGAGCTCAAAGAGGCCTGGGAAATCATCTAATCCAATCCCACCCATTTTACAGATGAGGAAACTAAAGGCCCAGAGTTGATCCAGGCATTTTATTTCACCAGAGTAGAGAGTTCCTGATATGGAACATACTATCAATGCAAAGCAGCAACTTTTCTGTGACTTAAAGATCTGTGATCTCAAAGCATTACCTAGATCACCAAGAGTTCAAGGGACTGAATCAAGGTCACACAGTCAGTATTTCCATAGGAAAGACTTGAACCCAGGTCACACAAAGTAGTAAATAGAGGATTTGAACCTAAGTCTTCTGATTCCAAATCCACTGTGCTTTCTACTCTCTCATATTATCCTCTTAAAGTCAGGGAACCAAAATAAAGAGGCCACCAGAGAGCCTATGGAAATTTGGAAAGCCTAATCAATCACCTAGTCTATCTACACAATGGTCAATCGACCAATCAGCAAGTATTCAGAGAACACAAAGGCAAACAAACATTTATTCAACACCTGTGGGCCTGGAAGCTTCCAAGCTATGAGATTGTGGGCCAGTTCTTTAGCCAGGATCCCAGAGCTGAAAGGCCGCCTGCTCCTAGCTGTAGGGCACCCAGAAGCAAACATCTGGCCTCTGCTTGAAGACCTCTCAGGTCTATGCAAGGAAGCAAGCTTCCATCTCTGTTCCTGACCACCAGCTCTAAACTATGCCACCATGGTGGGCCAAAGAAAGTGCTTCATAAATGTTCTATCATCTACCTATCTGTCTATCTATCTATCAATCCATCCATCTATCCATCTGTCTATGTTTGTATCCATATCTATCTATCTCTATCTACCCATGTACCTACCTATTGACCACCTATCTATCTATATCTGTCTTCTGTCTACCCATTCACCTATCCACCCATTTATCTATCAATCCACCTCTGTCTATTTCTAGCCACTCATTTATCTGTCTATTTACCTATCTATCTATATCTGTATCCATATCTATCTCTATCTATCCATCTACCTATCATCCATTTATCTCTCTCTGTCTCTATATATCTAGCTACATCTATCTGCCCATTCACCTATATCCATCCATCCATCCATCCATCAATACATCTATCCATCCATCCATCCATCCATCCATCCATCCATCCATCCATCTCTCTATATGCCTGTCTATTCATCTATCCATCCATCCATTCATGCATCTATCTATCCATCTATCTACCTCCCTCCCTTCCTGTCTGTCCATCCTTTTACTCACTCCTAAGGCAGTCCATTCTACATCTGGACAGCCTCTCTCATTGTTAGGAAGTTTGTTTTTCTGACATCAAACCCAAATTGGCCTCCTTGTAATTTCCACCCCTGGATCCTGGTTCCACCCCCTTGGGCTAAGCAGAACAAGGTTAATTTCCCCTCCACATTTATTCACCAGGAGCATCCTGGCCTTTGTGAAATCTTTGCTTCTGTCACCAAGCGGTAATGACTTTAGGGTCATAGATTTAAAGCTGCAAAGGCCCTATGCCATCATCTAGTCTAACCTGCTTATCATACAGAACAGGAAACTGAGGCCCAGAGAAGTGATTTCAAGTATTCAAAGACAGCTTTTATGTTCCCCCAAGTCAATCAGTCGGCTAGGTTTTATTAAGTGCCTATTGTGCGCTAGACACTGTGATAAATGCTACAGATACAAAGAAAGGTCAAAGATAGTCCCTGCCCTCGAGGAGCTACAAGTCTAATGGGGGAAACAACATGCAGGCATGTGTGTAACTATATATAGGATAAATAGGAAATAATCAACAGAGGAAAGGCCCTGGAATTAAGAGGGATTGGGAAAGGCTTCCCATAGAAGGTGGAATTTTGGCTGGGACATGAAGGAAATCAGAGAAGCCAAGGGGCAGAGATGAGGAGGGAGAGCCTTCCAGGCACAGGACAGTCAGTGCAAATGCCCTGAGTCTTCTCTGGATTAATTGCTGATCGTTCTCTAGTTGTTTCAACCAATCCCTGAATGACATTGACACTGTTCTCTGGAATTCTGTCCCCCCTCTCCATTTTAGCCATGTCCTTTTTAAGCATTGGACACCGTACTCTAAATATAGTCTGATGAGGACAGAAGATAGTGGGACTCTCACCTCCTCTCTCCTGGAAACTACAACCCTCTTGATGAAGCTAAGGGAGGCATTAATTTCCATCCCATCCCCTCCATCCCATACCCCTGCCCCGCTTCTCTTTGGACCTCCAAAAGGGCAATTATGTGTATTTAGGGGGATGAAGGGAGGAGAGGAGTCTTGAGATCCAGCCAGGGGAAAGGATAGCCTGGACCTTGATTTCATTGGTTTAGGGTACTCCCAGAATGAGGTATGAGGAAATTCCCTCTACCAATACAGATTAGCACCTTCTCTGAAACTTTTACTGTATTGCCTAGAGCCCTGAGAAGTCATGTGACTTGCCCACAATCACCCACCCAGAACTCTTAGCAATGCCTTTGCTAAGTTTGGCCCCCAGAACCAAAGACAACAATCCCTCCTGTGGTCTGGCCATTCTGGACACTAGTCCGAGTCCAGCAGGAGCATTACCTCCCTAGGCCGCTAGATGGCGTAGTGGATAGAGCACTGAACCTGGAGTTGGGAAGAACTGTGTTCAAATTCAGCCTCAGTCACATAGATGTATGACCCTGAGCAAGTCACTTCATTGCTGTCTGCCTCAGTTTCCTCAGCTGCAAAGTGGGGAAAATAACCACTAACTTTCCAGGTTGTTGAAAGGATCAAATGTGATAACATTTGTAAAGCATTTTGCAAACATTTTTTGTTGTTATTGTTGCATCATTTCACTCGGATCTGACTCTTTGTGACCCCATTTGGGATTTTCGTGGCAAGGATACTGGAATGGTTTGCCATTTCCTCTCCAGATCATTTTTACAGAATAGGAAACTGAGGTACACAGGGTTAAGTGACTTGCCCAGGGTCACACAGCTAGTGTCTTAGGTCTTATATGAACTCAGAGGTCTTTCTAACTCCAGGTGTCCTCTCTGACACCTAGATGCTCTATGTAAACCTTAAGGCACTACATAAATTAAAGCAATTATTAATTGTTCTATATGCCAGAAGTGTCAAACATGTGATAGCCCAAAGCAGCTTAAAATATAATTGGGAAATATTTACCAAAATTAAAAGTACAGTAAAACATCAATAACACTACATTAAAAATTTTTAAGCTAAGTCAATAAATGGCAGCAGGCATCCTCATGTACAGATGAGTGGTATCCATTTATATTGGAGTCTGACCCCACCACTATATGCTATTCTCCTCTTAACTCAGTCTAAGATGTAATCTGGTCCCTAGGTTATCAGATCACACAGTTAACTCTTACCAGTCTGACCAACAGCTGAGGACTCCTTTCACTGATTGTGGGTCATGCTCAAATCTTCCCTCCTTCCCTAGGTTCACTCAGGCAGCTCCATGGTGACATTTCACTCTTGGAAGTACGAGTCAGCACATCTATGTCCAAGCCCAGGTGTTATTGGAATTAACCTCTGTGCTCAGTGAGTAGCCTTGCCTGAAATGAGCAGGGCTCCTGGAACCCAAGTACATGAGGTTTGATTCAGGGGAAAACAAAACCAAAAAGAAAAAATCTGCCCACCACTCACTCCTTTGGAATACATTTTGCCCTAACCAATATTTTACACAATCAGATACATTTGACTAAACTAATACATATGTATGGAGACAAATACATTTCCATTCAAACTGATATAAATTACCTTTGACCGACATATATTCCCAGAAATCAATGCATTTTAACACGAGGTAATATTTATGAAATTGAATTTTTTTATGGAAGCTAATACCATTGTATTCTATTTTATGCATTTTTATTAAACTGTTGTATATTAAGTACAACAGACATAGGTACTTAAAGTCAAATTATATGTGCCTGATGAAATCAATATGTTTCCAAAACCTAGGGTTTCCCTTTTAACTGAGGGACATACAAGAAACTAACGGTTGTGAGCTGTCTCAAGGTACATCCATGTGAGTTGGTTTCTCTGCCTTTTAAAAATCGTTAAGCCCAGAAATACAGCATTCAAGACTAGAAAGACAGTGGTCCCACTCTCTTCTGCCCCATCAGAATAATATTGTGCTTTAATGTGGTTGAATTGTAAGAGTTTTGTTAACCAATTGGAGTGTGTTCAGGGGAAGGAAATCAAGGTTGGGAAAGTATTGGAAGCCAACTGAGGATCAATTTGAAAGAGCTAAGCATCACAATACGTGGATACAGTGAAGGGCGGCAGATAAAGAGCTAGATCTGGAGTCAGGAATACCTGGATTCCATGCCTGCCGCTGAAGCATTCATTTATATAGCCAAGTCTTTTACCCACTCCACAGCCCAGGCAATTCTCTGAAGGCTGTAAATTGCAGAGTTGCTGCTGATCTGCATTAGTGAAGGGAGTTTCTATGCTAGGAGTTCCCTGCACTGATGAAGTCACAGGCATAGACCAAAAAACCCAAATTCCCAAATTGATATAGCGCTCAAAGGTTTTCTGAAGCATTGGGGCAAAGCCAGAGCACTGGCTCTGGAGTCAGAGGGCATGGATTCAAATCCTGACACCTGTGCAATAACCATCCTGAGCCCCAGTTTCCTCATCATTACTGAGCAATAAAATAAGGGAGATAGTCACTGAGTTTCTTTCCAGCTTCAGCTATATGATCTGATGAAGCAGGTAGTCAAAATATTCTCATCTCTATTTTACAGATGAGGAAACTGAGGCTTAGAGAGTTGAAATGACTTGCCCATTGTCACATTGCTAAGAAGTATCAGAGCAGAGATTCGAACTCAGGTCTTTTGACATTTTGTCCAGCATTCTTTCCATGACATCATTTTACTTCTCTAACGTTGTTGGGTCTAAAGAAGGGATTGACTTAGGTATTTGATGATAAGGTGGAATTAAATTGGTTTGCATTGAAATAGATGGTCTCTGGCACGGAAATTTTGTGATTTGGGGATTCTTGACTTATTCTGCTTGGTCACAGAAGGCAGAGCAAGAACTGGAGTTGAAATTATAGGAAAGTAGGTTTTACTGGGGTCTTTCTACTATAAGCCTAATAATGGAGTCTCTAGATCAAGGTATATGGACATTGTAGTCACTTTATTTGCATAATTCCAATTTACTTTTTAAAATGGTTATAGTGATTCATAGATCCACCAACAATGCATTAGTATGTACAAGTAGGTGGCTCTACTGTGCACAGAGCACCAGGTCTGGAGTCAGGAAGATTCATATTCCTGACTAAAATCTGGCCTCAGACACTTACTAGCTGTGTGACCCTGGGCACTTGATCCTGTTTGCCTCAGTTTCCTCATCTGTAAAAATGAACTGGAGAAGGAAATGGCAAACTGCTCCAGTATCTTTGCCAAGAAAACCCCAAAGAAGAGTTAGACACAATTTAAAAAGAGTTAAAGAAGTACCTTTTTTACAGTGTCCAACACACAGTAAACACTTAATAAATGCTTATTCCCTTACTTATTTCCTTCCCCCCCACCTCAATCCTATCAATGTTGACTTTTCCCATCTTTTATTATCTTTACTAGTTTGCAAGGTATAAGGTAAAACCTCATCGATGTTTTTATTTGTATTTCTATTATTATTTATTATTATTATTATTTAATTATTCTGGAGTTCTCTTTCACATGGTTATTGACAATTGGTACTTCTTTTTAAAACTGTTCCTATCTTGGTCCACTTATCTTTTGGGGAATGGCTTTTGAGCTTACATATTTTATCTGGTTATTGTTTATCTTGCATACCAAATTGGGAGAGGATTTTGACTCATTATAAGGAGGAAGGAACTTCCTATCATTTAAAGTGACCTGAAAATAAAATGTTCTGCCTTGATTGGTAGTGAGTTCCCACCACTGGATTCCTTCACATAGAGATTGGATGACCCTTTATCAAGTATGAGGTTGAATTCACACTTCAGGTATAGACTGGACTAGAAGGCCTCTCAGTTTCCTTCTCAGTCTATGATTCCATCATTGCTATTTTAAATTTTGACACAATTATCCTATCTTTATTTAATTTTCTTTTCCAAAGTTATCCCTTCCTCCCCATCCCCAGTAGAACAAAGAAGAAATCTTGATCATTATTAAAGAGATTCTGAGGACTCCTGTGGTTCTTTACACTTTCCAGTCAACAAGTACTTATTTAATATCTGTCATGTGCTGGGTCCTAGATCCTAGGTCCTAGACCCTAGGAGCTGGGAATATGGAGAAAAAAATGACACAATCTTTGCTCTCCAGAAGCTCACCTTTTCTTAGGAAAAGCACCACATGCACAAATAAGGAGATACAAAATGTATGCAATCAACACATTTGAAGGTAAATGTAAAGTAATTTGGGGGTGTAGGGTTGGCACTACTATCTGGGGGATCAGGAAGAGCTGGAGAAGAGGTTGAATTAGTCTCTGAACCATGGATATAATTGGGTTCCATTATGCCAGACATCTAGATTGACTAGTTTTTTTAAATCAATAGGCCATTCTGGAAGGGTTTAGGCATTATATGCACCCTCTACAGAAGGGGCTGACCATTTAGAAGGCTGCCGAAGTAGAATGTGGAGGAGTCTGTTAAATCAAAAGGAATGTAAGACAATGTGGTTTAATATAGTAACTCCCAATGTTTTTGAGTATGAAGTGATCCTATTTTCAATGTCTGCAAAAATCATAGACTTTCCTCCATCTTAGTAGCTGTTAATTGAGAAAAGACATGATGATAAAAAACTCTTATGATTTCAGTACTCTAAATTCCCAATGAAAGCATTGAGAGATCACTTCTCGAGATAATAATAATAAACAACAATAAGAACTGGCATTTATATAACACTTTAGAGTTTGAAAAACTCTTTTTTATCATCTCACTTGACCCTCATGAAAATCATAGGATGTAGGTGCTGTTATAACACTCATCATACAGTTGAGGAAATTGAGACAGACTGGGGTTAAGTGACTTGCCCAGGATTGCATAGGTAATAAGTGTCTGAGGTCAGATTTGAACTCAGGTCTTCCTGACTCTAGGCTCAGCACACTTTATACTGTGCCACCAGTTGCCTCTGGGGGAAATACAAACACATACATGCATATACATACATGCACACGTATATATATTTACATATACGTATATGTATTTATATCTCATTTTGTACTATGAGTCTTTCATCTCTCTGCCAAGAGATGGGTTACATGTTTTATCAGTCTTCTGGAATTGTAGTTGGTTATTATGCTGATCAGAGTCCCTAAGTGTTTCAAAGTTGCATATCTTTATCATATTACTGTCACTGTAGAAATTGTTCCCCATGTTCTGTTGACTTCACTCTGCATCAGTTTATACAAGTCTTCCTAAGCTTCTCTAAAACCATCACTATCATCACTTCTTAGGAAACAACAGTTTGTATTTATATACCATACAACCTTTCCCAATTTATGGGTACCCCTTCAGATTCCCATTCTTTGCCATCTCAAAAAAGAGTTGTAAATATTTTTATCTTTGCACATCCTTAGAGTTTGTTGTGCTTAGGAATAATCCCTGCTTTCATTTATCTTCCCTCTAATTCCTCTTTCTCCCTTTTCCCATTTCCTTCCTATTTCCTCATTGAGTGAAACATATTTCTGTACCCAACTCTGTTAGTGTGTATGTATTCTTTCCTTTTCTGAACAGTTTAGACAAATGAGGTTCAAATATCAGACACTCCTTGTTCCTTTTCACCATGCTATTATATATAGCTTCTATTTGCATGTTATGTGGGATAATTTCTCTAAACTTCCTTTCCCTTCCTCCCAGCATATTTCTCTTCCCTTCCCTTTCTTCTTTTAAGATCATCAACACATACAGAGCCAGGACTTCTCTCTAATTAGATTCCTTCTATGACTGCTGATGATGATGGGGTTCACAGGGAACACATATCATCTCCCCATATTTGAATGTAAGCATTTTATCTTTGTTTAGTGCTTTATCATTATTCATTTGTGTTTACCTTTTTGTGTTTCTTTTGAACTTCAAAGTTCCTACACAACTCATATCTTTTCATCAGGAATACTCAGAAGTCCTCTATTTCATTAAAGGTCTATTCCACACATTCCCCATCCCCCAAATGTTTATACTTGGTTTTTCTGGGTAAATTGTTCTTGGCTATAAGCCTTTACCATTTGACTTCTGGAACATCATATTCCAAACTCTCTGCTCCTTGTAGGTGGTGGCTGCTAAATCATGTGTGATCCTAAATGAGGCTCCTTGGTATTTGAATGCTTTCTTTTTGGCTGTTTGCAGTATTCTCTGACCTGGAAGCTCTGGATTTTGTTTATAATGCTCCTGAAAGTTTGCATCTTGGGGTTTCTTACATGATATGACTGGGAGATTTTTGCTTTTCTTATTTTACCCTCTGGTTCTGTGAGATTTGGGCAGTTTTCTTTGAGCATTTCTTGAAATAAGACTTCAAGACTCTGTTTTTGGTCATGGATTTCAGGTAGTCCTTTTTTTTCTCCTTGATCTTTTTTCCAGATCTGTTGTTTTTGTGATGAGATACCTTACATTTTCTTCTACTTTTTTTTTCAGTCTTTTGGTTTTGTGCAAACATTTCTTATCTCACTGAGTCATTAGCTTCTATTTGATCCATTCTTATTTTCAGGGAGTTTATTTCCTGTACCTTTTGTGACAAGTTGTTAATTCCCTTTCCAATTCTTTCTCCTATAGCTCTTATAGCTTTTCCAGTTTTTTCCTCTTACACTCTCATTTCATTTATAATTTTTAAACACTTTTACTTCATCTCTTCCAGGAATTTTAGTTGAATTTGTGCCCAAGTTGTGTTTTTCTTTGAAGCTTTGTATTGTAATGTTAATGTGATATAAGATCTTCCCCACCATTTTAATAGACCTCATGTGGAGCCCATTAAGGGAAACTCAATTAAGGGAAGCTTGTTTTTCAGGAAGGCCCACGCCTTTTGTTACTTTGTAATTAGGCAGTGAGTCATGAGGGTTGTGATGCCCTTTGACCCTGACGAAGGGCATATATACTCCGAGGTTAGTATTTTGCTTTGGGACTCACTCATTGGAAGAGTAATCCTATGATTTGGCCAGATGGAACTCTAGGTAGCCATTAAGGAGCTCCTCCCCACCCCTCAGCTTTGAAAAACCCAAATGTTGGTGCTTCTCTCTCTGATAACTATGTATGTTGGTCAGACAGTTGGATCTGTCTGTTGATCAGTGCTAATTTCTCAGACATTTAGATGCCCTGTCTGTTGGTTTTTATTTCTCTGCTTGTACTTTCTCTATTTTCTTTGTTTGGATTTTCTCTGAAGTTCAGGGTGCTGAATTCCTCCCTGAATTAATGAATGTAATTAAAAGAAGATTAGGGGTGGCTAGATGGTGCAGTGAATAGAGCACTGGCCCTGGAGTCAGGAGGACCTGAGTTCAAATCTGACCTCAGACACTTAACACTTACTAGCTGTGTGACCTTGGGTGAGTCACTTAACCCCAATTGCCCTGCCCTCCCAAAAAGGCAAAAAAAAAAAAATTAAAAGAAGATTATTGATTCCTTTTTGAGCAGTCTTTCCTAGTAAAGCAGATAAAAGAAGCTGCACTAGTGGCCATCCTGGGTATGCCAGTGTGTTTGCTCCTACATGTATGTAGATGTTTTGGAGTCATTCTTTTTTTCCCCCTGAGTGTCTTAAGTGTCCTTATCATAACAGCTTTGATTGTTTTCCCATTCTCCCAAATTATGTTCTGACTTCAACTGGGCTGATTCTGTTGCTGTTTTCTTGGAGTATTTAGCATTATGTTATTTCAGGTTCTTAAGGTCAGCTCAGTCTGGGGACCTGCAAACTTCTAGTGCTTCCTAAGTAGTCTGATCCAGGGGAAAATCTGATTGCTGCCCCCCTATTCAGAACTCTTCAAATTCCTGACCTGGGATTAGGTTTGAACAATAACAAATTACTGCTAGACTCAGCCAACTGGAAAGCTCTGCTCATTCAAAGGCACAGGATCTCAAGATTCACTCCCCTTTTTATTCCTCTGCAGGCTTCAAACTGGCATAGAAATTGGAAATGAGACCCATCTCTGTTTCTGAGGTCTACACCATACTGCTGCTGCTGAACTTGTTCCTTTCTCAATACATAGCCTAGAGTCTGTGATTGATCCCTACCTTGCAATGTCCTTCCTAGGCACACATCTCTTCTGTGGATCTGTGATAGGGCACTGGGTAATGATGCCCCAAAGTTGCCACTTGACTCCTGTTGCTATACCTGCACATGGTTTTGGTGCCCTGAAATAGCACAAGGGTCCCCTCTTGCCTTGGTGCAGAGACACCCACCACATTGGAATGCATTTCTAACCAGATCCCATCCCTAGTATCTCCAGACTCCTTTATCTGTTTCCCTACACTGTCCGAGATTGGAAAAATGATTCACTGTGATTTTTTTTTTGGTGGGTCTTCCCATCAAGATTCAGTCTGGTTCATTTTCTAGATGTATTTAGAGGAGTGGGAGATAGGGGAAGCAATGTTCCCTGTTTGCCATCTTGGCTCCACCTTCTTTCCCTTCCCTCTGGTTATAGAATCACAGAATCTGGTGTCTGTAAGGGATCTTGAAAGATTATAGGATCATCATCATCATGTTTATATAGTGCTTTCTTTTTTTTTTTACAAAAAGTATTTTTATTTTGACATCTAAATAAGTGTTGACTCCTCAGGACATGGCCTTTGGCATCTTTTCCAACTTATTCATCAGCTTGTTGCACCATGCCTTTCTCAGAAACATAGATGCCATCCAAAAATTTTCTGATATCCTTGTTTTTTGACTGTGGTGGTCTGTTGGATCAGGACAGCTGAGTTTAAAACAAGTTCAATATCATTTCCTTCAAGAATTAATTCATCTTTTTGGACTTCAGAAACAGCACAAGCAACACCTGTTCTCATGCACACTCTTCGGATATATTTTTTACCCAAGAAATTTCTGATTTCAACAAGCGAGCCATTCTCTTGAATAACAACATTGATGGGGAAGTGAGAATACACAGACCTCATCTTGTAACAAAAACCCAGGGTAATGCCTTTGATCATGTTTTTGTACATGGTGCATGGTTTGTGAGCATGGTTGCAAGTTCTTTTCGATTTCCCCACCACTTGTCTACCTGGAGCCTTTTTTTCTTCATTCCAAGGAGACTGAGCTCAACATTAATACGGTTGAAATCGCTATGGAGGATTCCTCTGGGCCCCTTCACAATAACTGTCTGACCCTTAAGAGAGATGTCAACATTTTCTGGGATGTCGACAGTCTGGTTGCTTAGAATGGTCTTCATTCTGGTAGCAAATGGGCCACAGAGCTAGCGCTTTTGAGTTTATAACGAACATTATAAAAATTATCGCATTCTATCCTCACAAGAATCCTGGAAGGGATGGGTTATTATTATCTCCAACTTACAGATGAGGCAGACAAAAGTTAAGTGACCCATCTGGGATCACCTAGCTTGTAAGTGTCTGAAGCTGGATTTGAACTCTGGTTTTCCTCACTCCTCTCTATCTACCCCATCACCAGCTGGCTCGGATTTATAGATGTGAAGCAGAAAGGGACATAGGAAACAGTCTAGTCCAATCTCATCCTCCCTCTCCATTTTATAGATGAGGAAACTGAGGCCCAGAGAAATGAAAGACACATGCCCAAGGTCACATAGACCTTCCTTAGATTGTAAGCTCCTTGAGGGCAGGGACTGTCTTTGCTTCTTTCTGTATCCCCAGCACTGAGCACAGTGCCTGGCACATAGAGATTAATAAGTATTTATTAATGTTGATATTGGTTGACATAGGCAATGTGTGATAGAGACAAGATTTGAGACCACGTCCTCCGGCTCTGGAGCTAGCAGCTTCCTTGCCACTGGATCCTGCTGCCTCTCTGTTTCTCGTTGGGTTCCATTCCCTGCCTTCAGAAAGATGAATGTTTCCTTTCCTCAAGGATAGTTCTAAAAACAGAGGCTTCTCCACATCTCCTTACCCACTGTTCTATCAGCATGGAAGCTGAATTCTTCTTTATGGCTGGCTAACTCTCTTCTTTTTGATTTAAGCCTGTTTCTTCCCATTGGTTTCCCTGTGGACCTTGAGAAATATAGGTCAGGGACATATCAGTGAAGCGTTTATAAAATCATGAAATTTTAGAGCTGGAATTAGCCCTAAGAGATCACCTAGCTCAACCCTTTCATTTGACAGAGAAGAAAACCAAGGGCCAGAGAGAGGTCCAGCTTTACCTTACTGTTAGCTCGAAGAAGGCAGGAATTCATTCTTAGCTGGTACTTGGGGCCAGGTTTTGCACACAGTGATTAACGAATGTTTCTTGAGTGAATGAATGAAATAAGTGGCTTAGGTTTCCCCAATCCTAAAAAAAAAATGTCTCCTTGACCCTTTTGCACCATTTAGTTACTGTCCTATCTCTCTTTCCTTCCACTTTGCCGCTAAACTGTGGGAATTTTTTTTCTGTATTAGATACCTCCACTTATACATTGGCTAAGTCACTTATTCATTTCACTTCCGTTTCCTCACCTATATTTAATCATCATATGGCACTGATAGCCATTCTCTTAGCTTTATTTGACCAAAAGGGTCAAGGGTTTGTAACCCCAATGGTAGTCACAATCTATCCCCAGTGAATGGAAGTCCTTTGCAGTGTCAAGCTCTCTGGTTCTAAAGAGAACCTCTTCCCTCTAGCCATTCTCTCCCTCTCCATTCATACCTTCTCACTAGTCTAACAGATATGGTTATTATGGATATATCCAAGTCAAATAGCTCTGAGCCCCCATGATACTTGAATCCTGTATCCAGGATCCTCTTTGTCTAAAATGAATAAACAATACAGCATAAGACATTTGAGAGTTCACGTCCCTTGCCAGGGGTTCTTAACCTGGAACTTATTTTTAAACCATTTTGATAATCATATTTTAATATAATTAGTTTCCTTTATAATCTTATGTATTTTATTTTATATATTTCAATTCTGACAAAGTATCCATAGGCTTCACCAGAATGCCCAAGGGGACCACGACACAGAAAAAGTTAAGAGCTCCTCCTTAGACCTACACCATCTCAGTGTTGCAGTGGATGAGGGCTGGGCCCAGAGTCAGGAAGATCTGAGTTCAAGTTTGACTTCAGACACTTACTATGTGACCCTGGGCAAGTCACTAATCCTCTGTTTGTCTCAGTTTCCCCATCTATAAAGTGGAGAAAATAATAGTACCCACTTCTCAGGGTTGTTGTGAGGATCGAATGAGATGATAACTGTAAAGTGCTTTGGCACATAATAGGGGCCATGTCAATGTCAATTTAAAAAAAATTATTGTTGTTTTGCCACCACCAGATTAATCTTTCTCATATAGACATCTTATTTATACAATCTACCATAATCTGCTGAGAAATCTTCATTGGTTTCTTATTGCTTACGAAGTCAAGGTCAAATTTCTGTGCCTGGCATTCAATGCCTTCCAAGATTTGGAACCACCCAAACATCTTGGCCTGCTCTCAAATTTCTCTCCTTCCCAAACTCTGCACTCAAGTTGAACGAGGCTATTCCTTACCACCCCAACTCACCCCATGTTTTCCTGTCCCTGGGCCTTTGCTTGTACTGTTCTCTGCCTGGAACATCCTTCTTCCCTCCCTTTGGCTGCTGAATTTCTGGACATGTGGCCCTCTAGATCCTTAAGGACGGCCCTATTCAGTCAAAGGGCCACACTTGAGGACCTAGAGGGCCACATGTGGCCTCAAGCCTGCAGGTTCCCCACTCTTGTCACCCATTCTTGTGTGTGGGGGGGGAATCAGGGCTAAGTGACTTGCCCAAGGTCACACATCTTATAAGTGTATGAGGTCTGATTTGAACTCAGATCCTCCTGACTTCAGGGCTGATGGTCCATCCTCTGCACCACCTAGCTGCTCTATCCATTCCTTAAAAGCAAAATGGAGCCTTCTTTGCCTCTTCCCCTGATTCTCTCTGCTTCCAGTCTTTCTTCTCCTATCCCACCTTCCATAAAGCCGCCTAAAGAAGTCTATAAGGCACACATCTGACCCCGTCACTTCCCTGCTCAAAGAGTTTCCTCGGCTCCCCATTGCAAAACAAAATAAACTAAAGTGACAAACATTTATTAAGCACTTACTCTATGCTAGGCATTGTACTAAGCTGGGAGTATACAAACAGTAGCAAAAAGAAACACAGTCCTTACCCTCAGGGAGCTTACATTTCTAATGGAGGAAGACAACACACAAAAGTAGGGAAGAAGAAAGGTAGCCCACACTGGGATATAGTGATCAAGTCCAGAGAGTGAAGCCTGCCTGGTCTGGGCTCTTCCTCAAAATGTAGACTCTGAGAGGAACTCACCAATGAGAAAAAAGAACCAGCATGGCAGAGGGATGTTCCAGGGAGAGAGAGAGGACCCTAGACAGTGAGGAAAGTTCCAGGGTGAAATGGCAGTTGAGAGATAGAGGCAAAGTTTCAGAGGTAGCTAGAGCACTGGTCCTGGAGTCTTGAAGATGTGAGTTTAAATCTAGCCTCAGACCTTACTAGCTGAGTGATCCTGGGCAAGTCACTTAAACTCTGATAATCAAGATGATGTCACCTCAGTTTCCTCACCTGTGAAATGGAAATCATAATGGCACTTAACCCTCAGGGTTGTGAGAATCAAAAGAGATATTTGTAAAACTTTGAGTACAGTTCCTGGTATACAGCAAACACTTAATAAATGTGTGTTCCTTCCCTTTTTCCTTCTGTGCATTTGCCTAAACTGTCCTCCAGTCATGGGCTTTCTCTTCATTTCCACCTTTTAGAATCTTCACACAAAACTCAGCTTGCAGGTCTAGAGTTGGAGGGGCTCTCAGGGAAGGATCATCATTTTACAGATGTGGAAACTGAGTTCCAGAACAGTTAAGAGATCATAGACATAGAACTGCAGGGGACCTTTGCTAAAGTCCCCTTATTTAATCCAATGCCTTCATTTTACAGCTGAGGAAATCAGGACTCAGAAAGAGTCGCACAGGACTGAAGCAACTCTAGCAGAATTCGAACTCAGTTCTACTGGCTCCAAACCCAGGGCGCTGCTCCCTTCCAGTCCTGACATTCTGGGCTTCTTCAAAATGTAAAAACAATCTATATCTAATTCCGTCAGTGGGTTTTCATGAAAGCCAAGTCCACAGTGGAGCAACCGTAATGTTTTTTGATCACATCGCAAAGATATTTTAAAATACCATCCATATGTGTTTTAAATACAGTCAGATAGCTGCCGAAGCCAGCCGGCTTCACACGAGTTTGCCATTCTAAGTTTCTAGTCTCTTTTCCCTTCCAACTTTCAAAAAATCACACCACAAAACCCAGATCAGCCAGAAAAGTTCCTAGCTCTGCATTTTAATGAGCACTGAGTCAGGACTTTATTCTCTGGCCTTTGAAGTATCTTTTCTGGGTCCCTTCCCCTTCAAGTCATAGAGAAGGAGGTGATAAAAGGCAGTGTAATAGAAAGGGCTGAAGAATTGGCACTAGGAGACCTGGATTTTAGTTTTAGCTTTGCCCCTCAATAGCTTTGTGACCTTGGGCCAGTCACTTTCTTTTCTCTGAGTCTCAGTTTCCCTAGCTGAAAATGAAAGGGTGAGATTCAGTTGAGACTTTCTGGACTATATGCTATACAATGGGAAAAGGGGATTGTTCGATTTTAAAAAATGACAGGTCTGGGGAGGATTTTCCTTCTAAAATACTAAATATCCAGGCACATACCCATCAGATAGACTTTCAGTATGTGGTGGTTTGGCAGTGTGAGAACTGGTTTAATTTTTCTCTTAATTCTTCCCCCCCCAATGTTTCCTTGGCCTCCCTTCTTCCTCCCAACCCCTCAGGGTTCTCAGACCAGCATCAAGGGTTCCATCAACGTACCTCAACACCCAGTGTCATCCTTGACAAAATGGATCAGGAAAGTGAAGATTAGAACATTTCTAAATGCTATCTACCAGCTCAGATGGACTATGTTTTAAGGTCCCTTCCAGCTCTAACATTCTTTGTTCTAAGAACTCTCCCAGTTCTGATTTTTTGCGTTCTAAGGATCCTCTTTTAGCTCTAATGTGGACCAGAATTCCTGAGGTTTAACCCTGAATTCATGCTTTCATACAGGGGATATGTGTTGTCGATGATATGAATCTGTCTCTCAGCACAGACAAGGATGAATAAATATCACTAAAGTTGCCGCCACTCACACTTTATCGAGAATTTTATTCTTACCAGGAGGGGAAGCAAGAGTTTTGGGGCCTCCTTAGAGAAATGGTACTGGGCTAGAATTAAATTTCTCTGCCCCCCTAAATGTTGTTAGCCTTGGGGACATAATTTTTAAGTTCAAATTGAGCACTTGGAAAAGGAGTACCTCAAACTATATAACCATGGTTTGACTCCATTCTCCATAAATGCTGGCCCCACAATGAACACATGTAGCAAATAGAAAACAAGCCCATTTATTGAAGTCAATAGCCAACAGAATTCATAGAAGGTATATCAATGAGAATATGCCAAACAATGGAGAGAGTGAATGAACCCTCCCATTGGGAGTGAAATACCTTAACTCAACCAAGGGATTCCCAGATCTCATCCACAGGGAAATTCCCTCAAGCCTTTAGTGTGGCAAGCTAAGGACAGATATAACCAAGGTGCTGGCTGCTCTCCATATCTGCTTCTTCCCAGGGTCTTTCTCTCTCTTCAAGGAGAGAATCTGGAACTGCTATCTTCTCTCTTGAAGCTAAAAGCCAGAAAGAAACCCAGGATCTCTCTTTTCCCAATCTCTAACTCTTCATGCAGGCTAGGAACATTGTGTAGCCAGTCTCCATTAATAAGGAGAGTCCTATGCAAAAGTCCTTGGAGCCAAGTGTTACAGTTGTAGGCTAGAGCTTAGGGTGGGAAGCCTAGAAGGGGGTTTGATCTAGTCAGGTTCTCTCTTCTCTTTGCTTTCCACCCCTGGCACTAAGCATCTATCCATCCCTCTCACTTGGAACCTGACTTTACATTGTCTAGCAGCAAACATCAGCTTGTTGCCTGAGCATCCATTCCTCTGCATTTGTTCCTTGTGATGAGCCTCATATCTTTTCCTTCCCCCCTTTCCATTTTCTGCCCCTCAAGTCATCTTGGGATCTCGGGTTTTAGAGAACAAAAGATCCAGGATGCCCTCTGGATCCTCCTTCTCCTCACCATCTGCATTGTCCTTACAGGTTCCACCCTCTCCCTTTTCCAGCTCTTTTATGTGGTCTCTTCCCTCATTAGAATGTAAGCTCACTGAGGGCAGGCAGGAATTGAATTACTTGCCTATATTTGCAATATCCTCACTTAGCATAATGCTGGCGCATGCGATTGTTGAGTCGTTTCAGTCATATCTGGCTCTTCATGACCCCATTTGAAGTTTTCTTGGCAGAGATACTGGAGTGGTTTGCCATTTCCTTCTCCAGCTCATTTTACAGATGAGGTAACTGAGGCAAACAGGGTTAAGTGACTTGTCCAGGGTCACACAGCTAATAAGTGTCTGAAGCCAGATTTGAATTTAGGAAGATGAGCCTTGCTGATTCTAAGCCCCAAGCTCTGTACACTATGATGCCGCTTAGCTCTCACACAGTAGTAATTAATGAATGCTTTACCTAAGAAACTATTCTATCTGACACTTATTTTACTGATGAGGAAATTGGGAATGAGAGAAATTAGATAATGTGCCCAAGGTCACACAGGAATAACAGCAACTTCCCCGGGGCCTCAGTTTCCCCATCTGTAAAATGAGAGGGCTGGATTAGCTGGCCTCTGAGGACCCTCCCAGTTCCTGTGTAGATAAATATAGGTACAAATTCAAGGGAACAACAGAGAGATTCAGGCATTTTTATCCTAGGAATAAAAATGAGCAGCTGAGGGCTATGTGCCTGAGGGACAGGGGAAGGGGGAGGGAGCCATCCACCCAGGCCAGGTTCAGCTGCAGTTTCTCCTGATACATTTTACAAATGGGTCAGTCAGTGAGCAAAGGAGCATTGATTGGGAAACAATCAGGTTCACCAAACTGGAAAATATAGCGAGATGAAAGGAGGGGAGCTCCCCCCTTCTTCCCCAGACTGCTTTGCTCACCTGCTCCTGCATACCCTGAAGCACCCAGGGGCAGGACTGAACCTGGAGTACATGATTCTCCACAGGGATCTCAGAATTGGATTGAATGGAAAATTGGCTCAACCACTGAAGGGCTTTCAGTTCTCCAGATGTTTGGCATTTTAGAGACCACACATCTGGATGATTGAATTTTCTGGGTTTTCTCCCAAGGGGCTGGCATAATTAGACTCAGCCCCAGGCTGCCAATGCTTAGAGTTCTGTGACTGTAGATGAAGGAATTCTCTTGGACTGAATACCAAGCTGAGTGGTGCTCTGAGGCCAGGAACCTGGTGTGAAGGTGATCAGGAGCCCAGGAGGATGCCTCCCATCTGGGTCTGTGCTCCAGCCTTCGAATCCCCGCTGGACCCTGTCAACAGGACAGTTTCAGAGAGAAGAGGAAAACTCAATCTATGGATATTGGAATTTACCAAGCTGATAAGCAACGGGATAATTATTCTTGAACAGTTTGCCTTTTCAGTAGCTGGTTTCCCCACCCTCCATTCTCCACACCTTTCTTTTAATGGCATCTCAGTGCCATTTTCTCTTCTTGGAGCCATGTTTGGAAGTAACATCGGCAAGCTGAAGGATGTTGGGAGGAGGGTAATTGGAAGAGTGAAGCACCTTAAGTTTGTTCAACATGAAGAGGATTCAAAGACTCGGGAAAGATAGGATGGCTATTTTCAAGTATCTGAAGGACAGTCAGTGAAAGAGACTTGTTCTACTTGGCCACCAAAGAAAGAACCAAGAACAATGGGTCAAAGTTTAAGGGGCAGATTTTGGTTCCATGTGAGAAAAATTTTCCTTGCTGCCATCCACCTCTTTGCCAGCAAACTTCCCATCCTAGAAAGGCTTCTGCCTGTTGTTGTCTTCCCTGCTTGGCGAGTCCGTAGACTGAGCCATGCTCACTTCTTGCCTGGCTCCAGTCGCTCTCTGAATTTCTCCACCACCCATCCAGCATCTTTGCCCTCTCCTTCTCCCCCATCTTCTTTCCAGCTCCCCTTTATGTGCTGTCTTCCCCCATTAGAGTGGAAGCTGAGGATAGGATTCATCAGCTAGAGTTCAGCACAGTCCCTGGAATACAGCAAGAGCTTAATAAATGCTCTATCTGTATATCCCAAAGAGGAAGGGGTTTCCCTTTGAGGCAGTGGACTCTCCCTCTCCGGAGGTCTTCAGGCAGAAGCAGGATGGCTACTTGCCAGAGCTCTTAACAGAGGAAGTTCTCATTCAGGTCTGGATGGTCTCTAGCTGACCTCTGAGGTCCTGTTGGACCCTGAAATTCTGTGTGATTATCCTTTGCTGATGATTTCCATCTATCGAAATGTTACCTAGCCTTCAAGATCCAGCTCTAAGTCTTTTTCCTACAAGAAATCTTCCTTCCTTGGAAATTTTTCCCTGACTCCATAGGAAGTGACTTCAGCTTAGATTTTAGAGATCTCCACCAGCTGCCTGCAGCCCACCTTTTGAGCAACTAATAAATCATTAAACATTTAAGTGCCTACTGTGTGCCAGGCTGTACTAAGCCTTTGTTCTGTACCAAGCCTTTTTGAGCATTACTACTCTTTAAATGGGAGTGAGGTATCTCACTCAATCAAGAGAGAGGCCCCCAAAAGAGCTCCCCTAAGGAGAAATTCCCCAAAGTCTCTAGGGAGGCAACTAGGAACCAGCTTCCTCTTCATGTCTTTAAGAAAGTCTTTTCTTTCTCCTCCCTACGGTTGATCCCTAAGAGAGTCTAGGGCTATGTGTCTCTCTTGAAGAAGGAACGAAGAATGTCTTTCCAAAGCTCTCACACTAACCTCACGCCTCATAGTCACACATCCATATTCACTCCATCAGTTAGGAGAGTATCACGCAAAATGTTAGTCTTGGCAAAATGCTTAACCTGAGTTACCTGTATAAACCATTGTATCTCCCAATAGAACAGAACGGAATCTCCTTGAGGGCAGGACATGTGTGTGTGTGTGTGTGTGTGTGTGTGTGTGTGTGTATGTGTGTTTTCTCTTTGTATCCTCAGATCCTAGCACAGTCCGTGGCACATAGTGTTGTCGTCATCATCATCATAATGGCTAATACTTAAATCGCATTTTAGGGTTTGCCAATCCTTCTACTCATATTAACTCATTTCATCTTTACAACAATCCTTAAAGCAGATACTGTTACTATCCTTTGTGGTGCATAGGGTGTTCAAGAGAACTGGCACCTCTGGTGTGAGGGCTGCTGAGCCCTCTTCAGAGCTACTCATCCACCTTTGGGGTCCACCTTCACCCAATTCTCACTGAAGTTGTTACACACACACAGCAGTCATGCCCCAGGAAAGCTGTCCAGGCAGATGGGCTAAAGCAGGTTGAGGATAACTGACAGGCCTCAAACCCATCAGTGAGTTGGGGGGTGTCTACCCTATACATGTGAACACTTCCTTGAAGGGAATGGGAGGATGAGAATAATTTGTTCCAGTGGAATGTCTGTGGATCGCTTAGAACTTTGTCAGACATCAAGGAAGCCAAGGTCATGCAATGCATCTCTGGCCATCACCAGTCATCCTGACTTTTGTTTTTGCCACTGGCCTTCGATGACTCTGGAAGAAAGTGAGGCTGATGGCTTTGTGCAACTCGGCCTCACTTAAATCCATTTCACATTTGAGTCAAGACGTCGTCTGTGATGTCATAGTCCTCTTTGAAAATGAAGGATGAGCAACAACATTATTATCCCCATTTCACAGATAAGGAAATTGAGGCCCAGAGAGGTTAATTACTTAATAAAAGTCTGTTGAATTAAACCGAATCTCTCCTCCCTCCCTTGAAGCTGAGAGAAGGATTTATGAGTGTCAGTACAGCATAGTGGACAGAATGTTAGACTTCTATCCAGGAAGCTTGAGTTCAAATACTGATTCAGACACTTAACAGCTGTTTGACCCTGAGCAAGTAGTCTTCCTGCCTTGCTTTCTTGTTCTATAAAATAAGAGAGTTGGATAAAATGGCCTTCCTAGCCGATCTGACCCAATAAACTGTTCCCTGGGCCCCAGGGACTAAATATTGGGGGCTGGTTTAAAGCATTCAACATACTGCTTATGCCTCCTAGAGAGAGTGCCCAAGATGGGTGGGTCAGAAGATCATCACTCTCCAACCTCCTAATATTACAGATGGGGAAACCGAGGCCCAGGGAATTGAAACAGCTTATTCAGGTGATGCCAGCCCAGCCCCATTCCCTCCACTCAGGGAGGTCAACAGACATTCATCTATCTGGGAGTCTGTGGAATTAAGATAATCTCAGGGAGGTAATAAAAGAGATGGAAATCGGACTCATTAAAGAGCATCTGCTAATTGCAGGCGCCTATGTCAGAAAGATTACATCTGCCGAATGTTACCAAAACGGCACGAAGGTGGAGGAAACCTTGCTGGCGAGAGCCCCTCAGCAAATCTAAGGGACAGATGGCTTCTCAGACAAGATAAGAATATAAAAAAGAGATTAGGCATGAAAAATTGTTCATTCGACACTTTAGTTAGAAGTCAGCGATTGGTAAATGACTTCCTGGTGACGCCGATGCAAACAGTCTCATCTGCACCAGTCACTCTAACAGAGAGAAAGGCATCGGGCTCTGATGAGCCAGAGGAATCAAGGTGTAGCAGCAGGGGGAATGAACTCCCCAAAGATCTGAGTTCCAATCTTAGCCTAGTCACTTCCTAGATGTGGGCCACTGAAGAAGTCACTGAAGGGGGGCCCCCCCGCAGGACCTGGACTCAAGAAGACCTGAGTTCAAATCCAGACTCAGATAGTCCCTAACTATGAGACCCTGGGCAAGTTAATTCACCTCTATTTGCCTTGGTTTTCCCAAGTGGAAAATGGGAACCATAGCACCTATCTCCCAGGGATGTTGTGAAGATCAAATGAGATGTTTGTGAAGGTCTTAGCGAGGTCTCCAGAGCATAGCTGGTACGTGTGGTTGTTGGTCCTTCATTTTCAAAGAGGACAGAAGACATCACTGGGTGATGTCTTAATTTCCTTGTGAATTGGATTGAAGTTAAGGGGCATCTGTCCCACGTATGTGAAGTCTTGCCCCCGAAGAATGAGCGGATGACAATAATTGGCACTATCTAAGTGCTCATTCCCTCCCCCGTCTCCTTTTATCCTCACACTAGCCCTGTGAGGTAGGGGCTATTATAATCCCCATTTTACAGATGAGGCAGCTGATATGGGTCTGACCATGACACCCCCAACTAGTCAACTCCGCTGGCTCCTTACTGCCTATAGAATCAAATTGAAACCCTGTGTTTGGCTTTTAAAATGCTGCAGAATCCAACCCCTTCCCACTTCTCAGTCTTCTTACACTGGACTGCCTTCCCAGCACTGAACAATCCAAGGGATGTTCCAGAGGAAGAACTCTCCTTGCTCTTCCTTATACACGTCCTCGCAGGGCACCTCAAGAGCCGATGGTTAAATTTTTAGTGTGAGCATTTGCACCTCTGAAATCGACAAACACTACAAATCGGGGATCAATTTATTGTTTTGTTAATTGTCTAGACTTAAAGTGAGAGGGAAAAATATTACTAGGACAGACTATACTTTAAAATCTATCACTTGTACATCCCCCCGCCCAACAGTCAGTTTTTAAACGTTCACCACCCTACCCTTGCCTCTCTCCCTTTTTATTGACTGTCTCTCATGCTGGGAATTCTCTCTCTCCTCATTTCTGCCTCCTGGCTTCCTTCAAGGCTCAGCTTCAATCTACAAAAGGCATTTCCTAGGACCTCCCCTCTGAGATACCATTTCTACTGAATATATCTTGTAGGTACAATTTTTTGCTCATTTATCTCTCCCACTAGAATGTAAGCACCGTCAGGGCAGAGACTGTCTTGTTTCCATTTGGTTCTTTAATTAGTATTTAACTAGAACCTGGTACATAGAAAGTACTTAATAAAGGTATAAATCATTTCTGCATCTGCCTATTTATGTCTGTCTGTCTCTCTTTTCATCTCTCTGGCTGTTTCTCATCTCTATTGTCTGTCATCTATCTCTTGAAAAGATATAAATGCATGCCCATTTTTCGATGTTCTCTCCTCTCTCCCTGTGGAATGTAATCTTCTCGAGGTCAGGGGCTGTTTTTGCCTTTCTCTGTGTCCCCTGTGCTTAGAACAGTGCCCAGCACATAAGAAGAGCTTAATAAAAGCCGCTTGGATGACTGACATCCTCCTCTAGAGGTCTAAGGTTCTGCCACAGCTGAAGTCTGTCCAGGAGAGCCTATGCTTAGCATGACCACCAGGTGGGGCCTCTGTCCAAAGTGCTGCTGCCGCTGGGCCACAGCTGCCCCCAGTCCCGCCCACTGCAGGCCTGGCAAATCATCCAGGCCGTCCCTGTGGTTCTGGAAGTAAGGGCTTTGGGGCCGTGTGCGGGTGTGAATGAGTGTGTGCTTACGTGCAGACACACACACACACACACCCCAAACAACCAACAACTCCCCACCCCCCTCCACAGCAAAAATACTGCCTGGACCCAGCATCACCTGCTGTGATGTTCTTAGACATTTACAGGGCACCCTCTTAAATCATTGATGGAAATCAGACTTGAATCATTTAATAACCCTTCCAGGGAGGAGATTTCCAGGTCAGCCAGGCTCCAGGAAGGGCCTATCAAGTGTTCCCACATCACCCCACTTTTCAGGACAAATGAGATTGTCGCATCAGTGAGTCTGTTTTCAGCTAGGACTGGAAACTCTTGGGCTTACAGGCATTTGCAAAGGGGCAGTGGGAGGGTGACAGGAAGCAAAGAAAACCCAGGGTCAGGAAGGGCTGGAACTAGTCTTAGGGACCCTGTTTATGGGATCCCCCCTTTCATTTGTACTCTGTTCCGCCTAGGATGGTTTGATTGACAGGAGTACTTGGTACCAGGGGTTGGGGCAAATGGCCTCCCGAGGTTTCTTCCAGTCCTCTCATTAAAAGAACATAAAGGTCATACATCAGGAGCTGGAAGGGACCTTGGAGGCCAAGTAGTCCATCCTTCTCATTTTAGAGCTCCCCCATGCTGCTCTCCAATCACTGTTCCCTGCCTCCAGCTGACCGTGGGGCCTCCTTGGGCCCTGTCTCCTCCCTCACACCTTCCCCAGGTTCCTCCCAACACCAGACTCTACACCTCTAACTGGGGAAAAGGAAGCACACGGACACTCCCAGACCTGGCCAGAGACAGGCCTGTGGTTCCACTCACCATCCCTATGACTTCCCAGATCAAGTCAATCAGCACTTGATCACCTGCTGTGGGTCAGACTGTGCTAAGCACTAGGAAATCAAATCGCTTCTCTATGACGTCTTTCCTTATATATGTTGTCATGTTATTAGAATGCAAATTGTCTGGCCTTTTGGATTTGTGTCCCACTGCACGGTACCTAGTAAGCATTTAAAGAATGTTTTTCCTTCCTTTACTCCTTTCTCCTTCATTCATTACCTTCATTCCTTCCTCCCCCTCCCCTCCCCTCCTCCATCGTCCCCTCCCCCTCCCCCTCCCCTCCCCTCTTCCCCCCTCCGCTCCCTTCCTTTCCCTTCCATTTCCTCCTTTCCCCTTTTCTCCTTCTTATACTTCCTCCCTTTCTCCTTCACTCACTTCCCCCTTTCCTTCCTCCTTTCCACCTCCCTCTTTCCCTTCCTTCCTGTATACATACATACATACATACATACATACATATATACATACATACATAGGAACATGAGGCCTAGCAAGGTTAGGCCACACAAGTAACTTGTGGCAGACATGGGATTTGAACCTTTGTTTTTTGGCTGCAAGAACATGACATTTTCCAATATACAAGGACACTTCTACTATAGTTCTACTAATGTGCATAATAGATTTCAGCATCCAGGCCAGATGTAACTCCTGCTTCTTTTATCTTTGGATAAAGCTCTAGCTAAGAATCATGGTACCTGGAAGGGTGAAACAATGGAATTCATGGAGAGATAGGAAGTCCTTGGGATCTCACCCTAGCTGGTATGTGCCCACACTGCTGCTGATCCCAAGTATCCCCCATGAGAGACAAGGCCAGAGGCCCCAGACCTGGCAGTGGCAAAAAAGTCAGCCCAATTAGATGTAGTTGCAGGAGAAGAAGGAACTAACCCATCCTCCAGAATCCAGCCTCTACCAGTGTGTCATGGCCAATAAATCTTACTCTTTCACCGGCCCAACTTCTGGAAGGTCAAGAAATGAGAGACAAGCAAGTGGAGGTAGGGGCACAGGGGTGGAAGAAGACCGATCCCAAGAGTTGGCCATGGGGTATTGATAAGACCCAGTGTGGGAGTGGTAGACTTTGAGACATAGGGACCACATGCCAGAGATCCACTAGGAAGTCTTCTACTCCCTCCCAGATGGGACAGGCCTCTGGCCACCCAACCCTAGCCAGGCCTCTGTCTTTGTAGATTCTTCCAAGTTTTATCTTCAGCTTCGCCAGTTATAGGAAGGTAAGAGTCCCCCATACTCTGCTTCGGTTACTCAAACTGGAGCATTGTGTTCAGTTGCAGGCACCATAGTCTCCAAAGAGTATTGCTAAGCTAGAAGGTGCCCAGGGAAGGGCAATCAGGATGAGAAACAGTCTGGAGATCATGATATATGACATTATCTGAAGGAAGTAGGAATGTTTAGTCTAGAGAAGACTAGGGACACATGATGTGATCTGTCTTCAGGAACTGAAGGGTTACTTAGAAGGAGGATAAGCTTTGCTCTGCTTGGCCTCAGAGAGGAGAACCTGGAATAAGGGAGGAAGATTCAGTGAGGCCAATTTAGTCTGGATGTCAGGAAAATTTCCTAACACCCTCAGGTGCCTCAAAGTAGAATGAGTCAGCTGGGCCATTCTGAGGTTCCCCATCACTAGATGTATGTGGGGGAGGACATTCTGGTTCAGACACGGGCTAGACAAGATACTCTCCCTTCCACAGGCCTCAGAGAGTCTCTCAGAGATTCTGAATCTCCTTCCTATGACTCCTTGAAGCAAGGAGGGGAAGGGAATAAGCACTTCCTAAGTGCCTACAAGGTGGTTAGAAGGTAAAGTGGATAGAATGCACAGCCTGAAGTCAGGAAGACTCAAATCTGGCCTCAGACACTTACTAGCTGTGTTACCCTGGGCAAGTCACTTAACCCAGTTTGCCTCAGTTTCCTCACCTGTAAAATGAGCTGGAGAAGGCAATGGCAAACTCCTCCAGTATCTTTGCCAAGAAAACCCCAAATGGGTTTTGACACAACTGAAATGATTAAACAACAACACGGCACCTACTGTGTACCAGGCACTGTGCTACGTGCTTTGCAAATAGTATTTCTTTAATCCTTAGAGCAACCCTGTGGTGTACTGTGAGTATCCACCATTTTCAGTTGAGGAGACTGAAACAGCAAGGGTGTAAATCAACTGGATTTGAGCCCAAGTTTTCTTAATCATAACAGCTAACATTTATGTGTCAGACTATGCTAAGTGCATTATAATTATTATCTCAATTATCTCAAGTCTCTTAAGAACAACCCTGGGAGGTGGTGTTTTTATTTTCTCCATTTTACAGATGAGGAAACTGAGGCAAACAGAAGTTAAGTGACTTACCCAGGGTCACACAACTAGTAAGCACCCAAGGCCAAATTTGAACTCAAGTCTTCCTGACTCAAGGTCCAATGTTCTATCCACTTCACCACCTTTGTTGTCTATCCTTTTCAAAGTAGTCAGCCTCAATCTCTTCTCCATAGTCATCGAAGTTCAGTGGCAAGACAAGAGTTGAGACCACTGTCAATGACCCAGGATGCAGCGGGGGACCTTGGCCTTTCTAAATTAAGGTCTTTTCCAAGTTTCACTGTACCACCTAAGTGCTTACAAGCACCCTGGTGTACACACGACAGCTCTACAGAGGGGTAATGAGAAGGAGCTGAATTGGCTTCCGTCATGAATCAGGGACTTAGTTGGGATTTGGACTCTGTCTCCAACCTCTGTACTTGGCAGAAACATCCCCTGGGAAGAAACTACAGCTCCAGGATAGCAGTAATCTGAAAGTCCCAGCAGGCTCCTCCAGCCCTCTTTAGGCTAGAAAGTGTTATACAGTGTACCTTAGGGCAATTCTTCAGGGTCTTCTGACTTCATCAGAGCTCTCTCTTTCCACCCATACAGATGGCAGTGTCTCTACACCCGATCTTCAGGATTATCAATGAATTTAGTGCAGAATGCTTATTGGTGACTTCCATTCTGAGGCTCAGAGACATTAAGCTGCTTGTCCAAGGCCATAGAGGTATCAGGCCATCAATCAAGTCACAAGCATTTATTGAACCTTACTATGTGCCAAGCAAACCCTACAAACAAAAAAAAAGCCAAGCCCCCGCCCTCAGGGAGTTTACATTCATTCTTATAGGGAAGATAACATGAAAAGGAACCAGAGAAGGGGAAGGTGGCAAAGTCCAGAGAGTTAGGGATGTTACTCAGGTGGACTCCAGAGAAGATTGAAGAATGATTGGCTCAGCTTTCCCTCAAATGGAGGCTCTGAGAGGAACCAACATTGGGAAGAGGGGGAGGTAGAGATCGTCCAAGAGCCAATCAATCCTTAGGCATTCATTAAACCTATTGTGTTTCTCAGGCTGTGCTGGGCAGAGTGATGAGGATGCAGAGACACACAAGCCTGTCCCTTTTCTAGCTCAGGGCATAGTCATCAATCAACTCCCCCATTGCTTCTGGAAAAGTCAAGTTAGTTGATTTCCCTCTGGATCAACTTATAGTCCCTGTGAGAGGAGGTGTGGGGTAATGGCTAGGGCACTGAACTTGGAGTTGGCAAGATCTGGATTCAAATCCCACCCTCAGACACTTGCTAGTTCCATGACCCTAGGAAAGTCACTTAACTTTTCTATACCTCAATTCCGTCATCTGTAAAATGAGGGAGTTGAACTCAGTGGACTCTAATACCCTTTCCATTTCTAAATCTGTGATTTTCCAAGATGAAAACTCCATTCCATGGCCATTTATACAGATGATCACATTAGCTCTTAGAAGGCAAGGACTGGGTCTCACTTTGATGTTGGGATCCCAAGCAACTAACTAGCACAATTCTTGGCACATAGAAAGTGCTTAATAAATGTTTTTCTTTCCTCCCTCCCTCCTTCCTTTCCTTCCTCCCTCCTTTCTTTCCTTCCTTCCTTCCTCCCTCCCTCCTCACCTCTCCTTCCTTCCTTTCTTTCATCAGATTCTTAAACATTTGTTTCATTAGATTACTAGAGCTTGGTTTCCCAGAATCCAGGATCACCTCAGGCTTCTAATAAAACAATTGTGGAGGATGTGATAATAATAACAGTAATTGCTAACATCCACATAACTCTTTACTGACACACATATGATCTCATCTGATCCTCCCAGTGACTCTTCAGAGATCAGTGAAATCACCATTTTCACTGGACAGATGAAGAGACTGAGGTTCAGAGAGGCAAAGCAGTCACATAGTAAACAAGGCCAGATCTCCTAGCCCCAAACCCAGTCCTCTTTCTATTATGTAGTTCTGCTTTCTGCAATGTATTATGGGGACACAGGCCCCTGGATACCGATTTCTTTATGACTCTGGCTTGTGATTGGGGCCTAGTTTAGGCAAGGGGCTAAGTTGAATAAATTCTGTTCACCTGGGGCTAGTTATCCAACAGTCAGCCACTGGTAATCTACCGTTTATGATGCAGCTGAAAGCAAGCTTGCCCATCCCAAAGCTAGAAAGAAAAATAAACAGACCCTATAAATGGCCCTAGATAGTTCAGAAATTCCTGGGAATTAGAGTTGGGAGGGGCTTTAGAGACCCTCTGGTCTAACTTCCTCATTTTACAAGCAAGGAATTTGCCCCTGTAAACACAATGAGCCAACAAGGCATCCTGGAGACATTTTCCTCTATGGTAAGTATGCTCATAACGTGAGTTCTTTTAAAGGCTACTCTCAAGGCAGGGCTGGGGTGGAGTCTTGAAGAGTGCTGGCTGGTGGAGCTGTCCACTGCTGGCGTGAGCTGGGCAGTCTCTTCATCTCCCTGTGCTTTGTCCCTTAATCTGTAAAATAAGGTCGTTTACTATACTGGGCTCTCTCAAGACTCTTCCTGCTAGAAACACTAATCCCAAACCTTTCCTCTCCCATTCTTGCTTAAAAAGAACCTCTGAGAAACTATAGCCCAAGCTTCACTCTCATACACTCCTTTTTTTCTTCTCCTTCACCCCTCTTATCTAGTTGGTTACCAAGTTTGTACATTTTGCTTCCAAAATCTCTTTCTTATCCATCTCTGACCATCTCCCAACTATGTAGCCTGCAAGCTGGTGTCCCCTCTCTCCTTTCCAACTTTAATCCCCTATGTGTATTGTTTTACCCAATTACATTGTAAACTCCTTGAAGTCAGGGATAATTTTATTTTCATTTTTATTTCTAATACATGATCCAGTGCCTAGATCATAAGAAATGTCATAAATGTTTTCTTATGCATGCATGTATGCATTCATTAATTCACATGGTTGGACCTAATTTTCATTATTGAAAAAAACTTTAAAATTATAGACTTAATTTAAAAAAAAACAGCAAATAAATGAAATTTATTTTTTTTATCAAAATATTTTTTTTCTTTATCAAAATGTCAAATTTCAAGTTTCAGGTTTTTAAATGGATTAAAAACCTGAAACTTGAAATTTGACATTTTGATAAAGAAAAAAAAAAGATAAACTTTAAATGACAATAACTCCCAGCCCACAGCCTTGCCAGCACAAATAAGGCACAAGAAGACACAGTGGTCCTAGCCTGTGACTGTCCTGACCCATCCCAGCAGGGTGGGAGCAGAGAATGCCAATATGATAAAAGTCCAAAGCTGTAGGGAATGAACATTGCATAAAACAAATGATTTCACTGATACTTCTACTGACATATCTCCTGATTCTGAGCAGATCTCCTCCATAGTTTCAAATCTCTGCTCCAGACACTTGCTTTCCCAGTCTTCTCAGCCCTGTTGGGTTTGAGAGTTTCTGAGGATAGCACAATTCTTGACTGTGCCCTATTTCAGGTTGACATTTCCTCAGATCCGAATTTGGATCATGGCGGTCTTTCTTCTTGGAAGGTGTTTAACTTCAGCAGATCCCAATTGGACTGGGAAAAACAATTTACCTAATTCATCTACTTACAATATCTTCTCTCTATTTATATTTAAAAGCTTTGCTACCATTGTGATATTTCTATAATTGCAGTCAATGTGTATTGTTTTAAATTTTGCTGTCTTTGCTTTGCATCCCATGTCTTTCTGTATTTCTTTGTATCCTTCACATGTCTTTCTTTACAGTACAATAATATTCATCACATTGCTATAGCACAATTTGGTCAATTGTTCCCTAATCATTTTTTCTAGTCTTTCATTATTACAAATAATTCAGATATGAATATTTTTGTACAGATAGTTCTTTCAATAGCATCCTTGAGATACAATCCTAATAATGGTAAAGCCAAGTGAAAACGTAAACTCAGTTTTGCAACCCATATTGTGTGTTGTTAGTTTGCTTTCGAAAAAGTTTGCAGCAATTAGTAGTCTTACCAGTAATATAATAGCAGACCTGTTTTCCTTCATTGCTTTGCTAAAATAGGATTTTATAATTTTTGACTTTTTATTTGATAGTTAAGTTGTGACAGAGAGGGGAAGCACTGCTTTTTCTCCCTTTCTTGATATGTTTTAGAATAAGCCTCTCTCAAATGTAAATGAACAGTCATATCTAATCTCTATGTTTTTGTCTTTCTTAACTCTAGTTCTTGGGCAAGGTTGACAAAAAGACAAACAGAGTAGTCTGCCCCATCTCAGACCTGTAAGGTCAATATCTCCTCCCCTGAACTACAAGAGATTGCTCCCCAAGGCTAATGACCAAATGGTCTGTGAACACAGAATGACTATGTGTTTTCTATATACAATAAATATCTGGGAAATGGCTCATATTAAAAAGTCTATTTGTCTCAAAGAGACACACTTCTCTGTGTGCCAATTGATGCTTTTCCCTGCCTAGGCTTATAATAAATGTACAGAATAAAACCTTTATAGATTTGTTTTTTAAATTGTAACAAAATAGGTTTTCTTCCACAGTAGTTGCAGTGTCAGAAGCGAAATTCTAAACAATGAGAAATCAGAAAACAATGGTTAATGACTGCTCTCTTCCTTTGATCACCATCCTGATATCCTATTTGAGGTAAGAGGGATTCCTTTCAAATAACTATTATTGCTGTCCATGGTCTCCACACCTCTTAGAGACTTGGAGCTGTTTATGTTTTTCATTTCAGTGAAAACCTTTATTCATGCTATTATGTTTCTAGACTAAGTATGGCTGACTCAAATCCTGTTCAACTTAGTTTGTGCCATCAAGAATTTGGGATTCAAAAGAGAGAATTGGTTCTTTAAAAGTTGTGAAAGATTTGACCTGTTTAAGTAACTAATGTGATCAAGGTGTATCTTATTGCCAGAGAAAATGTTTATTGTTGTCCCTTAAAGATGTTTACAGTATGATGTTTCAAATATGTTTGCAGCACAAACCTTGATTGATGAATTTTGCTAATATTTGAACAAGAAATTCTTACGCCCAACAATGAGATCAAAAAGAATTTAGAACCCTAGCACTGTAAAACAAAATAAAAACAAAAAAACAACCCTTTAAATTTAGAATAAAACTACAAAATACAAAAGAACATTCCTTTCTTTGAAAGATAATCATTTCTAGTTGTAAAAATTTAACCTCGGGGTGGCTAGGTGGTTCAGTGAATAGAGTACTGTCCCTGGAGTCAGGAGGACCTGAGTTCAAATTTGGCCTCAGACACTTAACACAAAACCAGCCATGTGACCTTGGGCAAGTCACTTAACCCCAATTACCCTGCATTCTCCCCTCTAAAAAGCAAAAAAAAAAAGAAAAGAAAAGAAAATAAAAGAATTTCACCTCCTCAAAGATGACAAAAAGGGAAAATGATAAATGTTGGAGGGGTTGTGGGGAAACAGACATATTAACATGCTATTGGTGGAGCTGTGAATTAGCATGATCATTCTCCTTTGTCTCAATGATACCCCTACTAGATGCATACATGAAAAGATCAAAGAAAGAGGATAAGGACTCATCTGTACAAAAAATATTTATAGCAGCTCTTTTTGTAGTGGCAGAGAAATGGAAACTAAAGGAGTGTCCATGAATTGAGGAATAGCTGAACAAATTATAGTATGTGAATATAATGGTATACTATTGTCCCATAAGAAAAGACAAAAGGAACCATTTCAAAGAAACCTGAGATGACTTTTATGAACTGATACAAATTGAAGTAAGCAGAACCATAAGAATATTTTATATAATAACAGCACTGCAAAGACACACAACTTTGAAAGGTCTGAAAATTCAGATCAACTCAACAATCAACAGTAATTCTAAAAGACCAGTAGTGTAGCATACTACCACTACTCACCTCCTGACAAAGAAGCAATGGACTGAATGTGCAGAATAACACACACTTTTGGATATGGCCAATGGGAAAATGTGTTTTGTTTGCTCAACTAGACATGTTCATTTTAATAGTTTTCTTGCTTGCTTGCTTTCTTCTTTGGCAGAGACTAGGAGGAAGAGAAAATAAATACTGACTAACTAAAATAAAATAACACTTTTAGAAGCAGAGAGTGAATTTAGCCTCATTAAATAATACCTGTGCTAGGCGCCAATAATAATGACAATAATAATAACAAATAGCTTGCATTTATGTAGTGTTTAAAGGTTTACAAATTACTTTACATATATGTCGTTTGATCCTCACAACAACCCAGGAAGTAGGAAGGCTCTCCCAGAGAGCCATCTCATATAATAAACAGTATTTTGTTTTAAAAGGAAAAAAAGTAGCACAACTAATTGGCCCATTGAAATAGTCCAAAAACATGTGTGGTGTGTAACACTTAGAAGCCTCTCACCTCCACAGAAGGTGGGGGTTGTCTTCTCATTTCTCTTCATTCAAATTATTTTTGATCTTTGTAATTTTGTTACATTTTCTTTTGAATTGTTGGTATGTTGTTCATCCCATTGACATCATTATAGTTACTGTGTATATTGTTTTTTTAGTTTTGCTTATTTCATTCTACATCAGTTCGTGTAGATCTGTCTTGAGTAAATTTCATAAAGGTAGACTGAGGTCCAAGCTCCAAGCATAATTGGTTTATTAACAATGACACATAAAACTACTTTCAAAAAAAGTGGGCCAGACTGGTAACCTCAGTAAAGTCAGTAAACCCAATGAGAAGGAGGGGATCATTTTTATTGATGTATAACAAAGAAGGAGTATTGGAAAGGTATAGAACATTATGATTGGCTATACTCAGCAAGGTGGACTGGCATTCAGTAAGGCTAATCATTCCCCTCTTTGACAATTAAGGGATGTTAATTGTTTTTTGGGACCCATCTGCATCATGTAATCTTTGGTAGGGGATGAAAACTACCAGACTTGCTATCTCCTTTGAAGAGATAAAAACAAAAACAAAAAACCTCTCCTAGCTGTACAAGGACAGGCAAGGACAAACAAAATATCTTTTGGGAATGGTATCAAGTTAACTCATGGGGCTTAATGATTACAAATAGATGTCCTGGAAGTTTCCCAGGGGCTGCTGGTATGAGAGATAACAACTTTTCTTTTCACTATAACTTTAAACTAACTCAGAGAGAAAGCTAAATTCCTGAACTCAACTCAAGGACAAAGAAAGGACTTTAGTCAGCTGCAGACTCTATTTTAAAAATCAATACAGCATAAAATCAATTGTATTGTAGAATCAATACAGTATAAATCAATATAAGAGAAATGAGGTAATATTCTTTTGATCTCTTCAGATCTTTTCATACTTCTCTGCATTCATCACATACATAATTTCTTATGGCACAGTAATATTCCATTATATTCGTAGACCACAATTTGTTCAGCAATTTCCCAATTGAGGGAAGTCTCTTTGTTTACAACCTTTGCTAGCACAGAAAGTGCTATTATAAATGTTTTGGTGTATATGGGGACTTCCTGTTTTTCAATATCTTCCTTGAAGTACAAGTCCAGTAATAGAGTCTTTGGTTCAAAGAATAGGGACATTTTGGTCATTTTATTTTGTACAATTTCAAATCACTTTCCAAAAATGGTTGTATAATTTCTACCAACAATGAATTAGCAGATCTATCATTCCACAACCCCTCCAACATTTAGTATTTGTCATTTATCATTTTTTGCCAGTTTGTAGGGTATGAAGTAAAATTTCAGAGTTATTTTGATCTGGATTCCTCTTATTATTAGTAATTTGGAGCATTCTTTCATGTAGTTGTGAATACTTTGCAATTGTTCTTTTGAGAACTATTCATAACCTTTGACCCCTTATCTATTGGGGAATGGCTATTAGTCTATTTATTAATTGTTATGTATTGTAGTTGCCAAGCCCTTATCAGAGAAATTTGATACAAAACCTTTTTTTATGTAATCTTTCCCCTTTTTATCTTAGAGGCATTAATGTCTGTGCAGAAACTTTTCACTTTCAAGTAATCAAAGTTATCTGTTTTATCTTTGGTAATTGCCTCTGTCTCATATTTGAGTAAGGAGAACTGTGAGAGGTATATGATCTGTTTCTCTTCTAAATTTTTTATAGAACAATCTTTAAGAGTAATGTTTCACACCTAATAAGAATATATTGTGAAGTGTGGTGTAAGCCATTGCTCTAACCCTAATTTCTGCCAATCTGCTTTTCAGTTTTCAAGCAGCCTTTTAAAAATCAAATAGAAAGCTTTCCCCCCAGGGAGTTTATGGTTTTTTTGCTTTATCAAACACTGGGCTACTGATTTACATTATTTCTGATTCCCCTTTGTCTAGTCTGTTCCACTACTCTATTTTTTTAAACCAATACCAGATGGTTTTGATGACTGCTATTTGATAATATAGTTTAAAGTCTGAAAGTGTTCTTCCCCCTTCATCCCAACTTCTTTTCATCATTTCCTTTGATATTCTAGATCTTTGGTTTTTCCAATTTGTTATTATTTTATAAAGTTTTGTAAAATATTCCCTTGGTAATTTGATTGGTATAGCATTAAAAGTGTAAATTAACTTTGGAGGCACAGTCATTTTACATTGGTACAGCCTAGATATGAGCACTGAATATTCCTCTAACTATCTAACTTGTTCTTTATTTCTTTAAGGAGTTTTTTGTAACTGAATCTATGAAGTCTTTTGTGTGCTTTGGTAGGTCAATCCCCAAATATTTTGTGTATCTTGTAATCATTTGTAATGGGATTCTCCTTCATATTTTTCTATCTTGGTTTTGTTGTTATTATATAGAAACTGCTGGTTTTTGCAGTTTTATTTTGTAGTCTGAAGTTTTGTTAAAGCTATTAATTGTCTCAATTAGTATCTTTACTGATTGCCCAAGATTTTCCAAGTATAACATCATAATATCAGAAATAGGAATAGCTTTATCTCCTTTTGCCTCTCTTAATGCTTTTAATTTCTTCCTCTTGCTTTATTGTTATTTTTAGCAATTCCAGAGATATATTCAAGAATAGTGAGAAGAGTGGGCATCTTTGCTTCACTCCCATATGGACTGGGAAAGATTCTAGTGTATTCACATTGCATATGAAGCTGACCTTTGATTTTAGGTAGATACTTCTTATGATATTTTAAAAAAAAGTTCATCTATGCCTATATGCTTTGTAGGGTTTTTAGCTTAAAGAATCTTGAACTTTGTCAAAAGTTTTTTTTTCTGTATTTATTGACATGATCATGTGGTTTTAGATGTTTTGATTTTACATATAATTAATTACGTAGATTGTTTACCTTAATTTTGAGCCATCCTTGTATCCCTGGCATGAATCTCACTTGGCCATAATGAATGATTTCTTGCAAAACTGGCTGTGGTCTGTTTAACAGGATTTTGTTTAAAATTTTTGAGGCAATATTCATTAGTGGTATTGGCTAATAGTTTTCCTTTTGTGTTTTATTTTCCTGTGTTTCAGTATTAGAATTATGCTTGTCTCATAAAAGGATTCTAGGAGGATTCTTTCTCAATTTATGAGAATAATTTGTGAAGTATTGGTATTGATTGTGCCTTAAAAGTTTGGTAGAATTTTTTTATATATCCATCAAATCCAGGAACTGTTTCCCCCCCTCTTTTGTAATTCCTTGGCAGCCAGATCTATTTCTTTTTCTAAGATTAGTTTTTTTAAGATCTTTATTGGGCCTTCTGACAGTTTGAGATTAGGTAATTTTCCATCTCTCTCTTTTTTTTTATTTTGCTTTTTGGAGGTGGGGGGAAGGTAGAGCAATTGGGGTTAAGTGATTTGCCCGAGGTCACACAGCTAGTTTTTGTGTTAAGTGTCTGAGGCTGGATTTGAACTTAGGTCCTCCTGACTCCAGGACCAGCCTCTATTCACTTCGCCACCTAGCCGCCCCTTTTATGTCTCTTTTGATCTCTTCCTGCCTCTTCTTCTGTCAGTCCCCACTAAGAGCAATCAAGGTAAACCTGATTTTTGCATATGTTTAAAATCAGTTTACACAATCACCAGGTCATATTTATTATTTTAATGGCTATACATTTAACTGTATTATGAAAATTATATTGAACTCAAATTAGCATGCAACTTAACTATCAAATATCAACTGAGTTGTGTGGTAGTTTAACATGGGAATAACTGCAGAATCCCATTTTCCTCTGCATGTAATCTCAATTCATGGAATAAAATCAAAAGACTTTATGATAACATTGGTATAGCCAATTTACTGAAACAGTAGGTAATTGGGCTTGATTTCAAATTTCACTTGTTTAACATTCTGATTTGAATTTTAACTACAGATAAGTTCAGTTTACATTTGATGTTTTTCTCCCAAAATATAAAGACCTAAGACCCCAAATCTTAAGTTATACCAATTTGGCAACGAATGCCAGTCTTCCCCCTATTTGTGAATTTTTGAATTATTCGATTTTTATGAATTGCTATTTAGTTCAATTGTACATTAAATGATATAATACTATATGGAGCATATGCCCTTTTATAAAGCTTTTCTCTATCTCTGATTTATTTGGAAGTATCTATAATTTGACAATATATGCAAAGAAAAAAGGAGAAGAAAAAATAGTAGTTTATTTTTTTCAGTTTACTGAATGGCTATTGGATTTTTAGCTTAGTTCTTATTTAAATATAATTTGGTTCTTTGAGGGACATTTAACTTAAAGTAACCAAAACACTCGCCTTATCTCTGGGGATTCAGTTACGAAATATATTAAAATTATTAAAGACAAAGACTGTGAGAAAATGGAAATGAGAGACATGATGGACATTGATGTTTGAAATAAAACATCACTGTCTCTCCCTTAGTCCATATGGTATTTATAATAGCAGACACTCATCTAAAATGCCAGCTAATTGTCTAGTCCCCCAATTCATCCTTTATCTGCTCACAAATTTGATGGAATTACACATGTGGCTCATAGAGGGAATGGCTATTTTGGGTTATTGGTTGTTATTGAAATCCCTCATTGGCAATTGAGCATAGATCATCAGTTACTAGCTATAAGTTATGGATTATTGTTTTGAAATGGCTCATGATTTGTTTTTGACTTTTAATTATGTGTTGTTGAATATTTATCATTATCGGTTATCAATAATAGATTATTTGTTGTTAATCATTTATTATGAGATCAGTTATGGATATTGATTTGGCACAATTGAAATATTCAATAAAGAGAAACTGAGGCAATAAAATTTTTAGCACATTGCATTTATTAGCAAGGCTAGCAATTGCCAATAAGTGGGGTCCAGGGCTCCTTAGTAACCAAGGACCCCAGGGGACAGTTTACAGAGCTTTCTTATAGTCAGTAAAAAAGAACTGAGACAAATGACAAAGTGTTGGGTGTTATCAATTCCTGATTGGTTGGTGCAAAGGGTGCTAACCACAAGTTCTATCAATTAGCCACAAGGTGGGCTAACACATCCTGAGGTGTCTTGAAAAGGGAAATTGTGGTTGCAAATAGGTTAGAAACAGGGATCCTATTTCTGAGGATTGGGAAATTGAAAATTATACAATCTCTGAGTAGTAAACACTGCTTTTCTCTGATTGGCTAGGCATTAAAAGTTTATTGATTAATAGGTTATTGAGAACATCCGTATCTTAGTTTGGCATCACATGGAAAGTTTGTAATTTTCCATAAGTCCAAATGAGGAATTAACTCCTTTGAAAAAGGAGAATCTTGATTCACACAGAAAAGGAGAAGTCCTATAAAATAAAAGTCTTAGGCTTACAAGAGTGGGGAAGTTAAACTCTAACAAATTACTAATACGAGCTAGTTTAATTAAGTTTAATAATTCATAGCAGGCCTTAGCTAAAAATCAAGTTTGATTATATTGATTGAACACAATTCCCAATTCACATCTCACAGCTTATTGATTTTGTGACTACTGATTTTGGATTATTATTGAATCACTGGATATTAACTGGATAATCAATGGATACTTATTTTGGCTTAAAGAAAAATTTTCCCAATATTAACCTAAAATTGTATACAGATTGGTATGCTCCAAAGTTTTGTTTTCAGTCCTCCTGATAGTCATATAATGTTGAGCAAATGTTGAGATTAAAAAATGGAAACATCAGTCCAGTTTTGTACTTTTAGGTCTGATAGGTTTTCAAATCACCCTGAATTATTGATATGGTATAAAGATTTTCATTCCCAGAGATTAGGATACCCACTCCAGCCCACTGAGAAGAACATACCTAGAAGTTTGCTGAAAAAGTCCCCCACCAGACGCGCTGACCATCAACAAGGCTGTGGAACAATAAGATCTGCAGATCCCAATTGAAAGACGTCAGAGAGAATGACTATGAAAGGTGGGAAAAAGCAGAGTGAATGTGCTGCTACTCTCTGGCCTGAGAGGAAGAAAAAAGGCAATAAATTCACAGTAGAATCCCTAGAACCTCAGAGACACCAAGCAAAGTTGACCAATCTCAATTAATACCATTGCTGTCCTAGGAAGGAGAAGCTAGGTGGCACAGTGGATAGTCAGGAGTCAAGAAGACTCATCTTCCTGAATTCAAATCTGGCTTCGCTTACTAGCTGTGGTACCCTGGACAAGTCACTTAAACTGTTTGCCTCAGTTTCCTCATCTGTAAAATGAGCTGGAGAAGGAAATGGTAAACCACTCCAGTAACTGCCAAGAAAACCCCAAATTATGTAATTGGAAGAAATAAAACACTATTTATAAAGAAAAGAAAAGAAAAAAATCCCAAATGGGATCAGAAAAAGTTGGATGTGACTGAAAAACAACTTTTCCTAGGAAAGCCTTCCATCACTTCTTTGTAAACTCCAATATATTTATTTTTCTGGTAAATCTTACATCTCATTGTTTCAATTTTGTGAATGCCAATAATCACCACTAATGTTTGCTTTGAAATGTATTATGAACAGAATGTTATGTGCATATGAATGCAGAATTGTGCCAGGAACACTGAGGAAAAAACAGTTAAAATTATTCAAGCACCGTATTTGAACCCTGTGGATACAAAAAATGCCGTTAATATGGTATTATTATATTTTGTGGCCCAGCCACAAAACAATCCCCCATGTCTTTTATTAATAATGTTAACTTAGCAACAACTACAGCACACTCCAAATTTTAAGGAGTGAAATGTACTGTGTTAAGTGGAACCTATTGGGACTATAATTTTGATTTGATCTCGGTTTGAATCCAGGTAAAAGGGATTCAGTTGCTAAACCGATGATCCACCATGCAAGAGAAAATGCCAACAGCTGCCTGTAATGAGTGATGCTTCACACCTCCAAATGTTAATAGGCAGTTTCAGGTAGATGTCCATTACTAGGAAAGTTGAAGAATAACCTGATGAAAGAAAAGACAGGAGTCTGTTGACTCAGTTTCCTCATTGTGCTGCTGCTTCTTTGAATAGGAAAATCTCTCACCTCTGAGACTTTGGACCTGGCTTAAACTCCTAGAGTAATGTGGATTTATGAGCTACAAATTGACCATTATGAATTATTTTCTGACATTTATCCAGGATTATGCAGAGCTGAGACAGTTTTGTTCCATCTTGCCTTGCGAGAAGTCAGTCTGAAACTTTCAGATCCAGACCTGAAAAAAAAATGTTTATACATCTGTCATAACAACATCCCATTTCCCCTCTTACAGTAAATATCTGTAACCATCAAGTGTCTAACAGCATATTATATTTCACTATATGTCCTTAAACCCACAGGGATATAAATGCAAAATTGGCATCATTTTCTTGACAAATAAACCACTTGTCTCATATCAAAGTTTAGGTGATCTCCTACAGGTAGGCATTCAGACGTGGGGTGTGAAGACCCATAAAGAACATAGTAACAGATAAACTCTAGTCTATTCATTGATACTGAAGTCCTTGTGGGCACTGATTCTTCGACATCTTTGCCCTGTCTTCCCCTCAAAGCCATGCTTTAACCATGTGCATCATGACCAAAGGAAGTGGGGGAGGGGAAGGACAAGTATAATTGAAACAATTAGAAGACATTAGTTGCATTAAACTTCCTTTTGTAAGTCAATAGCATTGCTTGAGCATTTCTATCTGATACAATTTGTTCTATGTATATTGTAACATGGCTATTTGTTTTACGTGTTTTATTTTGTTTTGTTTGCTTTTTGGAGGAGGGAAGGCTGGGCAATTGGGGTTAAGTGACTTGCCCAAGGTCACACAGCTAATAAGTGTTAAGTGTCTGAGGCTGGATTTGAACTCAGGTCTTCCTGATTCCAGGGCCAGTGCTCTATTCACTGCGCCACCTAGCCACCCCTGTTTTATGTATTTTTTAAGTAGCTTTGGGAAATGTTTCCTTTTCAGACACCCAAAGGCCCCTTAGACTTCTCCATATACCAGACGACATTTCTCCCTGCTTGTAATTAAGGGATGGAATAAAACCTTTTACTGACTTGTATTCTCATATGTAATCAGATGGGTTGTCTAGCCATGACAAGTACAAGGGGGGACCTCAAAGTACATTTCTGTGATTATTAGACACTTCAATCTATTTTTCAAATTCTTGTTAAACAATTTTATTCTCTTCTTCAAAAATTATCTTATTCCTCTGCTTTCCTCACTTCTCCATTAGTGGATGGGTATTATTACTCTTAGAGATTTATGTCAGTTGTTTATGGATGCTGAATCACAGATCATAGAGTGAGAGCCAAAAGGGACCTCTAATCCAAACCCTCCATCTAACCACCTAAGAAACAGAGATTCAGAGAGGTTTGTTAATTACTCAAAGTCACTCAGGTAATTTTTTGCATGATTTCACAGATATAATTGATCTCATATTGCTTGCTATCTCAATGAGTGGAGGAGGGGCTGGAGGGAGAGAATTTGGAACTCAATTTTCTTAAAAGGATTTAAAATAGATAAATTATAAATCAAAGTCATTCAGGTTGTAAATACCAGAGATGGAATTCAAAGTACCAGTCCTAACACTCTGCACTGCCTCATGCTTCCTCCCATGTTGAATATTTATCAGAGGTATAGATGCCAAATATTTGTCCCAATCTGTTTCTCTTTTTAAAAATTTTGGATAGGTCGATTTTTTTCTTGGGCAAATTCTGTTTAATTTTATATAATCAAACCCACATAGTCTATCTTTAATGATTTTTTTCTTCTCTCTTGTAAGTTCTTCTGTCCTCTCCTTCACAACTAAAGTAAATACATTATGATTTTTTCTTACAATTTTAAAATTAAAGTTTTTTTTAGAAGATCATTTATACAGTGTCCCAAAGGTCTTAGTGCAGTTTTCATCACCAACACCTTAAAATTGCACTAAGACTTTTGGGACATTCTGTATAAGTAGAATTTATTAGAGTGTATGATGTAAATCTAAAATTATTATTATTTACCATATGACTATCCAATTGTCCCAAGAATATTAAATCATCCAACATTTCTTTCCTCCCCTATTTTGTAACCTTTATCAAACACTAATCTCTGGTATTCATTAGATTCTATTTATAGAGTCTCTATTCTGTTCCTTGATCTATTTTTCTATTGTTCCGCTGAAGAAGAGAATTTTGATCACTACTGCCTTCTTTGGTACATTCTGGAATCTTGTAGGGTAAATTCCTCTCTCATCTTTTCTGTCCCCTCCCTCCCAATATTCTGGCTCATTTGTTTTTCCGTACGGAATTCATTGCCACACTTCTGCAAAATCCTAATTCTAAATGGTAGGAAGTTTTCCCCAATATCAAGCCTAACTGGACCTCTTGGCAACTCCTAGCCTTGATTCTAGTCTCTGTTCTCTCGGGCCAAGAAGAACACATCCATGCCTTCTTTTCATGCAATAGTCCGTGAAATACTTGAAGGCAACTCTCACGTCTCTCCCGGTCTTCCCTTTTTCAGGCTAACATGTCTGGGTTCTCCAGCTGGTCATGCCTGTTGTTGAATGATTCATTTGACTTAAATAGCTTTTAAGTAAGAGGATCCTACTTCAAGGATCTGTGATTTCATCAGTAGGGGTGCTCCCTCCATGATCTGTGAGGTGGCCTTTGACAATTGCTGTGACTGAAAACTTCATCCTTTGCGCTCAACCCTGTGATGAGTCTTTTTAACCTTTCAGAAACTGGTCACCCCAAAAACTAGCATATTGTCCATCATTCAAAACCTTTTCAGTTCGGAAATTAGAATACTTATAGCTAAAATTCGTAAAGCCTTTACATGGATTATCTTATTGACTCCTCAACAAGAACCCTGTGAAGTAGATATGTTATTATTCCCATTTGACAGATGGAGAAACTGAAGATCAGAGAGATAAATGGGATGAAGTGGGCTTCAAAATTGGGTCTTTCTGATGCTAAGCCTGACATTCTAGCTTATGCTTCAAAGGGAGAGCCTTTAAGAATTTAGATGACACTCACTTCTGGGTGCCATATTTTAGGAAAGTCGTCACCTGAAGAATAACAAGAAGAAGACAACCAGTCAAAAGCACCTGAGACATCCTGGATTCTCCTGGCATAATGTGAGTTGCTTGAAAGGAAGAGTGTGTCACTTATATACTTGTATGCCCACTAATTAATTTAATGCCTTATGCATAATAGACCTTTAACAAATGCTTATTGATGGATTAAGGGTCAGGCCTTTAGGGAATGCCTAAAGTTAAGAGGTTGTGGTTGTTGTTGTTGTTGAGACATTTCATGACCCTATTTTGGGATTTTCTTGGCAAAGACACTGCAGCGGTTTGCCATTTCCTTCTCTAGCTCATTTTTACAGATGAGGAAACAGAGGCAAACAAGGTGAAGTGACTTTCCCCGGGGTCACACGACTGAAGTTAGATTTGAACTTGCAAAGATGAGTCTTTCTGACTCCAGGCCTGGAACTCTGCGCACTATGGTGTCACCTAGCTTTGTGTAGTCCCACTTTATAGACAAGGAAACAGATGATGGGAAATAGTTGGCTTGCTAAGAGTCTCACAGCTAGTAAGTATCTGAGATAGAATTTGAACATGAAGTTTTCCTGACTCCAAGTCCAGGGCTCTACCCTCTATACGGACATACATACCTCCTTCCCATTAGGTTGAGAGTTCCTAGAGGGCAGGAGACTTTTCATTTCCAGGGCTCTACACAGTACCTGGTACAAAGTAGGTTCTTTAAAAAAAATACTTGTTGAATTAGATGGAATTGAATTGATAAAGGAGACTCAATTCCTTAATAGCTAGAAGGCCTGGAACCAGAGGCAGAGGCTCACTTTGCAGGGAAGGGACACCTTTTCCTCTAGGACTGGAAGGGAGGATGAGAGGGTTGGGTGTGCATTAAGACAGAGTTCTGTTGAAGAGGTGAACCGAAGAAAGAGTGGGAGTTCATAACAGTTGGCCTCAATCTCAGTAAAGTAGAACAGAAGTAGGGTTCATGAATTTGCTAATTATTCTTTCCTCCTGAAGACATTAGCCTCTATTAGCTCTGCACAACCGAGGGATGAGACTGGAACCAAGAATCCTAGGATCGATTTCTACGTCAGGGCCAACTCCTCCATGTGGCTTCGGGACACACAGAGCCCTGAGAGCTCATGGCAGCTGGAGCCTAGACATCAGGGAGCTTTAATTAGCTAATGTGTCTAAGGTTCTTGGAAACAGCCAAGTGCCAAGTATCATTTCATTTTAAAGACCTTCAAACAAACTCAGAGATGCTTCAGTGCTACAGATTCAGTTCTGAGACAAATCCTGGATCTCTGGGGGAGGCTAGAGGGACCTCCCAGTTGAATCCAATTCAACAAACATGTATTAGGCACTTATAGTATGCATTGTACTGTGCTTGTCACCACCGAGGCAAATACAAACTCTAGGAGTGGATATTCTTGTGGGAACGGACAACATGTATTAGTCAGGGGCGGCTAGGTGGCACAGTGAACAATAGAGCACCAGCCCTGGAGTCAGGAGTACCTGAGTTCAAATCCAGCCTCAGACACTTAACACAGAAAAGCAAGCCATGTGACCTTTGGCAAGTCACTTAACTCCAACTGCCCTCCAAAAAAAAAAAAAAAGCAAAAAACCAACATGTATTAACCAACCAAGGAATCAGTAATGGTTTTTAAAGTGACTACTATGTGCCAGGAAGACATTTAAGAATAAAAAGAACAAAACAGTCTCTGCCCACAAGCAGCTTACATTCTACTGGGGAAAACATGTGCAAATAAAAGTGCATACAAAATGAGTAGCAATAGGGAACAGGAGCTGTGATTTCACTAGGATAGGGCACTTCTTTGTGAGGAAACTCCCCTTCTCAATGCAGGTGGCCAATTTCTCGGGAATTCTAGAGTCTTAGAGATTTCTCTAAAGCACAGATGAGTTAAGGGTCCCATAACCAGTGTCAGAGCTGGATCGAGAGCCAAGGTCTTTCTTGGCTTTGAGTACTCCAGCCATTATACCCTACTGACTCCAAGTACAGGGTGATTTTGCAGGGGCTACATTGGCAGTGGAGGGATATGAGGGAGAAAGAGAAGAGAGTATACATTTATTAAGTGCCTACTGTGTGCCAGGTACTGTGCTAAACACTCTACAAGTATTATCTCATTTCATCCTTGTTTTTTAGGAGGTGATGTTTGAACTTTGAAGGAAACTGGCAATTCTGAGAAGCAGAGGGAAGAAGGGGGTGCATTCCAGGCAGGGGAAACAGCCTGTTCAAAGGCATAGAGATGGGAGGTGGAGTGTCATAGATGAAGAAACCAAAATACCCACTTTGGCAACATCACAAAGTACATAAAGGGAAGCAATGTATATTAAGCCTGTACACAAATAAAAGCAAAGAGAGAAGCAAAAACAAATGATATACCAAGTATAATTTCGAGAGGGAGAGAAGATGTGAAAACAGGGTTTTTCGGTTTAATCTGCTTTTCAAATGTTCTCTCCTATGGTAAAGGATATGCTAGTTTTCTCTGCCTTTTAAATGAACTGCTTTTAGACATTTTGTGTGGACGTGTCACTGGAAGTCTTTTCTCTCTCTTAATAAGCCTCATACCAGGAAGCACATCCTCTATGAAGCTCTCCTGGATGACTTCAGACTTCTTCCCAGATGTAGCCAAACATCTGGAAGATAATAAACACGTTATAATGCATCTCAGAATTTCTGAGATGGTAGGGATCTCATTAGCCATCCAGCCCAACTCCTACCTGAACAAAAACCCCTAATACCATACACTCATTGTATAAGGAACAAAAGGTAGTTCAGTCTGGCATGACTATGGGGTGTGTGGAAGGGAAGAATAGGGGAAGAGACAGGAAAGATGAGAAGAGACCAGAATTTTAAGTAACAAACAGGAGTTTATATTTGGTCCTAGGGGTAATAGTGAGCCATGGAGATCATTGAGTAGAAGCATGACATGGTCAAGCCTATACTTTAGTAAAACCCTCTGGTCGCTGTAAGGAGGATGGATGGAGTAAGAGAACCTGGAGGCAGAGAGGTCAATTAGGAGGCATTGTAAGAGTCTAGACAAGAAGTGAAACTCACATTCATCGTGCCCTTCTCCATCGCCTTTAGCGAAATCCTCCATTCCTATTATTTGCTGACTGTAGAGTGACTTATACAAAGTCACTAAAAGAAAGAATGTTTAGAAAGGATAGGTTTTTGTTTCAGGGAGAATCTTGGGATAGTTAAAAGCACTAAGCAATTCCCCAAATAGGGCAGCCAAGTGACTCAGTAGGTAGAGTGCCGGGCCTGGAGTCAAGAAAACTCATCTACCTGAGTTGAACTATGACCCCAGATACCTACTAACTTTGTGACCCTGGGCAAGTCCCTTACCCCTGTTTGCCCCAGTTTCCTCATCTGTCAAATGTGCTGGAGAATGAAATGGCAAACCACTCCAATGTCTCTGCCAAGAAAACCCCAAACAGGGTCATGAAAAGTCAGACACAACGGAAAAATGAAGAAGACAACAATTTCCTGAATACGATCCAGACTGCCTTCTACCTGTTCAATTCTTGGCCCAACTCATTGTCTGCCTGCAGTGTCTGTACAAGAAATGTGGACTGATGCACCAACTCTGCAGGTTTCCCATTCAACCAGATGATTACCGTTTTTCATCCTCCACTTGGATATTACTGTGTGAATGGTTAGGTCAAATTCTTGAGTGGAGATCTTTTAGGAGACTCTGAAGCATTCTGAGGCTTACTGCAATCAGTTCTGTGTCATCCATAAGCATCTGTATGGTCTCACCACCTATAGAGAACCTCTCTCCCATTAGGACTCTGTGTCCTCCATGACAATGGCAAAAACCTTTGGTGGGGACACTTTCTATGTAACGATTGAATTTCATTTGATTAACCTCAATACTCAAACCTGTCAAGAACCTCAACAAAGAGACAGGAGAGCTGGAACCTAGCTCTCCTAACTTAATATTTATGAAGTCCTTTGCAAACCCTAATGCCCTGTATCAATGCTAGTTATTATGATTATTGTTGTCATTAGTTATTATTGTCATTGTTCTTTCTCTCTTGGGCAAGCCATTCCATCTTTCTTTGCCCTATTTCCCTTATTGTTTTAAAAAGAAGGACAGGACCTGATAATCTCTAAGATCTTCTCTAGCTCTAAAATTCTTTAAAGGAGATGATATGGAAAACTCAGTGGATTCAAGGCTTGACCTTGAACATGGCCTCTTGCTCAGTGAGTGACCTTGTGTGGGTCACAACCTCTCTGAGAGCTTAGTTTCTTTACCCGTGAAATCAGAATAGTGACACCTGTAGAGCTTACCTGCTGAGGTTGTTTTGAGTAAAATTTATAAATGATAAATTACTCAAGAAGTGAGAATGATGATGATGCTATAGAAAGAACGGCAGGTTCCTAACTCTGGAGTTGGGATCTACTCCAATTCTCTCCTTTTATGATTTAGGAAATGATGCTTAGAAGGGATCTTTGTTGTTGTTATTATTTCAATCCCGTCTGACTCTTTGCGGAACCATTTGGGGTTCTCTTGGCAGAGCTCCAGAGTAGTCTGCCTTTTCCTTCTCCAGATCATGTTACAGATGAGGAAACTGAGGCAAGCAGGGTTAAGCGACTTACCCAGAATCACATAGCTAGTAATCTGAGGCTGAATTTGAACTCCAGAATGAAATAGTCTTCCTGACTCTAGGCTTGATGTTCTATCCACTATGGTGCTACCTAGCTGCCCTAGAAGGGACCTTAAAGGTCTTCTAATCATTCATCATTGATTTAGACTTAGAACCAGGAAGGACTTCAGAGGACACCTAAGTCAGCCTCTCCACAGACCCCTGAGGCCCAGAGAAGTTGCGTTAAGGATGCAGAGCTTCTTGGCACTTAGGAGAGGGCAATGTAGATAGGCCCATGGTACTTTACACTCATCAGATATCATCTGGTGCATTGTGTTCCATCCAAGGAGTCATGGTTAAAGAAGGATATTATTTTTATTTATTCATTTTTTAACATTTGTTTTTAAAACTATGATTTCCAGATTCTTTCACTTCTTCCCTCCTCACCCCACCCCCACTGGTAAGACAAGCAATTCAATATAGGTTGTACATGAGTACTTGTGCAAAACATAGTAGTTATATTGTGAAAGACTAACTATATTTCCCTCCATCCTTTCCTGCCCCCTACCTATTCTATTTTCTACTTTGACCCTGTCCCTTTTCAAAAGTGTTTCCTTTTAACTACCCACTCCCCTAATCTATCCTCCCTTCTATCATCCCCCCTCTTATCCTCTTCCCCTCTACTTTCCTGTAGGGTAAAATACCCAAATGAGTGTGTATGTTATTCCCTCCTTAAGCCAAATTCAATGAGAGTAAGGTTGACCCATTCCTTTTCACCTTCCTGCTCTTCCCCTCCATTGTAAGTTTTCTCTTGCCTCTTTTATATGAGATAATTTGCCCTATTCTATCTCTCCTTTTCTCCTCTCATTATGTTCCTCTCACCTCTTAATTTTATTTTTTAGGTATTATCCCTTCCTATTCAACTCATCCTGTGCCCTCTATGTATACATGTACACACATACACACACTCACATATGTATTTATACACACATATATACTCCTATACAAACATATATATATATGTATGTATACATATATATTCCTTTCAACTATCTTCATACTGAGAAAAGTCTCATGAGTTACAATTATCATTTTTCCATATAGGAATGTAAATAGTTCAACTTCAATAAGTTCCTTATGATTTCTTTTTCCTGTTTACTTTCTCATGCTTCTCTTGCTTCTTGTATTTGAAAGTCAAATTTTCTGTTCAGCTCTGGTTTTTTCATCATGAGTCTTTTGGAGTTGTCTTATGATCCTGCATTGCTGAGAAGAGTCCAGTCTATCAAAGTTGGTAGTCACACATATGTTGTGTCTGAAATTGTGCACAGATTTCTCCTGGTCCTGTTCTTCTCACTCAGCATCAGTTCATATAAGTCTCTCTAGGTAACTATGAAGTCCATCTGTTCCTTATTTCCTATAGCCCAATAGTATTCCATTATATTCATATACCACAACTTGTTTAGCCATTCCCCAATTGATGGGCATCCTCTTAATTTCCAGTTCTTTGCTACCACAAAAA